>CM069896.1:331831-422354 GCA_036034705.1 Thielaviopsis punctulata
CGGCGGCCTCTTTTTTTTTTTTTTTTTTCTTTTTTTCTTGTACGAGTAGTTTAGGGTTAATTGTTAAACAGCCCGAGAACATAAAAGAAAAACTCTGAACTGTATGTACATATGTACGTTGTACATCGTTCGTACCTCGCTTGTGGCTGGCTTGTCGTTACAGTGCATTGTATGGCATGGCCTTCAGAGCCCATTCAGCATGCGCTGGAATTCAACTCCACTTTCTCAACTTTTGGCAATCGCCTGTAAGCAGCCAAATAGTTGAGCCTTCTACTCTCTCTCTTTTCCTTCATCTATCGCTTCTCATCGGTGAAAAATTCATCTGTGCTTCATGAGCCAGTAAAAGTATTTGTAAAGCGGCATGTCAGTTCAATTATTAAAAAAAAAAAAAAAAAAAAAAAAAAAAAACCGGCAATCTTTGTTCCGCGTCAACTTGGCAACGCACACTGTAAGCAACAAGCATTACTTACAACCCAAATACCGTGTGCTGGATTCAGTTCCCGCACTGTCTCACTAAACGAAGCGATCCACCGGCATGCGCTTCAATTTCCCAAAAGGGACAAACTGTTTTATTTCATTTGCTATTTATTGATTTTTCTGTTGCGGCTGGATTAAGCGTTGAAATGAACGAAATATGTAGAAACTCCATTACAAAAACTCCATTACAAAATGAATGCGAGATTCGGCTTTTTTTTTCTTCTTACAGGTTTCTTGGCTTTCTGCTGTTTTTACAAGTACGTGCCATACATGTATGTATGTATGCTATGTATGAATAAGTACTTGTTTGCATGGCCCGAGATCTGCGTGTACAGTATGTACATATACATACAATGGCCAAAGGAAGAGATTGAAACCAACTCACAAATAGGCAAGTAGATAGTCAAGGTACAGAATACCTGGGTGCGCTATAAGAACCGTACTGCGCTGCCAAGTACACGGTACATGCATTCTTCTGTTCGGCTGCGCCGGCGATGTTTCTCTCCTACAACTCTCCTATGTACATACTTTCTTTCTTTGCCCTTTATGATCTTTCTGCACCCCAAGCTTGTTCGAGCTACATGGTACCGTCAATTTCCGCTTGGCAGCTTACACGCGAGTTTGTACATATGTAGAGGGTGAGCCTTTGTATGTACATATCTATGTACATATGTAAGCATGTATGTACACATCACCTTGAATCTGAGAGCCCAAAACGAAATTGCGTCTTCTTTTTGCGCGGCTTCGCTTTCTCGTTTCTCGTCTCGTATACCATCCTGTCAAATAAGCAAAGCAAACGAGAAGCCTTTGTTGAAGCTTCATATAAAGTAGCCCCTGGCGTTTCCAGTCTGTGCCTATCCATCTGTCATGCTTTGAAGTTGGTGGTGATGCAGTCAGTTGAAGATGTCCATCAACAGTGCTCCCCACGTCATTCGGCTCTTTACATTAGACATAGTGAGCAGTTTATGCAAGGCTACAATAAAACCCGCCTGTTATAATCAAACTGACCTTCTACGTACTATGTACATATCTGTGTACATATATTCTATTCTCTTAACAAGCTGCTTGCTGACTCTCCCTCAACGCTAAACGGCCAATAATGGCATGGACAAATGCAGTATCACTCGATACCCGGAAAAGCGATCAAATTAGACACGTCCGATTAACTCCAGCATGCCTTGATTTTTCTAATTCTTGGCCTATCTGCTTCTCCTTCTTTTTCCCTGTCACCTTTTTTTTTCTCTCTCATGGCCTTTTTGCTTGTCTTGTCTTGTCTTGTCTATTTCTGGCCTGGAGACCCTGTCGATTTGTCTTGGAAGCCGGGCTGTCGGAATGTCAAACAGGGCCGACGCTTTGTTTTTTTATGTATTGATTGTTCTACAGGCTTCTATGCTTGTGCACAGTACCAGTAAAAACTTGGAATACTGCATCTCAAATCTGTTTGATAGTCTTGTCTCCCGTGACTTTCAAACTGCGTACTGTACATAGGTTAGCGATTTGCTGATAAGCTCCTCGTCATAGTTCAGAAATCATGTACATACATACATAGTATATGTACAAAGTAGAATCTGACATCTTACAAGTACAATAGCTTGGTCTTCCATTCCTGTACCAGACAAGTGCCGCCAACTCGGGTTTTCCATTGTTGTTGGCCTTCTTTGTTTTAATTTGTGAGGTATCTTTTATTTATGTAGCTCTTCCGAAACACTTCACCTCATTAAAAACAGCTTCTCAAGTCCGAAAACCAAGCCATCAAAATGTCACAGCTTTGCTAGCATTAAACCCGCAGTTTCTACTCCTAGTTCCTGTGACTTGGGCCACCTAGGTCCCCGTTCCGCCGCAAACAAATACAACCCTAACTGGTCAAGATAACCCTATCAACGACACTTCATTTATCAATCTCTCCTTCTTAACAGCTCTTCAACAATACTCTGCGATCGACGGTTGTTGACGACAGTCTGACCTCACATTAAGAGAACGCTAATCTGTGAGAGAAGCAAAAGAGGGAGCCCATTGCGACATTGTATATAGAACTAGAATGACAGTCAAGGACTTGCAGCGTCAAGGGACCACAAAGAGAGAACAGAGAACAACAAGAACAGAAAAAGGAGTTGCAAAAAGTCTGGGCTGCAGATCCGTTTCTCAAAACTTGCTGCATATCATGCGGCTTGCAATACATTTCGGCCAAGAAGCTTAGTTTTGGGTCGGTAGTTGTGCAAGTTCAGGGTCGTAGGATGGGATGCAACTTTGAGTCAAAGAGATGATTTCTTTTTACTGGCAGCTCAGGAGAACCTGGCAATGGAAATAAAGTTTAAAGCAAAGTCTAGAAGAAACAGAGAACTAGAAGAGACATAGAGGAAAACGAAGGGAAAAAAAAAAAAAAGAATTACCGCCCCATTTCGCTCACATCAAAGTTCCTCAACCCCACCGAAAACTGCCCCTGTACCGCCGCTCCAACAATCTCTACAAACCGCGTCGTATCTATGACCACGTCACGGTGATGCCAGTCGTCATCTGGCTCGGCATTTTCCTCCTGTACGCTCTTAGCGTGTGTGCGGAAATATGCCAGCCCACGCATCCGCGCCGGATTGCGAAACACATACACGTCCATATCATCCGGCATAATCTCCACCACCGCGCCAGCCCCAGCCCGCATAAACATGCCATGCGCCAACCCAGCGCCGTGCACTCCCACCAAGACATCCGTACGACGCACCAGCGCCAGTTGCTCTGCAAACGAAATCGCTGCAAAATCCACAACCACCACGTCGATGCGGGTGCCAAACTTGCTGCGCAGCGCCTTCACAAGCTTGGGCAGGTTCTTGAGCCGCCGGTGCTCGTGGCGGTCGATTATGGTGATGCGCACCGGCGGAGGCGGAGTCCGCGCGGCATTGGCCTCGATGGAGGTGTCGGTGGTGAGCGCGGCATCGGTGGTGATGTTGTAATGGGTGAGGACGCGCCGGACAAAGGTGTCGAGGAGTTGGGAGTGCGTGCAGCGGCGGGCCGAGGTCTTGTCGTTCCACAGGTTGTTGGCGGCGCCGGCAAGAGGGACGATGAGTGAGGCGTTGGTAATCGACGTCTCTTCGTCAGCGGAGAGGAGGCTCTGCATGCGGATGGGAGGGAAGGTTGAAACAGCTGACCACAGATCCCAGTACGGTCCATTTTTGCGAGAGTCGACAATGACAATCTGAGTGTTGGCTATGGATGGGAAAGGCGAAGTCCCCGTGTCATCGTGGGCCATGTTGAGTGCGTCGAGAGTTAGGAACAGAGAAAAGAACTCTTGCAGACAGTGCCAGAGGTTACCTTCACCCTCGCGGCGAAGGAGTATGTAAGTGCGGTTATTGGCAGGAGCATCAGGGGGGTCACTGAGGCTGACGGCAGGTTCAATGTCTGTCTTTGACTGCATGTCTTGGCGCACATTACGCTCGGATGCCGCCGCCGATTCTCTAGATGCCACAGTTTTAGGCATGGCCAAGTCGCTATGCTCAGTGCTTTTGGGTCTGATGACAACTGCATTTTTTATCACCGACGGCGGACCCGTATCGTACCAGTACCCACGCATATGAGCAAGCTCGACACCGTCCTGACTTTTTTCCTCTCCCGTCAACTCACGCACAGCACACGGCACTCTGAACCGCTTCAGTTCCCGGCTCAGTTCTGCTCCATGCATCAGGCAAAATGAGTCTGTTTTTGGCGTGTTGGGGCCATTTCGTGTGTGGAAGCAGCGCACTGAAGTTTCTGCGGGTGCATTTTCACAATACTCGAATCCGGAAAACGATGTGAGATAGGCCGAGGAGAAGTGCATGCGGCAGTAGGGCGTCAAAGAGGATGGCTGGACGGGTGTGTATAGGCCAAGGCCGAAACCCTCCGAAGCTTCGATAGAAGCGTCATCATCTTGTAGCTGCAGAGGAGAAGGAGGAGACGGAGGCTCAGGTGAGGGCGAAAGTACCGATGGGTGTTCGGCAGCAAGATACAGTCGGGCTTGGTCTTCGAGACCGAGAAGATGAACAAGGGGGATGAGAAGCAGAAAGAAGCCAGCGATAAAGGCAAAGACGTAGCGGTACCGTTCAATCATTTTTGCGTGATATTATGCATGTAGGCTGTTGTTGTTGTTGTTGTTGATAGGTTTGGCTGTAGATGCCTGATCTGCCAGATGAACTTAATACATACAGCTAGCCAAGAGCCCAAAGATAAGGAAAGAGCAAAGACTTCTCCCCCCCGAGTCGGTCCTTCCTGAATTTTAAGTAGGAAAGAGCAGAGAGCAAAGACGAAAAAGGCATCTTCTTTCTATTTTTGCAACCTTGCATCTTTTCTTTTTTTATCAGTTCACGATTCGTTTGAAATTTCTGTCGCTTAGTTTTAAACAAGGTTTTATTGTTGAACATCAACCTGTCAACAATGCAACTAACAATGATAACAGCTGAAGCTATCCCTTCCATTCAAGCCCAGCTTTCAGTCTGTTACATATTCGCTGAAAACGCCTCTTGTGTCACCGTTGAGCCAAGACATTGTTGGGATGATAATCAGCTGAAGAAATTTGATCTTCTTGAAAATTTCTCGTACTATAACCCTAACTATAAACCCTAAGAGGCATGCTATAGATAAGTTCCCATCAGATACGCCCAATACGCCCGGCAAAATTCAGCTTTCCTCGGTTTCACAATATGTAGCACGTATTTGCACCCTATAAATACTTGTAACTTGTAGCTGGCCGTATGCGGATCTGCACATGCCTAATACATATCTTGAAATAGAAGAGGGGAAAACCATATGCTCCAACGGAACAAAGAACTACATACTGGCCACTTTTCTCTCTCTTTACTGAAACAACTTCCCTTCTTTCACATCATTAAGTCTATAGAAAAAAGGGTAAAAAGTTAGTCTGACAGAGTACATACTTGTACTCAAAATTGCTGACCATGGCATATCAATGGTCGGCCTATAACGGATACCCCGGACAAATGCCGAATCAACAGCCCCAATATCAGCAACCACCACAGACATACCAGCAACAGTATCCACAGCAGCCGTATCAGCAACAATATCAATACCAGCAGCAGCCGTACAATCAGCCACAGTACAATCAACAACAGCAACTTCCCTACGCTGCTTATCCTCCTCCCGCCTACTCAGCACCACAGTACCAGAACACACAGCCAATATACAATGCGCCTGTACCTGTACCTGGCTTTGCGCCGCCGCTGCCTCCACGTCAACTGCAACAGCAGCCGGGAATTCCACCGCCGTTACCACCGAGACCGCAGTCTTTCTACCAATCTGCGACCCTGCAAACTTCTTCGGTAACACAGGCCCCTCTATCTCAGGCTCCTCTACCACAATCTATGCCAGTAGCTCCTCCAATAGCTGCTCCTATACAACAGCCTCTGCCTCAGCCGTCGCAACAACAATGGTACCCCCCACAACCTCTCCCTGTGGAAATGCCAGGGGCAACTTTGGGGGAGCAGTCTGCTGTTACCTCTAAAGAGAAACCTGTTGAAATACCGGCGTCCACCTCTGCTCAAGAACCCGTGGAAATGCCGACTACTACACCAACGCCTCCGCCAGCTGTCTCTCCAACTCCAAAACCCGAAGTCTCTATGCTAGACTCGCCAGAGCCAGAGTCTCTACCTGAACCAAAACCTCCCTCGGACTTTGATCCCAATAACCCACCTTCATCCACCGACCCTGATGAACCCCCCAAAATGTATGCCGTTTTCAACAACTACCAAGATGACTTTTCATACTACGCCGGAAGTCCACAGACCGGCATCGTCCCGTCCAAAGAGACCAAAATTCCCTTGCGTGAACCATCTTTGCTACCGCGCAAACCCGTGCCATCTTCAACTGCGCAAAA
This sequence comes from Thielaviopsis punctulata, assembly GCA_036034705.1. Taxonomy (NCBI): domain Eukaryota; kingdom Fungi; phylum Ascomycota; class Sordariomycetes; order Microascales; family Ceratocystidaceae; genus Thielaviopsis; species Thielaviopsis punctulata. Next base: position 338,163 of record CM069896.1, read on the forward strand.
GTCGCAGACGCCTGCGTCTGACAAATTTGTGGCTGGAAAAGTACCAGAGGAGCCTGCCATGCCACAGGACTCTGTTGCACGGGAAGCAGTGGTTCAAGCCGGCGCACCGTCGCCTAGACAACAACCAGAGACCACTGAATCAGTACACAGCTCGCCAATGCCACCACAGCCACCCAGCATGCAACCGCAAATCCAAAACCTCTCAGACATGCTCTCTTCTGTAAACATATCCTCTCCTTCCCCAGTCCCCGGCTGGACTGAAGACGACGACCCCCCTTCTGCCGTCCCCGTGATCCGCGCCTCTGGCCCCCCGAATCCGGTTTTATTCGAATGCGTATCCGACCGCCACCTCGACTTCCCTACTACCTTCTTCTTCCCCCGCAGCGTGCCCCAGTTTCTCGTGTGTTCCTTTTGCTTTGCCAAGCATCTTGCCGGGACTTCTCTAACTGGATACTTTACATCATCCATCATCACACATGGGCGCTGTCTATTCCGAGCGCGCAGCATAGTCAAACACATACTCCCCACAGCACTCGCCAGCAACTCCTTTGATGCACTAGAGACTCACATGAAGAGCCGCGCTCTCATGCCTGACTGTGCCGGTACTGATGGCATCGGCCCAGGTAACGGCATGCGTTGGCACGTCGTCACCTCTTCCGCATGCGTCTCGCCAGTGCTTAACGACGTTCTCATATGCGATGCCTGCTTTGCAGACTCGGTCGTGCACGGCCCATTTGCGAGGAATTTCACGCCGCTGCCGGCAGACCGTACGCAGGAGACCGGCGTCACGTGGATCTGTGACTTATCTTTTGCATACGTGCGGCGCGCCCTGGCCAAGGCGCAGACGGCGCAGACATGGAACGCGTTCACGGTTGCGCTGGAGCGGCGGTCGCCGCTGGGTGTGTGTGCGGGGCGCGGGTCGACGGGCGGGGCGGCGTGGATGGGGGTAAGCGGGAACGCCACGGGGTTCATGGCGTGCGAGGCGTGTGTGTTGGACGCGGTGGGCGACACGCCGTTTCATGGGTTCTTTGCGCAGGTGGCGGCGCCGGCAGGTGACACGGCGGCGTGCGCGCTGAAGACGAACTTGCCGCTGATAGTCGCCTTGGGTAACGCCGTGGCGCAACGCCGGTTCTCCCTGTTTACGAACGCGGTACGTGTGGGAACTGGGGAAGCGGCATGTTCCGCGGTCGGGCGGAGGGGCGGGACGTGGTATTCGCCGCGGGCGGGGTTGGCAGACAAGTATGACTTTTGCGAGGCGTGCTATGCGGGGATTCTGCAGCCACTGGGGCTTGAGACGCATTTTACGCGCAAGCAGCGGCCGGCGCATGTGGAGGTGGTGTGTGACTTGAACCTCAGCACAGCGACAGGGATGGGCTTTCTCAAGGCGGTGATGCAGACGATACTCACGGGAACGATGGACGCGTTTACAGCAGCCGTGACACACGGGGTCAAGCCAGGGGTATGCACAAAGAACCAGGCAGTCGAAAAAGGAACGTGGTACGGCTGGGCACAGGCGTTTCCTGATGTTGCAGTGTGTCCCGAGTGTTATGGAGAGGTGGTTGCACGGTCTCCGTTGGCTTCGACAGTGGATGTTGTGGCCCAAGAAAACCCGCGGATCGGCATGTGCAGCTTATACTCGCCGCGGATGAGGTCGCTGTATGCGCAAGCCTGTATCGAGGGGTCTCTAGAGGGGTTCCTAGCGTTTGCCCAGCAGCGCGTCCTAGTATGGGTGCGTGTGTGGCAGCGCAATGAGGAGCTCAAGATGAAGCTTTTTATGATGAAGATGCAGCAGCAGCAAGCAGCAGCGGCAGCTTTGACGTCAGTCATGTATAACAATGCAGCGGGAATCGAAGAGATCGGCCTGGCAGGCCGCAGGCATACGATTTACGGCAATTCGCAGCTGGGCTGGCATCATACCCATGCGGGATTCCAGGGAGCCAAGATGCATCAGGAGATGGAGAATCATTTTTCGAATATGAATAGCTTGTATATGTCGGCGATGTCGACCGGGTCTGATGCGCAGTGGGAGGCGTTGTGGAAGGCTGTAGAGTGATGGTATAGGTACTGGCTCTGATGGGTTAGTTGTATGTAGTAGTGGGCTCTTAGGTCATAGTGGTTCACGCTTTAAGTGGCTCTTGTTATAGTGGCTCTAGCCATTGAGCTTAGTCATTGTGGTTCCAGTTATAACTGGCAGCTACAAAGTGCTTATGCGCCAAAATTGTACGTCACACACGGTAGTACAAACAAAACAACAATATAGTAAACAAACCATCACAGCCCAACTGCCCATCTAATCCCATTCACGCAATAATAGAACAGGCTCATCTCTACAAGTCACACTGGCAGAAAGTCCAACTCCAAATCACATGCCACTCCCTGCCAATCCCAAACCGACCACCAATCCCCAATGTCCATACAATACCAAACCCTTTCCAACAGCTTCATCACTACATCACACGTCTTTCTATCGCTGTAACACTTGACCTTTTTGACCGACGCTGCCACCTTCTTGCGCTGTCGTGGCTCAATTGCTGCCACGCCCAGTAGCAAACACGGAAGCAGCAACAAAACCTGCACTGGCTCCGACGCCTTGATCTGGTCCATGCTGTCCAGCGCGCTGTCTACCGTGTCGACAATCTGCTGGTCGAACCGCAGCACTAGTTTCTGCACCGGCGCGTCCTCGGCTGTCTTTCCCGGCTCGTCCGCCGCTGCTGCTACTGAATAGCCATAGACATGTTTCTGCGGGGCCGTGGCCACTGCTCCGTACGGCGGCGCGTTGGTGAGTGTGTTCCGTGGCTGCGAGCCTTCGTATCCCGACTCATAGCCTGGAGTGGACGGCATGCTGCCGCCAAACCCATCAGCGTCTTGTGATCCGCAGGGGACGGGAGGCTGGTAGTCTAGAGCCGGCGGAGTGTCAGAGCCGGCGGTAGAATACATGGGGTAGGCCAGTTGGATGTGCGCGCTGTTTGGAATGCCGTGGTCGACTGTCGGACTGATATAACTCAGCGAAGGCGTGACAATCTCAACCTTACTCCGCGTCAGGCGTGATGTGAGCATCAAATATACCCACATCATTTGCTTGTAAATCTTGGCTACCAAATTCCTACAGTCGCCCTCCTGAAACACAGGATTCCACTTGTCAACTTCATCCGAGAGCAGATACGTCTCCCACAGGACCTGATAGCTGCGGATATTGGTTTCGCCGTGCTCCTTGACGTGCTCGCGCACCGTGTCGCGAATGTTGTTGAGCTTGGGCAGGTGGCACAGCAGCCCGTCAGCTACACCCATCAGCACCGGCGAGGCAATCTCCAGCGGCGGCTTCCACAGCGGATCTACGCCAGTCGAGCTACTCCGACGGGGGTGGCGCATGAGCTCGTCGGCGTAGATGTAGTACTGGAACAGTTCGACAGCAAAAGCATGGAACTCGTGACTCTTGGGCACTACGGCCTTGTACATCTTCATGTACATTTTGAGGTGTGTGCGATGCGAACCGTCCGCCGAGCCCTGCAGGATGCACGCCAGCAGCAGACACAGCTCCTGGCCGTATTTGGCATGGCACCAGATTTCGTCCGTTGAAGCTTTGGCCATGACCTCCTGGAACTCGGTCTTGGAGTCAGCTAGTTCCGACACCCACTTGCAGTACTCTTGCGATCGGGAGACCAGGGCTTCACGCGTAGTATCTGGGTTGTCTTTGACAAGACGCAGGCCGTGCGGGGTGCTAAAGTCGAGGTGGACAGAGCTTAAGTAGAGCAGAGACTTCATGAGACAATTGTCATACATTGCTGGGGGAATGAGAAGATTGCGCAGGGTGTTGTCGATTTCACCCTCGACTGTGAAGATTCCAGCTACTTTGAGGTTGTAATGGCGCCAAAAGACCTTGTCTTCTGGAGTATTAACACCTGTGATGAATGCCGGAAGCTCGAGATTCACCATGCGTTCTTGAAGGGCGAGCGAGATGTCGTGTTAGAGTTTGCTCTGAGTCAAGGCTTGTAGGGACTTTTACACACCTCTTCGTTCTTTACTTCTGGCACTACCCCACAGACGCCCCTCGGGGAATCCGTCACAGAAGAAGCCATTTTTCTGGCAGTTGTTGCCTTTGGGAGCATGTTAGTAAAGCTTCGAGTGTGGTGGGTATAATTTCCAACTGAGTAGAGACTCACAGCGCGGCTTCGATTCATCACACTTCTTTTTACGCCTGCGACACGTGCCGCAGCCGGTTTTCGAGCGGGTTGTCTTGGAATGGTTCATGGATGTACGAGTAGGCTGTTTCCTTGGTCTTCCCCGCGGGCGTTTCTCTGCTGTTTGAGCAGCCGACCTATCTGTAATATGGGATGATAGTGTAGTGTTGTGAAAAAGAAGAGGCCCTATATAGCGTGGCAGAGCAGACACTGACGGAGAGTTATGAAAAGAAGACGGCGGAGAGAAGCTGTCTTGGGGGTATTCCAGGAAGCTGACCATGCTACTGTGTGTAGAGATGGGGCGAGAGGGTTGTTGCTGATAGTGGGCATATATAGGACGAGGGTCTGCAGAGTCCTCATCCATGTCCTCGAAGCTGTCGTCATGACTGCTTTCGAGTCCGTTGGGTGACATGGCCCGAGGCAAGGCCCGAGAGATGTTGTGGGGGAGATTGGAATCGGATATGCCCAGGCTATTGCTATTGCTTATATGTGGCATTATTAAGTTGAAGCAGAACAAGGCAAATTTATAGGGCCTAACACTGGGAAAGCCTAGAAACAAGCCCAGGGACAAGCCAATGCCAAAGATAAAAACAGAACCAACCACAAAAGATACTCTTGCAAAAGAAAGCAGTAGTGAACTCTGCAGTTAGAGGAGCTGAATTTTGGCAGTGACCAAGATATGAAGTCCCGAAAGAAACACAACCAACGAGCAAGGTTTAAACAAAGCCCAATCAAGGTAATAGTGTTAGACAGTTGGCAGCGAGGCCCTAAGATGTGTTGTAGTGACTTGTGCCAATGAGGAGGATGTGAGGAGTTGTACCACAAGACAAGTCTCACACACACACAATCAGATTTCACGCCACAGACTGGGGTTATAACAGGTGAAGTAAAGTAGAATCCCAAGGATATGAGTGTAATAAAAGAGAGGCAAATAGTGTGTGCATGTGAGTGTGTGGCGAGATAAGATAAAACAAAGGCTGTGGATAGATGTAGATGTAGATACGTGTGCAGCTGCTTGTATAGACGAAGCCGGCTAGCAAAATGCCAGAGTCCCAAAGGAGTAACAAAATTGAACAAGAGAGAAAGAGGTGGGCGTGATTTGTAACAGGCGACTGCTGGGTTAAGTTGAGGCGGAGAAAGCACTAAAAGCTGATTTTACAAGCCAGACCACAGCAGTGTTTGGGGTAAGACGGGAAGAGAGAAGAAAAGCGATCTGACGAGGGGAAGATGAGTTATGACGAAAGATGACCGACAAGGAGCCACGTCCCGAAAGAGCAGCAGGAAGAAGCCGGCTTTGTTATGTAGTAGTATGAACACGGTAAAAAGATGACTGGTCAGCGAAAGAGCAGAACAAATGGGTTTGATGAATGGTGGAACGGGTGTATTAGGCTCTGAAGCGGAAGCAAAAAAGGGAAGTCAAAAGCGAGTAAGAGAAGACGGCAATTTGCAGGGGGAGAGGAAAGAAATATGAAGTCAACAGCAACAAGACCTTTTGTGGTGGAACGGAGACAAGATAAAGGTGGGACAAATGAACCAAGGCAAAGTTCAGAGCTTTAACGGAAGACGGAGCAAGAGTAGCTTATATCTGTGATCAAGGAGGAACTCGACAGATGGCAATAAAACAGGAAGAAAGGAGGTTTATTGCTTCATTTTCATTGGCATGTTGAAGAGAGAGAGAGGGAGAAAAGGTAAAAGACAGAAAAGCAACAACAAGAAGAGAGACAGAAAAAGAAAATACAGTTACTAGACAAAGCCAATTAACGGTACATGTTAATTGATGCGGGTACGTGGTTGATAAGCCAATATAAGTATACATGTACTTGTATGTATATGTATATGTATATGTACATATGTATGTATGGTATGTACATAGTACATGTATGTGTACAAACAACACAGCAAACTTGTAAGAGAGGTCAACCCAAGATTTGCACAAAACAAAAGAAATATACTGCTTGAGATGCTTCCTTTCAGCCTTTATGCACATACGCAAGCGTAATGATATGTCGAGGTTCACCTGTGAACCTGTACGCATGATACCGACAAAGAGGCACTTGTTCACTCGATAGTAGGTAAGTACAAATGCATCTTATGTACCTACATGGCATACCTTACTCAGCTCCTCATTTGTTTTGAGAGACGGCTGTGAGAAAACAGGAGCGGAGCGGAAGCCACAGTGTTAGATAGCTTGAATATGTACGCTTACATACATACAAGTACATGTATGTACATGTACATATGTACATGTATGCTGTATGTATGCTGTATGCGCGTATGTATGTATCGTACATTTCTGGCATCAACTGCAGTAGATCTTGTCTATTTTCTTTTAGTTCCACCATTCATCTGCTTAGCTGTATTTCAAAGTAAGATTCATATTCTAAGCTCACAAGCCTTCTACACATCTTGAGACCCTGAAAAATAAAAAAAAAAACCAAATATTTGCTCGACTGACAGATCATGCGTTCTTTTTTAGTCTTACCCTCTTCGCTAAAAAACACTCCTGCTCTAGGTACGCTCAGCCCGCCCTAGAATCTGTCTTCTTTTCTCCTCTGCCACTGTGATTTCCATTTACTGGGGTCCAAGAACTCTCACTTCTTCTCCCCAGCGGGAGTCGTCTAAGCTCGTCATGTTTGTAGTATAAAGACAACGCCCCCGAAAACAAGATATGTAGTCTGGAATACCGGGTATGAATATATGTTGTTAAGAAATGACGGATACAAGACCTGTATGACAAGCTCATGAAACTACGAGAGTATTTAGTAGTACATACATGGTGAATCGCACTGGCACTTGATGCATGTGTATGTATAAGCACAGAGATATAGCCCGTCATTTTTAAATTTTTGTGGCCCTCGCCTTTTACATCTCATGCATAAGCAACGACGGAACACAGTTCCGCTACAGCCAAAGATCCATGCTTGCTTGTTCATCCAATACCACCATTTATAGTAGTAGATGATGTTCGTATCCACCACTGCTGTTGTTACGTCGTCAGCTCTAAAAGGATGGATACAGATGTTTGCGCCCCTCTACATGTAATAGTACAAGTATTTGTTTTCCCTACTGCATTATGGATCTTGGCAGCCGATCAAGAATCACCTTGCATCAGCAACAATGCTAAGCAGACAATAGAGCGCTTTGCAAGTTGTGACCTTTTTGGTCTAGACTTTATGCATACAGGCGCATGCTGCCTGTTGCCCAACATCCACGCAGGCCACCTGTAAATCTAGCCATTGCGTTGTACGACAGTGTTGAAAAAGAAACACTAAACAGAAACAAAAGTCTCGGTGGTTTTTTTGGACCAGACTAGCATCATGTTGGTCTTCTCCTTGTAGATTTTGACTCAATAGGTTACATATGTATTAAGCTTTCCCTGGAAAGCAAGCCCTGTGGCATTTGACGTTGGCACTTGTCTTATTTCCTGATTCTTCACGTCAAGTTGGTTGGTTAGCACAAAACCAAGGTCTCTTCATGGTCAGCTGCTTTGCCGATTTCGGTCATGTTGTGTGACGGGTCTGTGAGGGCATGTGCTGATAGGGCTCGTGTAGTAGAGGGCTTGACCGGCGTAGATATTTCCTTGGTTAAGACTTGTGATGCTTGCCCGGGTGGTGCGCCTCTAGATGTAGTGCATACATGCATATATACAATGTGAATATTGAAGCAATACCTTCATCCCACGCTCAATGACTCTATACCTCTGTGGAATAATGCATTGAAGGTAAAACACAAGAAACTCTTGAACACTCTTGTAAACAAAGGCTAACACGTATGTACATACATCAACTGTCTCACCACAATGCAACCACTAGCAACAATGTACCACAAAGGTCTAAGCTACAGAGTATGTATGTATATTGAAAGCAAGCATCCTTGAATTTTCCAGGACCTTTGTTCAAAAAGACGTCCCTTCAGAATCATAACAAAAGACCAAGACCAGATTGACAAGACCCAAGAGGACCCTCCATTCCAAATGGAAGTTCAACCTCCCCGATTGTTCCCCTGGTCGAGATACCTTTCCTAGCCCGTTGATATGGTGAAGATAACAGCCAAAAACGTTAGACCAAAGCTGAGCACAAGCCAGAAAGCGGGGCTAGATAAATTATAGTGTTAAACTGAGATAGGGGTCGCTTCACTCTAACGAGGACAACGATGGGGTTTGTCTTTGGCCTTGAACTTTCTTTTTCTCTCCTGCTTTCTGGCGGCTCCCACGACTTGAACAGAAACTCGCCCATCAGTGTCAACTTGTATTTTTTGTACACGGCGTCTCACCGCTGAAAGTTGCAAGGTATGGAATATGTTCCAACATCAAACAAGCTAGCCATTTACAAACAATAAACAATGTACACACTTGTATTGTACAGTACAACATCTTCTTTTCCCGGGCCATGCCAACTGCAACTCTGAGGGGGCCGGAATGCAAAAGAAACCTGCTTTGTTCACCAGTTCCAGAACATCAGTGTCGATCCTCTGGCGCACGGGCTTTTATTTTGTGTTTATACAGGTATTTCTGACCTTTCAACTGACTGTTCCCTTTATAAAACTAAAAAGTAGGAATGGACTAGTCTGGCCGTTGCAGTACAAAGTATGTAGCAGAGTTGCCTTGCATAAAGAGGAACAAATGCGCTATTAAGTTTGTTCGTTATATGGCGTCGACCCCAGGGTTCTAGGTATCACGCATGGGCTAGTATGCAATCCCTCCTTCTGGGCTATCCTGCATTAGCGTGTTTTGTTGTACTACAACCATATTTGAACCACCCATATATGGTTTTCTATACTTCCAGGTACATATTCAAGCACTTAATGTCGTTGGTTGGTATATGTACATACATTTGTATACAAGTACCGCCGTGACAGTCTTTGGTAGTCTTCTCGTCTGGGCCTGTGTGTCGTGGATATCACGCTTGAGTGCATTATCGGTGCCCCCTCAAAGAACCAACTGTGCTATCAACCACTCGAGCAAACACGAAAGAAAAATCAACCAGAGGTTGATAGACACACAAAAGGGTTCCTCCTCTTTCTCAGGGCGCACAACTGCTACATGTCTCCTCACGCATAGCACGTGTGCTCTTCTCAGCCACTCTCAACCCCGCCCCCCTCCCCGAGTCTCCAAGGAACCTCAAAAAAGAAAAGAAACAAACAGACAAAACTCGTCAGCTGGAAGCTGCAGCAGACGTGTCACTTTCAGAACATCATCCAAGCCCCTCCACACCTGCCCACCCTAAAACCTCCAGCTCAGCACGTAGCGTATACAACAAAACAATAGCAGCTGAGCTACGCCACTAATACTATTACCACTTACATATATGTGAGAATGTAGGCTGAGAAGAGTGGTGTACTTTCTGCCTGAGTGTTTGTAGTGCTGATTTTCATAAGACTGATGACGTGGGGAGGACGGAAAATAAAAAGCCCTTTCCCCTCCATCACTGAGTGCTATGGCCTTCCAGGTCAACAGCAGCTCTTGTTTGTCAAGTAGATATAGCATGCTCATGCAATAAGACGGCCCTATGTATAAAACTTGTATCTAGAGTTTCATGCTGCACGAGTTATCGGCTCCATTAGTCCGGGCCATCTAATGCCTCTCCAGTCTGCTCCAGTATCGACTCCTGCGTGGGCCGTTGGCATATATACATGTGCACATTATGTTTGCCTGTATACACATCGAGCTAGCTCACACACACACGCAAGCACACACGCACACAGCCAAACTTTTTCCGCTGCCAGCACATTGACCCAAGAAAAAGAAACCAAAAGGCCTGCAGTACAGCCTCTGTTTTCTGCTCAATAAACAGGGCGATCGAAGCCCCGTACCGTCCCATTCAAAGAGAACGATGGACGGAAAAGACCTGAGCTTTCACTATCCCCCCACGTTGCATCAAGCCCCTCCCTTATACCTACCCGCACACTCACAGTAACGAGCTTTTGTATTTGTACATTCCCATACAATGACGGAAAAATACAGATGCCAGAAGACATCTGTAATTCGCTCTGCAAGCGTCACATGGCATCCGTATTTCGTGTGGCCCTTGGTTATATGTAGAGGGACATGTCGAGTTTTCATTTGTGTTGAACTAAACAAATAACCAGAAAATGCCTCTTGCTGCGAAATGTCACTGCAGGTGTGTTTTAGTGGAACTGAGAGTTCACCAAGCAAGGCACGAAGTGCTGCCTCGCGTTTAATGAACACTCCAGATCGAGTGTTGAGGTCTTGAGCCACGAGATGCTAGGGACATAGGCTCTACAAGTACTTGTACGTATTAAAAGTACATAGCCCTTTAATCAACACTAAAAGACAAGATCTGATATTCAAGTTACTCTTTACTTAATCCCATTGTTCACCCACTGTCTGTGACAGTACATAGATGTACACAACTATACACGCATGTAGAAACCAATATCCAGCCCTCCATCTATCCCCCAAATCACCACTCGATTAAAACACGATAATAACCAATAAACATGTTCGTCCAAATACCAAATAAAGCGAAGCCAATACTCGTTTAGGGGAAAAAAGACTCCCATAATGATAAACGGGGAAACATGAAAGCCACAACTAATGTCCAGGCCCCTGCCCAGATTCCGCGCGCTGTTTCCGCTCGCGCAGAATACTCTCTGCCGCTTCCCGGCTCGACTTGAACCTCCTTGTTGCCGCCGGCTGCTGCGCCCATTCCATCACTGCCGCGTGCGACATAGCCTGCCCGCCCGCGCCTGTTGCCGAAGCGCTCTGTTGCGCCAGGCCGCCGAGCGATGTGGAGCTGTCCACGCGCTGATACAGCATGCCGCTACTGTTGCTGAAGCGGGCCGTGTTGACATTGTTCGCATTGCCAGCTGCCGCCGAGCTCTCGCCAAATTCGTCCCCGTTAATCGATCCGACCGTTGACCAGCCCGTGCCTGCGGCAATAGTGGCTAGTTGGCGGCGCTGGTATATTGGGCCCGAGATTGTGCTGCCAGCACCCTCGCCGAAGCCGACGAGACTCGACGCCCCGTCATCGCTCATGCGGTCATCAAATCCGGCGCTGCGTGCGGATACGGACATGTTTTCGACTTCGTTGTCAGCGTCTGCTATGACGTCGTGGTCCTCGCCGTCCCGGTCTCCCACGTTAGTGGAGCACGAGGCAGTTTCGTCCAAGTGTGTATCGTCTGAGACGCTAGAGGCCGTGGTGGCACTTGCTGTCCCGACAGTGCTCATCTTAGTGCGCGCCGCAGGCTGGCCTTGTGCGTCGAAATAAACGGGGGCCAGCCCATTCACAAGTCCCGGAAGACTCGCAGGCGTCTGCACGTTCTGGTATCCATTTCCAGCTCCGCTATATGACGATGCCGCCTCTCCAGAATTGCCAGCATTTGGGCCATTAGGGTAGTTGGCATTGGAGACAAACGGACTGCCATTGCCACTGTGACTGGCACCGTTGGAGTGGCTGTATTGCGCAGCGGAAGATTGGTTATTCAAAGCGGACGGCGGGACGCGCAAAGTTGATATACGCTCGAGGCCGGCGAGACGAGAGATGCGCTCAGCGCGTTCTGCTTCTAAACTAGTTGTCGAGGGATTGTGCGAGTGGCCACGGCCCAGCAAGTGGCCAGTGCCGTTAAAATGGCCGCGCTGGCCGTCCTTGATAGCGACGGTTGAGATGGCTGATAACGAGGTGGTTGTGCTGGTGGGGGTGCCCCTACAAGACAAGGATGTCAGTACATAACCAAAAGCCAACAGGCAGTTAAAATACAGAGAGGAAACAAACATACGGCATGTCGGGCGGCGTCTCAGACACTGGCGGCTCGGCAAAACTGACTATTCCGGGAGTATTCGGCAGGCTGGACGGCATCTGCTGCTGGAAATGCGGAATCGGGGTCTGCGTCTGGGCTGGCTGGGGGGTCTGAGTCTGCATTTGTGATTGCGACTGCGATTGCGACTGCGGAAACTGCGGCGACGGCAGATTCATGGCATGATATGAATACGGATGCGGCATGGCAAAGGGTAGGTTTGAGGTATCTAGAGAACAACAGGGCAGAACTGGGTTGGTTTGCAGTGTGGAATGCGACTGAGAGAGTGACTTGTATGCGATGCGATGCGACGCAATCGATGCAATGCGATTGTGAGAGTGGCGCCGTTTGAATGTTTATGGTTGTATATGTGGGTTTGCGCTGTTAGAGCCACTATAAGATATTCCAATCCTTCCCCAGACAGTGGGGAGGCTCTGTTTGCCACGGGGTCGCTATGGGGCGCTGGATTGTAGTAGATGATGAGATGCAGTAGACCTGGACTGTAGTAGGCCTGGATCGTAGTAGGCCTGGATCGTAGTAGAAGATGAGCGGGAACAGGAAAAAAAAAAGAATAGAAAGAAAGAAAGAATATCCAAGTAGAATCAGATGGATTGACCAGGAACCTGTTCATACATACATAGACCCCAAGAACAGAACAGCCCAGCCGTTTGGTCTTTGGCAGGGAACCCTTCTGCTGATATGATACGTAATGACTGACTGGGCTTGTTTCTCTTGTCTCTCCCACCGTGTGTGGCCGGAAATGTGGTATTGATTGGCTACACCAAAGAAGATGGGAAGAGACTTTGAGGCGCGAAATTTGGATTGTCGTGGAAATTAACCGTCAAAACAGGCCAAGAAACATGAGACGGAGAAAAGGAGAGGAGATGAGGGTGATGGGCGGCCGTTCTGCTGCTTCCCAAGACACAGCCAAAGTCGGTGATGTGATTGATGTCCCGTGAGAGAAAGAAGATCTAGCAGCACCAGAAAACGAAAACCGGACGATATAATCAAACAGATCTGATGTAAGAAGAAGGAATCAATCAAGCTTTGATGGGAAGCAAGTTTTTGGTTTGATGGATAGCGATTATGGGGTTGATTGATTGATTGATTGGTGAAGTCTGTAATGTGCATATGTACTTGTATGTATGCATCTTCTGTTTGTGTTTAAACGCTTGATCGTTCCGATTATGTACATAGTGCACACTAAGCATACATACTACATAGTCCTATTTAGATCAATCGCATAGATCACCTGTCCCGCCTATTTGGACTAAAACTCCCTCCCCCAACTTCAAACCTTCCAGCCCTAAAGGCCCCCCAAGCCGCACTCACTTACAAATTTACCCAGGTTACAAAAGCCCTGCTGACGTCTGATAGCCAGGCTATCATCCCCCACAAATTCCGTCTACAGTGAGGTACATATGTACTATGTATGTACATATACCAAGTACTTACAGTGATCCACCCATGCAAATCCCTGTGGCTGCTCATCACAAGCTTACCCGCTATGCCAATGTACGCAGTACTACGCAATATAAACATCACGATTTAGCGCATGTGAAAGACAACTTGAAACAACAAAGCCAAGATAAAAGTATAAATACCACTAACAAGTACATATGAACGCCGGTCCCCGATGATGACGCAAATAAAGCGCAAAGTACAAACGCCAGAAATGTAAAAGAGAGACAACTCAAACACACAGTAGAAAAGAACAACAAACAAAGCAGAAACAAAAACTAGTACTCATCGCCCTCAGGCATCAACAACGCCCCCATCAGCGCTGATATCCCCAAAAGCGATACCAGACACAGCACCAGGCCGGTGTCTGTCGCCGAACACTTGACACGCGGGTCGTACGCCCACGTATTGAGCGTGTCAATCACAGAAGACGCCGTCTTTGGTGATGGCGATTTCGAGTCTGCCGGCCGCAACGCCGCAGACTCCCGTTGGGTCTTGCTAGGAGCTACGGTGGTCGGGTAGATTGGAAGATTGGTAATAGCAGGGCACGTCGCCGTGGTTGTCGCTGTTGACGGCGTGGCTGGAAAATCGGCGGCGTTGGCGGGGGAGGAGACTTCGTCTACAGGCGGTCTGTTTACAAGGTCGAGCAGTATTTTTGGCGCAGCTTCAATATCAGAGCCTGTGCCAGCTAAAACAGGTCCGTGTTAGTTGGGTGAATACAACGTGGAACTGACAGGGGAATTGCAGATAATCCAAGGGTTATATATACACACATATATATAGACACATATATACACACCAAGGAAACAAAAGACTTACTCCAGTATGTCTCCCAAATATGCGAAAACAGCTCCAGTCGGCGTTGTAAAAATAGCAGAGCCAGCGCCGGATCATGTTCCAGCAAATTTGTGGTCTGGGTTTTGCCTTGCGCAGGAACCAATGATCCACGGCCCGTCATGCCAATTCTGTTGAGCCATTGCCCAACAAGAATCTGGAACGTTTCCCACTGTAGCTCAAGATTAATGCGCACATTCAGCACCGACGGCGCTCCTGACCCGTCGCCCGCACTGCCCGCATAGCTTTCACAAGGCGATTGCGACGCTGCGCGGGCTGTTTCTGATTTATTTGTAATGTAAACATCGCCTGACTCGGTAACGGTAAAGTGCTGCATCTGCGGCAGTTGGCTGTCGAGGCCCCGGCCGTCGTTGAGGGCATGCGTATGCGCCAGCGCAACGTCATCGTGGCCTGGTACACCCGATGATGTCAGCGACGACGCCGACAGCGCCTGCGAGGCATTGCAGCTGACGCTAAAACACATGTGCGACGCCGCGCAGTTCGGCTCGTACGTGTCGGCCGGCGAGTACTTGGTGACGAGGAGCGCGGGGCCGAGCGGCGCCAGCGGACAGCAGTCATGGGTCCATGTCGAGACGGGGCGGACGCGGGCCAGGGCAGGCAGCGAGGCGGAGTGGAAGGGGAGAGAGGCGGGGAGCGGTAGACGGAAGCCGGCTTCGAAAAGACTGGCACCAGTGCCGACGGCGACGGCGATGCACGAGACAGCCGAGCGGAAGTGCATTCTGGGTTGACGATGCGCAGGTATAGTATGTATGTAGTGTGGAGTGGAGTGGTTGTGGGTGTGATGTCAAACAAGACTTTGAACTGGCTAGTTGACTGGGCTGTAGTCAGCCAGCAACAGCAGGCAAAACAAGCACGGCAAGAGCGGACACGACTTCCAAGATTGTTGTCAGAAGGAACAAAGAGAAATTCCGGGGAAGGGACGAAAAATCAGAGTACCACCAAACGAGCAAGACAAAAATAGAGGGGAGAATAAAAGAGATTGACCCCAGCGAGGAACAGGCCGGTAGAAGCAAATGAAACCCAGGAACTTCAAAGGCTATTTTCCCCTGTGGGTTGTTTTGTCTCTAGATCTGGAAATGTTGAGCCTGTCTTTGCAGCAAAATACATAGATCCGTAGGAGCCCACAATCGAATAAACAAAGCCTTGACAAAGAAAATAGGAGCCGCGTTTAGCTCGTTCTGGATAAAGAGAGGGCAATAAGAAAAAAAAATTGAGGCGCACAGATTTTGGGGACTGAATATATAATGGCAGTAGAGACAATGGCTTTGGAAGCTTGATGTGATGATGGTGATGGGAGGTAGCTTGTTTATATACGCAGTATGTACCCTTTCCAAGTTATCATTGGCATTTGCACATTCTACGTACATATCCTGAGCGGCCGTAATTTGAAAGATGATGATTGATATCACCTTTCCAGGACTTTCACAATTTAGACACGCATACGGAATAACTCCAGAGAAAATCCCGGCTTGCTGTTTTCTAGCCTCCTTGCTATCGTTTCATTCTCCCACTTCCAGATACATATCCGTTTACTACATACATAGTATTGTGTAGTAGTACTTCTTGTATCTCTGCCGTTTCCATGAATCATCCCGTCCCTTTTTCATCAAAGCCTCCTCCATTGGCCTGATATACCAGGTCCATAAGCACTACTGCTCTTGCTTCTTCTCTTCTGTCTCACCCCATTCTTCCATCTACTTGAACTTGACTAGGCCTGCGGACTTACGAGAACCACCCGACCGAGCCTCACTTTTGTTTCTCTTCTGTGATAACTCACTTGAACCTACTGCGTACATACTGTAGCAATGAACAGGGATAAAAATGATAAGAAAGGCGTGGTTGCTCTGCCGTCAACTTGTTGTTATTGTTGTTGTTGTTGTTGCATGCGTCGGCCGTTGATGCAACCCGGTGTATCTGGTATCAGAATCTCTCAAATCTCATGTCTGATGCGTAAGCTCTCTTGTCCACCAAGTTAACATCACGTATCCAGCATAGCAAAGACCGTCATACCCACGCTGACCTGTCACTGTATACCTCTTATCAAGGCGTTTTCTATTATCGTTCTTTCTGACGCCCAGGATTGTGCATCTGCCACAGTTATCAAAGCCGCGTACTGGAGGACAAACACATGGGGATTTTCTTTTTCTTCTTTTCTTTTCTTGTTATTTTCCTCGTTTCTCACACGAAAGAGACAAAGACACGGCACAGCTTGCTACCTCATGCACCTTTCGCCAATTCTAGACTATCACGGCACAGTATCCAATTGAATGGAGCTCAGCCCGTAGCAAGGAGGTCAGAATAGCTACCCCGGATCTCTACCTGGCACAGAAATGCAAGAGCTATACCCGTTACAGCTTCGTCGCTGATACCGTCTACTTTTCTCACCTGTGGAATTTCACGCGGGGTATTATCTATGGCCTGCAAATGATCAGTACCTTCTGTTCCCCCATTAGGTTTACTACGCAAGATACCGCGTACATGCCCGGTAAGTAGACTTGTATCTTTCGCTATCCCAATCTTTTTAATGTCAGCAAGATTCAATAAACCCCACTATACAGGGGAACAAGCAATATCAAGAAGAATGAAACCAGAGCTCTTGTCAGATATCACTTTTTCTGTGCTACATCAGAACTCAGAATATGGATTCAAGCTCTTAACTTGTGCCCGCCCACTCTACAAGCATGCAAGTAGCTTGGCCCTGGAGCTTTGATAGCACGTTGACCTAACCAGAAATAGAAATTCGTACCAGAATCAAAAATATCGCTTATCACGGAATTTGAACGTATGTACAATATTGTTACTTACTTGTATGCGTAGTACGTAGTACGTAGTACATACTATGTACCTACATGTACATATATTGTGTATTTACCCCAGGCTAATGCTATTACGGGCATAAGAGAGGCATTCAGTACTCTACGCAGCACGTTATGTATGCACTACATATATACTATATTATACATACACCGTTGTGTTATTTGATTCATTCAAAGAAAATATGATTTGTTCATCTGCTGGTCAGATACAGTACAAATGATGAACCAAGGAATATAACAAATACCAAAAGAGAAAAACACGAGAATAAAAAGACCAAGTACGGTCATATATCAACCCATAACACAACAAATCATAATCATACCCATTACCCATACATACCCTGCAGCCTGGAACAAAAAAGAAGATGGAAAATGGGAAATCATAACATACAACACAGCCTCCAAGTAAACACTAGTGGCAGTAATATTGTACAGACAAGGACATGCTTGGAAGAAAAGAAAGAAAGAAAGAAGGACCTAGATCCTATGCTTACAGCTTCAGACCCATAGCCTTGGCCACCCGCATCGACTGGCGAATGCTTAGATCTAGCATAATCTCCTCAGAACCACCGGGAATGGCGTACGCTCTGACATCGCGGTACAGTCTCTCGACCTTGGCGCCCTGGCCACCACGCGAGTACGACAGACCACCAAAGATCTGCGCCGCCTCGCGCGCGCAAAACTCAAAGGTCACCGTGGCCTGCGCCTTGAGCGATGCAATTGCTCCGCCCAGTCGCAGCATGGCCTCGGTCTCGCCCATCTTTTCGCACTGGTAAATCAGGTTCTCGAGCCAGTTGTACGACGACTCAATCTGGCGGCCCATGTGTGCCAGCTTCAAGCGAATCACGGGATGATCAATCAGGCGCTTGCCAAAGGTCTTGCGCTTGCTGGCGTACTTGATGCTTTCTTCCATGCACACACGGCTGAAGCGCAGAGCCTGGATGATGATGCCGATACGCTCGTGGTTGAAGTTGGTCATGATGACACGGAAGCCCTTGTTCTCCTTGCCAATCAGGTTCTCCACAGGCACCTTGACATCCTCAAATGTAATGTACGTAGTACCAGACGACCACACACCCTGGCAGTCCATGCGGCGAGTCGAGACACCAGGACCACGCTCAATCAGCAGCAGCGACACTCCCTCCATGCCAGGACCGCCAGTGCGGACAGCAGTGGTGAAGTAGTCACACCAGATACCGTTGGTAATCCACTTCTTCTCGCCGTTGACAATGTAGTGCTTGCCATCCTCGCTCAGCTTAGCAGAGCACGTAAGATTGGCCACGTCCGAGCCAGCGTCAGGCTCCGTAATGGCCAGGCAAATGCGCTTATCGCCAGCAAGAATACCAGGCATGATGCGGTCGAGCAGAGACTTCTTACCAAACTTGACCACAGGCGGGCAGCCAATGCCAAAGCCACCAATGACATTCCACACAAACCCACCCGAGGCAGCACGCGACAGTTCATCCGTCAGCAGCATTTCGTGGAACAGGTCGTACTTTTCAACGGGCACCGACTTGATGACATTATCTTTGCAGTACTGCACGGGGTACTTGACGCCCAAAAGACCAGCCAGGTAGCCGCGGCGACCCATTTCTTTGTAAATTTCAGGCGGAACCTCCTTCTTCTCGTCCCATTCTGTTACATAAGGCTCAATCTCCGACTCCATCCACTCGCGAACCTCGGTGCGCAGAGCAACGTGGGTCTCGTTGAAGTAAGGCGAGTGGTAGCCCTGGTACCAGCTAGGGTCGCCAAACGGTACCTGGTCGCCAAACGGTTCCAAGGCCTCAGAGGGCCCTTCGCTGTGAGAGGCCTTGGCGATGGCGGTCTGGGGCTTGGGCTTCGCTTCGGGCTTGGGCTTGGGCTTGGGCTTAGTGTCGAGAGAACCGACCATCAATTCCTTCTTGTACTTCTTGAGGATACCCTCGTTGTGGTACTTCCAGAATTGCTTGGAGGCGTCCTTGCCAGCCACACGCATCAGGATTTTCTTGCCACCTGCAAGAGCAGAAATGGTTAGTTTTTTTTTTTTTTTTTTTTTACTTATTGACACAGAAAAAAAAAAAAAAGACTGCAAAAAGAGCTTACCCGGATGGTCATCTTGGAAGCTAGTCAGATCGTAGACGTCCTGGTCAATGGTGATGAAAAGGGAGTCGGCCTTGTTGTGGCCCGCAACCTCTGCGGCAGTAAACGTCTTGGACATGGTGTGATGTGAAGTAGTTCTGGATGAATAAGCGACAGAGGATGTAGCTGTAAGTGTGTATGTAGCAGGAATTAACTGGTTCGAATATGGCAGACACGAGTTGAATCGAGATATGAGATATTGAAAACGACCACGATGATAAAGGGAGAGGAAAAGAAGAAATGAAGAAAAAATTCAAGCTCTCACATGCGAGGCTGGCCTGGACTTGAAGTACTTAAGAATTGGCCGGCTGTTAATTCGTGGAACCGCGGCAAGCGCAAGAGAAGATTTAAGCCAAGGTTACATACAATAACTCGTTCACTTGTACTTGTATCTGTACTTGTACTTGTACTTGTACTTGTACCTGTACTTGTGTGTATGTACATACATGCTCATTGTACAAGCGGGACTCTCAAAACTCGCTCCTGCTTCCTTCACCGCAATCCCGCTCATAAAGTCCGTTCTTGGAAGGAATTAATATTGCTGCCAGGAACTTGCGGGTATTTGCATAGTACATACATACGTACATACGTAGATAGTTATGTACATACATACATACAATATAACGACAAGTGACCAGTACGAAAGTATGTATACCTTGACTTGGCAAGCTCGCACTGACTTAACATCCTGTAAATTGGCAGTATGCTTAGCGGCTTGAACAAGTTGATAACTAAATACTCGAAAACGAAATCACATGCAATGACGAGGTTACAAAGGCCTGTTTTCATGATATGTAGTCGCTCCTGTACGTGTGCACATACATACAAGCAAGTGTGTATGCGCCAATTTAAAATTCATATTGATCTTTCTTTCTTTCTGTTCTTTTGTTTTTATTTTTTTTTCCAATTTGGGTAAATCTGCGCATCTCGGCGCCTGGTACTTTTACCATACCAGTCTGTACATACCATACATACAAACTTATTGCCCTGTTTCGTGCCCTCCAACTCCAGCCTATCTCACTGAGCTTAAATCCAACATCTCTTGTGCTTGTACATATGTATGTACAAGTACATACAGTGGCCAAAGCTTGATGTATTACTGCAACTGCAACTGCACCTGGAACTCCGGCGTCACATGAAAAATGATGACTTTGGAATTTGGAGTCAAGTCAGCCGCTAGTAAATCATAAAACATCGTTTTGTTACGGTGCAATAAAACTACGTACTACAGATAGTGTGCATATGACAACGCCGAGGCTTTGTGTACTGTGTATATATATGTATGTACATACAACTCTTACTCCAAGCTGGAGCCCCACTTGGGTGACTGAGCCAATCACATGACGGGTATTCTTGATGGCTGACTTTTATAAAACCGAGGACCAATTTCTGGTGTATGCTAACATACATACACACTATACTGTGACACCGGCCGGATTAAGACTAAGCCTAACCTTCACTTATACTGTACTATGCACATAGCACAAGTACATGTTGTGAGAACACTATCATTGCTAATACAACCGACGATTTATGTCACTGTTACCACCCGTTCATTCCTCCGGATAATTGCCGGAGTTTATCCGTTACATATGCAAGCAACACGATTGAAATTCATACTCCTTCATTAACCCTAAATTCTCACCCCGTAAATCTTTAAATCTTCTTCAGATCCTGTTTATGCGGCCACTTCCAGTCCGACAACTCAACCGGATCCATACCGTGCTCAAACGAATACGCCTTAGCCTGGATTTGAGCATTCCGCAGCTTCTCTCGAGCAGAAGCGCCCGTCACCCGTAGCTTCTTGATGTGATCAATGGCATCCATGGCCAAGCTGAACCGGTCCGTCTTGTTGCGAATCGCCAGCTCCAGAGGCGTGTCAATGTTGCCCTTTTCATTGTACCCGCGCACGTGAATGTGGTGCGAGTTCTTGCGTCTGTACGCCAGACGATGCACCATCCACGGGTAGCTGTGGAAATTGAAAATCACCGGCGTATCAGCCGGGAACAGAGAGTCCCAGTCCTCATCCGACAGACCGTGGGGATGGTCACGCGGCGAAATGATCTTAAACAGATCCACCACGTTGACGAAGCGTACCTTGAGGTCAGGGAAGTAGTCCATCAGCAGGTCCACGGCCGCAATGGCTTCGTGTGTGCTGATATCACCACACGACGCCATTACTACATCCGGCACGCTGTTGGCATCAGTGCTGAACTGCGGCCAGATGCCAGCTCCCTTGGTGCAGTGCTCAATGGCATCATCCATGGACAGATACTGCAAGTGTTCTTGCTTGTCGGCAACAACCACATTGACGTAGTTGCTGCTGCGGAAGCAGTGGTCCATGACTGAAAGCAAGCAATTGCCATCAGGAGGCAGGTAAATGCGGACGACTTGCG
Source organism: Thielaviopsis punctulata (assembly GCA_036034705.1). Lineage (NCBI taxonomy): Eukaryota > Fungi > Ascomycota > Sordariomycetes > Microascales > Ceratocystidaceae > Thielaviopsis > Thielaviopsis punctulata. Next base: position 359,742 of record CM069896.1, read on the forward strand.
GGCTCTTGTTGGCAATGACATCAAGGAATCCGGGATCCTGGTGAGTAAAGCCGTTGTGGTCTATTTCGTTAGTTACTTAATTTGAACCTTGAGGCTATCGGGGCTATGAGACTCACCTTGTCTCCAAACTACGGCTGTCAGCAAAATATTGAGCGACGGAACGCGCTGCCGCCACTCAACCTCCAGGCACTTCTCCACCCACTTGCAGTGCTGATTGACCATGGAGTCGATAATGTGGATGAAAGGCTCGTAGCTGTTGAGCAGGCCATGACGACCACTCAGAATGTACCCCTCAAGCCAGCCCTCGCACGTGTGCTCTGAAAGCATCTCCATCACACGGCCAGCCGGTGCCAGGTTACCGCCGTCCTTATCCTCAGGAAGATACTCTCCCATCCAGACCTTCTTGCCGCCCTCATACACGACTCCCAGCTTGTTACTCTCCGTCTCATCGGGGCTAAACATGCGGAAGGTGGTAGGGTTCTCCTTGATAATGTCGCGCAGGTAGCTTCCCAGGTTGTACATGCTGCCCACCATCTCAGCGCCACTATTCTTGACGGGCACTCCGTAATTGCGAAAGTCTGGAAGCTGTAGCGGTCGATGTCTGTCACCACCGTTTGCCACCGGGTTTCCGCTCATCCGACGCTTTCCATCGGGACACAGCGCACGCAGTTCTTCTGACAACTTTCCATCCTTGAGCAGCCGGCCAGGCTCGTAGCTGCGCATCCAATTTTCTAGGATCTTGAGGTGTTCGGGGTTTTTAATCGGGTCAGTGATCGGTACCTGGTGAGCGCGCCAGAAGCCGCTGAGATAGTGGTCATCCAGCTTGCGCGGGCCTGTCCAGCCCTTGGGTGTGCGCAGCACAATCATGGGCCAGTGCGGGCGGATTGGCTTGCCAGACTTGCGAGCAGCCGACTGGATGCCACGGATCTCAGTGACACAACGCTCCAGAGTACTGGCCATGGCCTGGTGCATGGACTCGATATCGTCGCCTTCGACAAAATACGGCTCCCAACCGTAGCCGACAAATAAAGACCGAAGTTCCTTATGGGTAATGCGCGCAAGAACGGTCGGGTTGTTTATCTTGTATCCATTAAGGTGCAGCACGGGCAAAACGGCGCCATCAGTGATTGGGTTGAGGAACTTAGTGCTGTGCCAGGACGTAGCCATAGGGCCGGTCTCAGCTTCTCCATCACCAACCATGGTGAGAGTGATCAGGTTGGGGTGATCAAACACAGTGCCGAAGGCGTGAGAAATGGCGTAGCCAAGCTCACCTCCCTCGTGCAGCGATCCAGGGGTTTCAGGAGTAGCGTGCGAGCCAATGCCTCCAGGGAAGGAAAACTGCTTGAAGAAACGCTGCAGACCTTTGGGAGTTTGTGACATATCCGGGTACACTTCCTCATAGACGCCCTCCATCCACGACTGCGACAGCACAGCGGGAGCACCGTGGCCGGGACCTGAGATGTACAGGGCATCTAGGTCGTACTTCTTGATCAGCCGGTTAAAGTGCATCCAGGTAAAGATCTGGCCGGGGGCAGAGCCAAAGTGGCCGAGCAGACGCAGCTTTAGGTGCTCCTTCTTGAGAGGCTCCTCCAGCAGCGGGTTTTCGCGCAGGTAAATCATACCCAGGCAGAGGTACAGGCTGACCTTGAAAAAGTCATCGTACTTGCGGATGTCGTCAGGGCTAAGAGGCGAGCCATGGACAGTCGACCGGGCCTTGCCGAAGCAACTAATGGAAGCCACTTCTTTTGATTCTGATGGTGGCATGATGGTAGTGATAGATGGTTAGAGTGGTGATGATGTAGAGAACGACAAGAAAGCAGGCAGATCGAGAGCTCGCACGTCCTGAGCCTTCCTAATTTATACTTTCGCTCTCATAGTCTGACAACTTCCCGCCTCTCATTGTCTCACTCTAGCTCAAAGCTCGCTCGTTCGTTCGTTACGGAGTACTTCCAGACCCCGCCTCAGACGCCGCTTATTAGTTTCTAAAGAGCTCATATCAAATGCTTGATGGCACGGCTCACTGCCTCAAAATGCGTGGTATCTGCCGTGTTGATTACGTCTATATCACAAAGAGATCCGCTAATTTCAACAAAAACAGTGTTACGGAGGCTTGCCACCCACTGTCGGCAAATGTTTCGCTGACTGGAATTTTTAGCCGTTTGTGCTGAGTATGGTACATGACGGGCACAGTGTATGGTATGGTGGCTCACTTTGTTTAAGCAACTAAAATGCCTCGAGGTTGCATTTTTGCCTCATCTCGATCAGAGAGTGAACATTAAATATGTGATTGTTTCATCATGGCCTCAAACAAGTTATACTGTGAATTTAACGGTCCATACTGCGTACATGACTATGTGGACATACGAGCTTATTTAAATCATATACTATAAGTATGTATGTACTAAGTACTGTGTACATATATGAAATAATCATACATACTTGGGCCCTAACCCTTACAGTAGGACTGTAACTAAGAGGATCTCGATGACTGCTTGCTGAACAAATATTTACGTAGTAGTTTTTCTGAATATCATGTTCCTCACAAAACGCGCAGCAACTTTCCCAGAATTAAGCTCTCTACGTTCATATATCGCGGTATCACGTGATATAGGCGATGGCAGATATTAGGGTTTAACTCAGCTTCTAGTAACATTGTTAGAGGCCATAACATGGCAAAGTATTCCGCAGTATAATCAAAGGACATAATGATATATCTCATTCATGCCACGTGCTGAGTAAAGCTAGTAACTCTAGACGTGACGGTGGCGCGCCGTTCCTTCCTGTGACTGAGCTGCACCTGTAGTCGTAACTTCAACCTCCGCCTTGGTTCCTTCCTTGTTCTCGTCCTTCGCCACCTCCTCCCCAAGAACCCATGTTTGAGCAATTGACCGCTTTTCTAACTTCCGCTTCTCCGCCTTCTTGCTCAACTCTTCGCTCTTGTCTACCCTCCATACGAAGGCCATGTAAACGGCAATTTCAGCCACTCCGACAATAAGCGCACCTCCCATTGCAAGAGCTAGTCGAGCCGGAGTGCTCCACCATCGCGCCACAATCCATAGCGTAGCTGCCACGCCAATCACACTGACGAGGAAGTTGGCAATTAGAGTTAGCTGCCGCTGCACTTCCTCGTATGTGGCTTCCTCGTCATTGCCCACATCTTCTGACCGCGGTCGGTGAACAGCGGCAAAGGCAGCAGCATTCGGATATCTTTGCGCAAAGGTTTCAGTGCGAGGTGGATTCATCATACGCTGATACTTGCGCTCTTCCTCTTCCTCTCTCAGTCGTGCCATCAAGGCCTTGAATTCAGGAGTCTGTACGGTTAGAACATGCTGGTTACAGGACTGTAGTTTTATACATACGGGCTCTGCTTTGGGTGGCGGGGGAGCTATGTAGACTTGAGTCCCGGTGAGAAGGGACTCTAAGGAGTACTGCTTGATTCCATTTGCAACCAGTATCTTCCAAAGGCCAACAATGTGCTTGTGGGAGATTGGTTTGCCTGCCTCTAACTCTGGCAAACTGGGAATATCATTGTCAAACGTAACGCCCGAAGGAAGTTTGCCAGCGGCATCAACAATGGCTGGTGTGATCGTGAGAAGGACCATTTATGCGCTGTATCGTGTTGTTGCTTGGCGACCTATATATGACAACTTGGCGGAAATTAACAATGAGACGTGTGGGTTTTATGAAGATAGGTTAACGTGTCTTGTGGAAGGTACGATATTGAGGGCTCTAGTACATATGTACTTATTAGTGATAACATAAACCCGCTACATAGCCGTGCTTAGAATCGTTCGTACTGTGAACATGGCCAGAAAAGCCCGCAGAGTCAGAAAAGAGGCTCAAGCTGCGCACTGTACTACTCAAGACTTGAGAGAAAGCAGGTACATGGGCTCCTTCTGTTATGATTTTGTAGCTTAGCTCTACGGTCCCGTAAGATTCCTTGCCAACTTTTCCACGCTTGCAAGTGTAAACCTTGTTTTGTTTTCATTTTCTCTTCTTCTTTTCCTTTGCTTACCTCTTCTTCAGAGCTTCGGACTGACTGTCACGAAACTCTTCTCTTCGTTTACGCCTGTTCTCAGGTTTTTTGGGTTGTTATCTTCAAAGTTGTGCAATTAATTTCTCCCGCTATATCCCTGTCACTCTATTTTTTTTTTTTTTTGCTTCCAGCTTTGCCTTTTCCCGCCTTGGTCTGACCCAGCCAAAAATTTCGCTACCCTGCTCTTTTTGCGCAAAGTCCAGTGCCAATTGAACTTCGATTGGCTCTTGGAAACTTTGGCTGTCATCACCCCGCCATATCTAATCTTTGTTCTCTGTTTTCTTTACATCACCTAGTCGCAATGATGCCGACTCGCTCACGATCGACTGCCGCTATCGCGAGACCTCTCCGCGCAGCTTCTCCGGCCCGCATGGCGCAGTCGCCTGCTTCAATTGCCGCGCGCAAGCTCGTTGAGCGTCGCCTGCTGAGTCCTGGCGCCAGCTACCAGATGTCGCACCAGCACCGCCAGTCCTTCCATTCGACTCCGGGTCAGTCTTCTGCTATTGCAGCCGCTATCTCCGTTGCATCTAAGACCGTGTCCAACGCTATGAAGACGGCTGCTGGTATCAGCAACTTGCCCATTGATCCGCTTCGCCTGGTTTCCAAGGAAATGCGGAGTTTGACTGGCAACATCCGGAAACTGCTCGGAACTGGTCACCCTTCGCTAGACCGCGTGGCCAAGTACTACACGCAATCACAGGGCAAGCATATGCGTCCTATGATTGTTCTTCTTATGGCCCGTGCTGTTGCTTTGTGCCCCAAGTCTGATGTCACGCCGTCCAACCACGATATTGACGCCAACATTACTCCCCGTGAAGTCCTGATTGAGGGTCTGTCTGACTCTCCTCTGACGAGCTTTTTGCCAGATACTCCGGCTCAAGTTGACGATGATATCCTTCCTTCCCAGCGCCGTCTTGCCGAAATCACAGAGCTACTACACACTGCCTCGCTGCTTCACGATGATGTCATTGATGAGTCCCAGTCTCGTCGTGGCGAGCCGTCAGCTAATCTTGCTTTTGGAAACAAGATGGCCGTCTTGGCCGGCGATTTCCTTTTGGGCCGTGCCTCAGTCGCTCTTGCGCGGCTTCGCAATGCTGAAGTTATTGAGCTGCTCTCTACGGTCATAGCAAACCTTGTGGAGGGCGAGTTCATGCAGCTAAAGAACACCGCGCAAGATGAAAAGACACCTGTTTGGTCTGAAGAAGCTGTGACCTACTATCTTCAGAAGACTTATCTGAAGACGGCTTCCCTGATTTCCATGTCTTGCCGCGCTACTGCTCTTCTTGGTGGCGCCAGCCCCGAGACCGTTGAGAGTGCCTACCTGTATGGCAAAAACTTGGGTCTTGCTTTTCAACTGGTTGATGACCTTTTGGATTACACTCAGAGCCATGAGGAGCTTGGAAAGCCTGCTGGTGCTGATCTTGAGCTCGGCTTGGCTACCGCTCCTCTTTTGTTTGCTTGGAAGACCAACCCTGAGCTTGGCACTCTGGTCGGCCGCAAGTTTTCGAAAGAGGGAGATGTTGCTCTGGTAAATTCCCTTTTTCTCTCGATTGTGACTTGTCATTTTTGTTTGCTTTGATGGGCTACTTTGGTTTCACCTGATGCTTTGTACTACAATGCTAACCTCTTCTCCTTTTTTCTTCTAGGCCCGCAAGCTTGTTCTCGAGAGTGATGGCATTGAGCAAACTCGCGCTCTGGCTCAGAGCTACCACGACAAGGCTGTCGCTGCTCTGACCGAATTCCCCGACAGCGATGCTAAGGATGGCCTGATTAGCACTGCTGCCAAGGTTCTGAAGCGCAAGCACTAGAGCCTCGGTTGAAATCTCGGATATCCCATCAAGGCATCACGTGTGCCATTGTACACAATATTTGATAGATGTATCCATACATCTACGGCTCGAGTATTGCTGCCCTAAACGGCAACATTATGGTGGCTGATTTGGCATCACAGCTTTCTCATGTGAGAGGCTGTTTTCTGTATTTTTATGACGGTTCGTTTAAAAGGTGTTACTCCTGTATTTCATCTCTTGTTTCCTTATTTGTTTCTTTTTATTTAGCCTTCATTTGACCACCTTACATTGTCATGATGCTACCATTTTCAGTTTTCGGTTTATTTTTTGGACTTTGTTTTATAGAAGGGGACAAGCTTCCCCATTGTCGTTTTGTGTGGTCCCGAATGTCTCTGGCAATGTTCCCAGAAAAATCTGAACGGCTTTGGCATGGCCACTCAAGTGGGTGTCTGTCTGTCTGCTTAATGCGTGGCGTGGTAGGAAGGGCCAAAATGAAAGTACGAATCGAGAATGGGAGGGCGTTGTATTTGGTTTTCTTCACAGCATTCTCATTTTGGGATAGATGAGGCGGGCAAAACAAATAGAGAAGAGGAGGAGCGGACAAAGAGTTTTGGTAGAGGTTTTTGGGCTCTTTTCTGGTGTTTTGAATTAGGTTACTTGTGTGCGTTTCTTTTTTACAGCAGGAGTTTTATGATGGCCGAGAAAGGAACAGATGAGTTGGCGAGAGAATGTAGACGGTTTGTTTCTTTTACACTTGACTTTTGGACCGATGCCTATGCTACGGGGAGTGGCTTAGATATTAAAAAATAAAAGTGTGTTCTCTCACGTTGGTAGTGCATGAATGTATTGCGGCATGTGGTGGTTGTTTGAGTGTGTGTGTTTCTCAGGATCGATTGCCAGTTTGTAAGTTGACTTATTCGGTAGTTGAGCTGTATGGTCGTGTGACATCAGAATAGCCAGGGTCTGGAATGGTGAGCTCTACAAGTACATGCATGTGTGTATGTATGTATTATGGGATAAGAAGGATGGGAAAGATTTATCGATAGGAGGCTGACCAAAGTTAGTCAAATAGGTGCGTAGCAGATAGCAGATACAAGTACTTGTACATATACATATGTACTGGCATGTACCTATTTGACTAGATCCGGGAATTGTAAAGATTGCGGGGGGCAAAGTGTCGGAGCCGGCCGAGACCCAGTTATTAAATATGGGTCTAAGTGACAAGGTGGGGCAAAGCCATAAGGAGAGAAAGGGAAAAAAGAGGGAATTACATACATACAGATATAGGGATTATGTAATTAAAAAATAAGCAAAAGAAAGGAAAGAAGAAAGAGACTAGACGAACATGCAAAGAAGTCGTCGTCGAGTGTGTATGTTCAATGTTGTGACGAAAGACGTTGGAAGCGAGGAGAGAAGAGAAGCCATATAAACAGGGGAGTTGGTGATGTGGCAGAAACGAACAAATTTGTTAGTGTCGGTAAAGTCGGAGAAGGCGGAGGATGTATGTACATACCAGCAGTACATACTTACATAAGTACATATTACTTGTACCGTGTGCCACGGTAAAACGGCGGAAATACGACGAGTTGAGTTGTGGAAATTGTGACCGGAGGTCGAAATCAAAGCATAGAAAACAGAACAGTCAAATTGAGCAAGACTAACAAGAAAATAGACCAAAGAAATAAAATCACTGTCCTCCAATAGAATCATTCTCCTAACTCGTGATACCGCAAATTCTTCACGCTTCCACCAGGTAAACCGCACTTTACCCTTAACCCGAACCCTAGTCTCTTTCAGGACCCACAATTATGATCGCCACGCGACACTGGTACATACAGGATCATCAAGGATAAGAAAAGTATGTAAGTTTGTCGACCAAAACGGACAACCCATCGAGTAATTAGAATTAGCTGGCCAATAGGACTTGACGAAAAAACCACTTGGTGCGAGGTAGCGGGAATTTTAGTGTGGTACTGGACCAGATCGGATAAAACGTTGAGAAGGGGAAAAAAGAAGCACCCGATAACTGGGTAAAAGGGCAAGATATTAATCGCCAAGACCTGATAAGGCAAAGGCAAAAGATATCGAGGCCTTTCTGTATGTGTACATACCAGTACATACGTATGTAGAGTATGTACATACTTGAAGAAGCTGAATGGTGTTGGTGAATCAAGATGCTGATGATGTATGTACCAACCCAACCCAACACAACACATAATAACAGAAGGCCTGCATAATGGCGGAGGAGAACATAGAGACAACTGGAGACAACAAGACAGGGATGGCTTATCGAAACTCGTCCTTATCATTTTCTTCCATCGGGCGGTGGGGACAAGAAAGCAAATCTCATGTTTTGTAAGTAGACCAAAGGGGGCACATGATAAGGAATCAACCAGGACACGCCGAGGGTCCTTTTCTAGCCCAGAGGAAGGCGACGGACTCTGTTTTACTCGGGCTTCGAGGAAGATAGCCATTAGCCATACACATACATAGTATGTACATAGTACATGGTACATACATATAAATAGAACATGTGCTTGTCTGCGCACTTTTCGTTTTCCTGCGCGGGCGTAGAATGTACAATAGTCTCCTGTTCTTTCTCTTAGCTTTGCTTGTGTCTGTGCATTTTACCATCGGCAGTTGACTTTTGAACTCATTCTCTCTCTATCGCTATCTTTGAATTCATTCTCTTTATCACTCTCCTTCTTCCTTCTTTGTACATACATACATACATACATATACCTATCTTGCTGCATAGTGCTGATACCATAGCCGCCTTTTCCTTCTTTCAGTACTATCCTTTCTTAAATTAAATCACTTGGTCTCTCGTTAATCACTCTATCTCCATCTCCATAACACAATGGCATCTGTTGTCTTTGCCTCGTCAAGGGCCGTTATCACCAACCCTGATGATACCCTCGTGCTGACCCCCGCTACTATCGTCGTGTCTCAGTCAACAGGCAAAATCACCCACATCTACACCCAGCTCCGTCCTGCGTCCGACTTTCCCGATGCCATTTACACCGACTACTCGCCCAAGCTTCTCCTTCCTGGCTTGGTCGATGCACACGTGCACCTCAACGACCCTGGCCGTGCCGAGTGGGAGGGCTTCTACACCGGCACTCGCGCCGCTGCTTCGGGTGGTGTGACTACTGTTATCGACATGCCACTCAACTCCATCCCGCCTACCACCACTGTGGCGGGCCTGGAGCGCAAGCTGGAAGCTTCCCAGGGCCAGCTGTGGGTTGACGTCGGCTTCTACGGCGGTGTGATCCCCGGTAACGCTGGGGACCTGCTGCCGCTGGTGGAAGCTGGCGTCAGAGGCTTCAAGGGCTTCATGATTGAGTCTGGTGTGGAAGAGTTCCCTGCCGTTTCCAGCAACGACATCCGACTGGCTATGGAGACCCTCAAGGACGCAAAGACTACCCTCATGTTCCACGCCGAAATGCTCCCGCCCATTACCGATTCTGTTGGTGACGCTGTGCTGCACGGAGACCCACCCTTGGCCCCGCATGGCCCGCTCAATGCCTACTCGACCTTCCTAGAGTCGCGCCCGCCCGCCTTTGAAACCTACGCTGTTGCCGAAGTCATCAGCCTTGCCGCCACCGCCCCGCAGTTGCCCGTGCACATTGTACACGTGTCAGCCACGCAGGTGCTCCCGCTGCTTCGTGAGGCGCGCGCCGCCGGCATCAACATCACGGCTGAGACGTGCTTCCACTATCTGGGCCTAGCGGCAGAGGGCATCGAAGATGGCGACACGCGGCACAAGTGCTGCCCGCCAATCCGCGAGACGGCGAACCAGGACGGCTTGTGGGCGGAGTTGGCGCGTGGCGACGACTCGTGTTTGCGCACGATTGTGTCGGATCACTCGCCGTGCACGCCGGAGCTCAAGCTGCTGCCAGACCACCTGGATGTGGCGTCGATGCACACGTCAGACTCGGGCGTCGACGTGCGCGGACCGAAGGATGTGCAGGAGGAGCTGGCGGAGCTGGCGGTGGCCAAGAGCTCCGAGGGCCGCGGCGACTTTTTTGCGGCGTGGGGCGGTATTTCGAGCGTCGGACTGGGCCTGCCGATTCTACTGTCGGGCATCAAGCAGGGCAAGGCGCCGCTGACGATTGTCGATGTGGTGCGGTACTGTGCGCAGGCGACGGCGAAACAAGTTGGCTTGAGCCATGTCAAGGGCGCGTTGCGGGTGGGCATGGATGCAGACGTGTGTGTGCTGGATGACGAGGAGGTGTGGACGTTGATGGTCGGCGATATGAAGTGGAAGAACAAGTGCTCGCCGTGGGAGGGCAAGGAATTTACCGGCCGGGTCAAGGAGACGTGGCTTAGAGGAAAGAAGGTTTATGCGCATGGCGGAGACAATGGCGGCTTTGTCGAGGGCATTCCGATGGGGTTGCCGCTATTGGAGAAGCGGACCACTTAGAGCGGTGACAGTTTATTTCATGACAGCTATGACGGAGGTAATTTAATGTGTAGTATATAGATAGATAGAGTATACGCGTAAAATACAAGCATGTATATATTTGGAGAGTTGCTTGAATTACACCACATGCAGCCTTGGTGGGTGCGTTGCAGCTCTGGACGCGGCATGTTGAAAACTAGGGTTATCTTTGATTAGTAACCCTCGCTTAGCAACCGAAGCTCACCTTACTAATGCCGGGTGGAGGACCAACCCGCTCGCACCTCTTACTCCATGGTGTAAAATAGCAATATAATCAATCATTTGATGGACGCATCCAGCTTGAAAATAAAGGCGATCAGAAACCCTGCTACGCCTGTATGCCGGGTGTACTACTCCGTACAGAGTATGCACGTAGTAGAATTAAATCTGCAAAAACCAAAAAATAGAGCGGCGTCGTCTGATAAGCTAAGCATTGGCCCCAAAGGGGTAAAAATCAACCTAAGCGAAGTGTGTTGCCAACAACAACATTAGCCGCTCTTTGAGCAGTTGACTTGCACCTATTACATAACAGCATGTATGCAAGTTGTATGCAACATACAAATACATACTACGTATACGTATGTATGCATGTCTGTATCATGTATACATAGAAATGCAGCTAAGCTTCCCGGAGCCTTCATGTTCCGAGACTAGTATTGTTCCTTTGATGGAGCTTGGCAAACCATAACCATTGCAATGCTGGAATTGAGATTGACAACAAGTGCAACACTCTGGAAAGTCTCGTAGCATACTGCGTACAACTTGAACCTGCTTTACACCTGAAATTACACTCACTTACATATGTACATACTTGTGGGACATATGTACTACAAGAACAGAGACAATTACAGATGTATGAGGTAGGCGCGTTTTGTTCTTTCTACGGCCTCGCAAACCCCCAATACCACGTGCTTGCTCAGAGATTTACTCCTGCCTCGCACAAAAAACTCACATTGACATGGAAACGAGCCTCAACCTAAGCCTCTATCTATTCCTGAGGTCCCTACCAATCTCCTTTCTGCATCTTAATCTCAATCCATCATATGTTCTCAACAACTTCTCTGGCGCTTTGGCGTCTATATCGACCAGGGTTTCCGTTACCTCACATGGGCTTGTCCGCCTGTCTCTTTTTCTATTGCATTGGATGAGACAGTACTTCCAACCTCCAACCGACCAACCAACCCAACCACGTTAACCTACCTATACGTATTTGTATGTATATTCTGCCTTTTTAATGCATTGTAAAACAAAAAGCTTGCTTCGCCTTGTCAGGCAGAACTAATGCAAACGCAACTTCTTGGCTTGAAAATGACAAGCCAACCGGCAAAAGAGAACGCACGGTTTTTGGAGGTCGCTCTAATTTACTCTAGAGGTACTCTCATGTTACATCCTGCCTTACTTATGCCCTCTTTGGGAGGCCCTTTAAAGGCCACTCTTGACGTCCTTTTCTGATGTCCGGCCCTCTTTCCTTCACCCTCGCTTGACTGGCGTTCCATTTAAGTTCCCGTTTTGAAAAAACCGACAATGACGCCCGAGTCGCATACTGGAGCTGGTCTCTCAATGTCAGAAAGCAGAAACTCTTCCTCTCCTAACCACGCCAAACCCCAAGATGAGATCGAAGCCGCCACAGTTGCTGGTACTCTTGAACACGATTTCAAAGTATCACCCGCCCCTTCTCATAATGTCGGTCAACTCTCTTTAGACGATGTCGTCCCTGTCAATGTCCACGTCCGAAATCTCGGTGTGACTGTCAATACAGCTCCATCCTGGTCCAATCCTGCGACATATGCTGCCCTTGCGAAACAAAACTTCCACCCAAACCCCGAAATCAAGACCCTTTTACAAGATGTCAGTGCCTCTTTTGCGCCGGGTACGTTGACTGCCATCATTGGTGGGAGCGGCTCTGGAAAGACGACTTTGTTAAACACCATTGCCGAGCGCATGAACAGCTCGCGTCTGGCGCTTAGCGGAACCACAATAATCAATGGCCAAAGCCGGATTCAGGCAGCCCGCCATGCCTATGTGATGCAGCAGGATGTTCTTCTTGCAGCGCTTACAGTTAGAGAGACACTGGCTTACTCAGCAGCTCTACGTCTGCCATCATCAATATCCGCTCAAGAACGAGACCGAGTGGTGGAAGAGGTTATCCTGGAACTTGGGTTAAAAGAGTGCGCAAACACGCGCATTGGAAACTCACAACATCGTGGGTGCTCAGGTGGAGAGAAACGAAGAGTCAGTATTGGTGTGCAGATGCTCTCGAACCCGTCTCTCCTCTTTCTCGACGAGCCAACAACGGGATTAGATGCCACCAGTGCCTTTCAGTTGGTCCGAACACTCAAGGCTCTGGCTGCCAAGGGCCGCACAGTCATCACCACAATTCATCAACCGCGCTCAGAAATCTGGGACCTTTTTGACAACTTGGTAATTCTCAGCAAAGGCAGCCCGGTGTACTCTGGCTCACGAGAGGGATGCATTAACTGGTTTGATGACCAAGGCTTCGCGTTGCCGCCGTTTGTTAATCCAGCTGAGCACATGATTGACATTGCTGCTATTGATAATCGCTCGCCAGAGTTGGAGTCTGCTAGCAAAGAGCGCGTAGACCGCCTCAAGGCTGCGTGGAGGGAGGAATCGAGCAAGTTGTATTCCGAGGTTACTTTAAACTCAGAAAAGGAGTCCAAGGGACTGGTTGACAAGCACAACCTGTTCACGACACAGGCACACGCGTCTTTCTCAACTCAAATGAAGGTCCTCTCTGAAAGAACACTCAAAGTCACCTACCGCGATCCTATGGGTATGTTGGCAGCCATTGTCGAAACCACCATTATGGGCCTCGTTAGCGGTCTTATCTTTTACAACCTTGGCCGGGACGCTGCTGGCATTCGATCTAGAGAAGGTGCTTTATACTCTGGTGCTGCTCTCCAGGGATATCTGATGCTTTTGTTCGAGGTGTACCGTCTCACTATTGACATGCCGACGTTCGACCGGGAACACAACGAAGGCTGTGTCGATCCCCTGCCATTTATTCTATCTCGACGTGTTGCTCGATTTCCTACCGAGGACTTACCAGTGCCGCTGATCTACAGTGTCATCATGTACTTTATGGCTGGATTTGATCGTGAAGCCAAGAAGTTCTTTATTTTTTTCGGCATTTCGTTATTGAACCATTATATTGCAATGACCTGTGCAATGATGTGCGTGGCTTTGAGTAGAAACTTTGCAGGGGCTAGTTTGATTGCAAACTTGATATATACAATTCAAAGTCTGGGGAGTGGCATGTTTATTCAGAGCAATACTCTGCCAGTTTATGTACGCTGGTTGAAGTACATTACATACACTGTGAGTTAGTCTATGCTCTCATAGTACCAAAGCTAACTGTATTAGTGGTACTGCGTTGGCGCCTACTCTGGAAATGAGTTTGAAGGTGGCTTCTACGATTGCCCCTACGAAGGCGGCATTTCGAACCCTGCCTGTGAATCTTACACTGGCCGTGGAATCATGAAGAACTTTGGCCTTCCGCAGAACTGGGTTGCCAGGCCGATTGCAGTTCTTGTCGGCTTTGTCTTCTTCTTCATTGCCATTACGTATGTGCTTCTGTTATCTTTCAAGCCCGAGATGGCGATTGCCCGAGCTCGTACTTCGGATGATTTTGACTTATCAGCGGGCAAAGAAAAGATGTCGACGCAGGATACCTCGACAGTACGAGCCATTGATTTCAGTCTGAGAGACTTTTCACTGGATCTGGATAAGCGGTCGACGACGGGCAAGAAGCTGCTGCGCAAGAGGATTCTGGATTCCGTCACGGCCACATTCAAGGCCGGGGAGATTAGCGTCATCATGGGTCCTTCGGGGAGTGGAAAGACAAGTCTCTTGAACTCCATGGCCTTGAGATTGCGCAACTCCATCGGCACACACTACATTACCTCGGGGAAACTACTGTTTAACGATGCTGAACCATCCGCCAGCGTGGTCCGCGCCATCTGTTCATATGTGTGTCAAGACGACGACGGCCTGCTCCCGTCCCTCACTGTCCGTGAAACGCTGCGCTTTGCTGCTGGTCTTCGTCTACCAAAATGGATGAGCGCTGCCGAAAAAGACCGCCAGGCCGAGCAAGTTTTGTTGAAACTTGGACTGAAAGACTGTGCTGACAATCTTATCGGTAATGACCTCATCAAGGGCATTTCTGGGGGTGAAAAGCGCCGTGTTAGCATTGCTGTGCAGATCTTAACAGACCCGCGAATTCTCCTTCTGGATGAACCAACCAGCGGCCTTGATGCTTTCACTGCAAACTCCATCATGGACGTCCTCCACGGGCTTGCTGCAGAAGGGCGCACCGTTATACTCACCATCCATCAGGCCCGATCCGACCTCTTTGACCGCTTTGGATCTATGCTACTTCTCGCCCGCGGCGGGCTACCCGTGTATGCTGGCCCTGCCACTTTCATGTTCCCATACTTTTCTCAGCACGGCTTCGCCTGTCCTGCGCACTCAAACCCCGCAGACTTTGCCCTCGACCTCATCACCATCGACCTGCAAGAGCAGACTCGCGAGGACCAGAGCCGTGACCGCGTGCAAAATCTCATCAATGCTTGGCGGGCTGCCAACACGTTTCAAACCATCCCCGACGCTCGGCGGAAGTTCTCGTCCCCCGCCGAACTCGGCGCCATGACGCGCACTCGTGCATCCTTCTTCAGCGCCGCGCCGCTCGTCATGTACCGCGCCATAATCAATATGCGCCGCCAGCCGCCGCTAATGATGGCGCGCATCATGCAAGTCTTTTCGCTTGCCGTGCTGATGGCGCTCTTCTTTGCCCCGCTGAAAAACAACTACTACAGCGTGCAGAATCGCATGGGCCTGATCCAGCAGATGGGCGGCTTCTACTTCACCGGTATGCTGCAGAACGTCGCCGTGTATCCGGCCGAGCGCGACGTATTTTACCGCGAGAACGACGACGGCGTGTACAGCGTCAGCGCGTTCCTGCTGACGTACACGCTGCTCGAGGTGCCGTTTGAGGTTGTCGCGAGTCTGATGAGCGCCGTGTTTATCGTGTTTGTGATTGGCCTGACGGCGTCGGCGCCGCTGTTTTTTGTCACAGCGTTTGCGTGCTTTGGCGTGGTGTCGTGCGGCGAGAGCGTGGGCATTCTATTCAACACGCTCTTCACACACTCTGGCTTCGCCGTGACTCTGACATCGGTCGTGCTCTCGCTCGCAAACTCCATGGCCGGTATTCTGAGCACAGACATGCCGGGCATCCTGAATGCCATGAACTATCTCTCGCCCATCCGTTATGCCACCAGAGCTATGGCGCCGTACTCGCTGCGTGGTGAGGTTTTTACGTGCACGCGTGAGCAGAGGACGCCGACGGGCCAGTGCCAGATTTCCACGGGCGAGCAGGTGTTGCAGCTGTACAACATGGACGGCGATGCGGTTGCAAATGTCGCAGGTTTGGCGGGGTGTGTAGTTGTGTATAGAGCGCTGGCATGGTTGTTGGTGAAACTGGTACGTACGCGGTTTGGGAAGAGTACTTAGATATCACCAAGACTGAAATATATATGTATGTATATGTATGTATGTACTCGCTAGCTTGTAATTGATTGAGTGAAACTACTTAACGCCTATAGGGAGCAAACGGCGCATTGAAAAACCCCCCCCCCCCTAAATTTAATTAACCATCGCTACAACCCTAAAATGCATAACCCTCACTCATAACCCCCCAACATGTAAACCCTAAATCTGCTCTCGCCACGCTTCCACTGCCGACGGCGTCTTTCCGTTCTCCCGCACCTTATCCTGCACCTCATCCTCGTAGTCCGACTCCACGACCCACACACCCTGGCCCTGCGTCTGGAACAAGAACCGCTCCTCGTCCACCACACTAAACTTGCCATCGTTGATAAACGGCAGCCGCCCCTTGGCCGCCTCGTAGTCCAACAGGCTCTGCACCGCCACCGGCACACTCGTGCGACCGCGCGGCAACAGCCGCAGCCACAGTCGGCGCCACAGCAGCATACGCGCCTCTTCCGCCCACCACCGCACATACACGGTGTTCCCGAGGCCCAGGCGACGCCACGGGATGCGCGTCAGGTCGCGCGCGCCCGTCAGCCGCACGGCGTTGACAAAGAGCAGCAGGTCGTTGGCTAGCGCCGAGCAGATTTGCACGCGCGGCAGGTACAGGCGGGCGCTGATGCCGTCGAACTGCTTGGCGTTCCAGGCGCGCAGCAAGCGCGGCGTGCATGCGATGCCGAGGCGCTGCCAGCGCCGCTGCAGGCCCTCAGGCGCGCGCCGTACGTTGTTGGCTTTGAGAAGGGCGGATGCCACGGTGGCAAACGAGATGAGCGGGCTGAGGTCGCGCTGGTCGGGGTCGGCGTCAAGGGAGCTGGCGGTGTCGTTGGCGGCGGCGGAGGACGCGCCGGGCTTGGTGGTGGAGGTCAGCCAGGCATCGTAGGCGTGGGCAAGCACGCAGTCGACAAAGTCGCGGGTTTCGTTGTCGGTCCACGGCTGGTCCTGGTAGATGCCGAGACGGCCGAGCTCGAGGAAGCGTTCGCGGCAGAGCACGCTGTTGCGGTTCATCTGGATGCCGATGGCAATCCAGTCGTAGCCGTGCAACCCGTACAGGCGCAACAGACGTGTGTCCTCGTCGGGGGTCCACGGGGCATGCGTGAAATTGGTCGGGTACAGGCGGCGCGTCTTGGCCTTGATGGAGACAAACAGGCGATCGGGCAGCGCGTCGTTGAGGGCAATCCAGAACTCACGTACGAGCGCGAGCGATTCGTTGGAGTTGACCACGCTGCGCAGCACAGGCGTGTATACAATCTCGGCAATCTCTTCCAGTGTGAGGTTCTTGCGCTCACGGTACTTTTCCACAGTGGCCTGTAGAATCTGAACTTCTTCCGGCTTCCACTCGCGGCGATTGCGGCCGGCGCTGCCGCCTTTGTCGGTCGGCTTGGCCAGGGGATTGGACTTGTTGCTGATGCTGACAACGGTTTGCTGCGTGCTGGATGGCTGCGTGCTGACGGCGGGAGCAGACGAGGTAAAGTTGATGCCAGGGTAGGAGGCGGCATATTCTGGCAGAATGCTCGACGGGAGATTAGCTACATACGAGCTCGACGGAGCAGGAGTTGAAGCTGCATTGGCCACTTCGATTTCTGCCGCCGCCTCATGAATGGCGCTCGGATATCGCGGATGCAACGGCCAATTGAGCAAGCCGGGGACAAAGCCCGCCGTTGGCTGCGAGCCCTGAGGAGGAGCCAGCGGCTGGGCCGGAGTAGCAGTCGCCTCTAGAGACTCTGATGCTTCGACTGCCGCAATGGCCTCACGAATAAGCTGCCGCGTGGGTGTTGGCTCTCCCGGAGTCCCAGTGCCACTATTCGGGCCAGATGCAGCGACATCATTGGTCGCTATAACGGGAGTAGAAGGACTGGCTTCGGCAGAGACTTGACTGGATTCAGGGGCCGTTTCGTTGGTCTTGGCGTTCTTGATTACCCTGATGGGCCGGAGACGGATGCGGTCGCCAATGGCAGAGTTTACTGCTTTCTTTGTCGAGTAAGTCCTGCGAATCACGGGCGTCGGAGTCGGCATCATCATGGAGGAGTTGAAAATGTCCTCATCAACAGCTGGAGGAGACGGCTGGCGGGCGGCTTTGCCGGTCTCAAGAGCGTGTGCCGGAATCTCATCATCAGTATCGTCGCTTGATTCCACAATCTCGGCCGATAGAGCCAACACAGACTTTGTCTTGAGCTTGACAGCAGACTTCTTTGTGCTGGTAGCCACAGTCTTGGTCGACGTTTTGGAAACAAGCTTCCCCTTGGATTTGGGCGGCTCAGGATCCGTAAGCTCATCGTTGTCATTGTCGTTGGGACTATCAGAAACAACCGGCGAGCCAAGGTTAATTTCAACCTGTTTTTGGCTGTTGGTCTTTTCCCTCTTCTTATCTGTCGTTGTACGAGAGGCCTGCGATGCACCTGGAAGACTGGACGAGATGACTGGATCCTTCTCAACCGCCGACTTTCGCTGCTGCTTCTTGGCCGCTTTTGGCGGCGACGACTCGAAATCCTCATCTAGAAGTGCGCTCAGGCTCTTCTTGGCCTTTTTCTTGGGCGCCTGGCCACCAGCCGGGGCTTTTCTCTTGAGCGGCGAAGACGGGACCTTAGGAAAATGAACCCGCGAAGTCTCGCCAGCTTCCAAAACGGGGTTGCTAATAGCAGTGAAACCGTGTGAAGCTGTACGTGTGCCCTTCGCAGACTTGAGAATACTGGCTGGATGCTCGGGAGAGTCTGGCACATCATAAAATGAGACGCTGGCTTTTGAGGGCGTCTTGAGATCCGGCTTTGTGGAGAAGGCACTCTGGCGCGGCTTCTGGCGCGACCTTAACGGCGTAAAAACATCAAAAGACTGCTGAGCAATAGTGTTGTCTGCTTCGCCATCCGATGTTTCGGATGAAGGCGCTCGGGGCTGAGCCGAAGGGGGGGTGCCAATGATAGTGCTACGGAACTCTTCAGGAATTTCAATGTCAAGAGCCATGTCATCATCGATAATAGAGTTATCGATGAGAGGGGGAGATGGATGGGAAACAGCACCAAGCTCGGGAGAAGACATGGCCTGCGGGTGCTGAAGACGGGAGGCCTTGGGAGTAGAGGCGAAGCCGGGTGACTCAAACTCCTGTGATGATACATCGACAACGGTCTTAGATTTACCAACAGAAGACGTCAGAGACTTCCGAGGAGACGGCGATGGTGACGGAGTAGCTTCAAACACAGTAGACTGATCAACGGGCCCCCGTGGCTTTGCAGCCTCGGACTCGGCGTCACTCTGGTCGTCCTCTGAGTCCGATTCAACCTCGGAAAATTGCTGCTCCCCAAGCTCAATCATAGGAGCAGCAGTCCGGGCAACTACAGGAGACTCCATGAGACTATCCTCCATGTCGACATCAGACTCGGAGATTTCGTCCTTTGGGTGGGCGGTTTCTTCCATGAAGACTTCTGGCTCTTGGGAAAGCTCTGACTGTGTTTGGGGTTGCGTCGAGTTGAAGACTGGCAGATCGAAATCCCAGTCTTCATCTTCCTCATCTGAACCTTGCAAATGTCTGTGCTCCTGATTCACAGGTTGTTCAGGGTCGGATTTGAGGTCTTCGGGTTCAGACTGCGCGTCTTCGGGAGTCTGTCTATCAGAGACTTGACTGAAGTCAGGCTTTGTCACTTCTTGAGTTGAGTTGAAGACGGGGAGATTAACATCCCAGTTTTCCTCTTCGTCATCTTCTGCTTCCTCGGTTTCTTCAATTGCTTCTGGATCCTTCTCTCCCACTGCTTCTGACACGATAGATTCCGTCTCACTCTCAGCATCTGAAAGAGCAGTAGAAGGCGGCTGAATTTGGGTCGAGTTGAACACGGGAAGATCAACATCCCAGTCTTCCTCTTCCTCTTCCTCTTCCTGCTCTTTCTCGTCCACTGATTCAGTCTTGTTGCGCTCTGTGTCGTTCTCAAAAGCTTCAACGGCAGCCGCAGTTGGATCCGGCTGTGTGGAATTAAAGACTGGAAGGTCGATATCCCAGTTGTCATCGTCCTCTGCCTCCTCTTCCTCTTCATCTGGTTCAGCGGATTCATGCTCATCGTCGTCAACAGTCTGACTGGCATTGACAGGCGGCTCGACCTGCGTAGAGTTGAAGACAGGAAGGTCAACATCCCAGTTATCGTCTTCTTCCTCTTCTTCCTCCTCTCTCTCAGTCTTCTCCTCCTCTTTCTTCTCAGCCCCCTCCTCAACCCTTGCATCATATTCCGGCTCGTCATTTTCAACCGAAGCCTGGCCGAGAGTAACTGCAGCTTCTTGGGTTGAATTAAACACAGGAAGATTCACATCCCAATCCTCATCCTCTCCATCTTCCTCTTCTCCCACCTTCTCGACATCAGGCGTGGGCGGGATGATGGAAGCAGCTTCTTCCGAGTCAGACGTATACGTAGACTCAGTAGTCTCCGTTGCCTTTTCCTTTGAGGCACGAGCTGCAGCCTCAGCCTTGATTCTTGCTTCTTCCCTCAAAGCAGCCTCTGCATCAGCTTTAGCCGTTGCAGCAGCTTTCGCATCCTGTACAGCCTTGGCCTTTGCAGCAGCAACTTCCTGGGCCTTTGCCTTGGCCGCTGCCTTTGCCTGGGCCTCCTCCTCCTTCTTGCGCACTTTTTCAGCAGCTTTGGCCTCTCGTTCCGCAGCTTTAGCCGCCTTTTCAGCCGCCTTTGCCGCCTTCTTCAGCTGGGCTTCGTGGGCGGCTTTAGCTTTGGCTTCGGCTCGGGCTTTGGCCTGAGCTTCTTTTTTGGCCTTTGCCTCGGCTTGGCGCTGGGCTTCGGCTTCAGATTTTGCGATAGCAGCAGCAGCAGCTTTCGCCTTGGTTTCAGCTTCACGCTTAGCTTTAGCCTCTGCTGCCAGCTTGGCTTTGGCTTCTACGGCCAGTTTGGCTTTATCTTCGGCGTCCCGCTTAGCCTTGGCTTCTGCTTCCGCCCTTGCTTTTGTCTCTGCCTCGACAGCTGCAGTAGCGACAGCCGCAGCTGCAGCAATCTTCTCCTCCATCTCCCGCTGCACCTTTTCGAGCGCTTCCATCTTGGCCTTCATCTCCGACTCAATCTTAGCCTTGATCTCAGCCTCTAGCTTCGCTCGGACCTCAGCCTCCAGCCTTTCTCTCAGAGCATCTTCGTCCACAGAAGTCTCGCCAATAAAGCTTGACTCTACACTTTGAGGGATGGAAGTTTGGCCTAATTTAGTTTTGGCCTTCAGCTTCTTTTTAAGATTCCTCCGCTGTGTTTTGCTCAGCTTTGACATGTCGATATTGGCGGGAATCGGGAGTGGAGTCGTCGAGACAGGAGGCTTGGTCAATGTTGCAGCTGAGGCTCCCTGTTTGGCGTGTTGGTTTGGAAGCTTCTTTTGACGTTTGTTCGAGAGTTCGGGGGTTGGAGGCGGCGCCATAGAAGACGGAGGAACAGGCGCAGTGGCAGCATCTTTAGTGTCGTCGGTGTGCTTGCGCTTTTTGTTCTTTTTAGGTTTTGTAGTGTCGGGCTTCTGAGCGGGTGATTGCGATTCTTGGGTTGTCGAAGATACCGGCGTAGTGGATGCCTGAGAAGTATTGGAAGAGACGATTGCTGGTTTTTTTGTGAAGATTTTCGTCATCTTGGGCGTAGGAACTGTAGTTATTGATGTAGACGCGGTCGACTTGGGAACAGTAGAGGTCGTAGCAGGATTTTGAGAATTTGAAGATGGCGCCAGAGTTGAAGGTGCGGCTGGTTTAAGAGAAGACACTGAAGGAGGTATAGACGGCGGGGGAACTTTTGTGATAGTGGGTTTCTTCCCGGAAGGACCACTAGATGTCGAGGCTTGTGGTATAGAAATAGGGGCCGTCGCATTGGTGCCATTTGGTGAGTCGGCATTTTTGGAGTCGGGATTCTTTTTGCGCCGGGAACGAACACGAGGCCTTTTGTGTGTCGTTTCACAGGCTGTCACCGTAGTCAATGGCGCAGAGGGAGTTGATCCAGACTGAACTGACATAGACACAGCTGCAATGACGGGCGGAGGAACTGGCGTCGTCTTTTTGCCAGAAGGGACTATCGGAGGAGGGACGGGTGTGACCTTGCCATTGATCTTTGGAGTGGGAATAGGCGTAGTGCTCTGTTTGCCGGGCGCATATGGGGGGTTCGACGGAGTCTTTGCGGCTGTTTGCACAGCAGGCGAAGCATGTGAAGCGGGCTGTGGTGTGTGCTTCTTCTGCTTGGCAGCCTTTGGAGTGGCGGGAGCGGCTGCAGTAGTGCCTTTAACAGGCAAACTGGAGGCGGCCGGAGCCATCGTAGATCGATATGTGGTTGTAGGCCCGTGTAAGAACAAAGCCGATTCAATGCCGTCGAGTTGTTGTGTCGGTGTAAATTGGATGGGCGTGGGGTCCTCGATGCGAAGTCGCAAACAGCCGCAAGCAGAAAACAAGAGTGGAATGCCGAGTACAGTATATTAAGATAGGTAGAAAAGGTTGGAAAAATAAGGAAAGACTGACTGACGATGCAAGGAGTTGGTTGATTGATGACTAAGGCAAGAGTTAGAGTTGATGCCAACAGCAAAAGTCAAAAAGGCAGATCTCAACTCATATTGGTACTATGTATATATGTACCAAGTACATGTATGTGTACATATGTAAATGCATACACACATCAACATAGAAAAAATTCAAGGCAGAAGTTGCACAAAAATTGAGAGTTGAGATAAGATAAGGCTGGTGGAGACATGAACAGGGATTTATCAACGTCACTTTCAGATGAGTTGTTAGTGCTGTATTTTTGGCTGTGTTACCAGTACAGAGTACATTGAGTTATATTTTAGGCTGCGCGAGTAGTATTTGTTGGTGGCCTTTTCAGGAATATACATGTGTAGATGTGTACCAAGGATTCAATGTAATAGTACAACTATTATGGCAACTTGCAAGCTGGCTCATGCAATGTATGTATTGTCGTAACGCACATCTTCTTCAGCTATCATCCCGTCTTTCTTTGGTCATTTTGTTCATAGCTTGTGCCCCCTCCCCATTCTGTCAAACCACCGCATCTCAGGCATCGGTTCCGTCTCCGCCCCCTCTACCATCGGGGTTTCCGCATCTTTCATGGTCCCCGTCGTCCTCCGGTGGCGCAAAAATGGAATCCGCATCCGGTGCCCCGACTTCTTAAAGCGGGCAGTATCTGGTGACGACGGCCGGTCACTCGACTCATCTTCCAATTCATTTTGTACAGTATCTTCCGCTCCACTTGTTTCCAGTCCCGGTGTGTCTGGCGCCATCAGTCCCGGCGTCATGAGAAGCCGCTGGGTGTCGGCAACCCGTGGATCCAGCGCCTCAAATGCCCATGGCGAAAACGGCGTCGAACACGCCGACGCTACCGCCTGATGGTTCCCGCTCTGCACTGGGTCTAGCGTTAACATGACTCGAATCTCTCTATCCTGAAAATCATGCGCCTCTCTATTCCCCGACATTTGCGCCTCCTCCTCGCTTTCTGTCAACGCTGCTGCGACACTGTGGCCCTTTTTCCAGCCAAATTTCTGCTTCAGCTTGAGGCCCCAGTCCTGAGCCTTCTTCTTCCAATTCTTGGGCGGCGGAGATACGTCAAAGGCTGAGCCCATGCCGGTGTTGAGCGGTGTGAGTAGCGGTAGGCGCGTGGCATTCAGGCGCTCGGGGATC
Organism: Thielaviopsis punctulata; assembly: GCA_036034705.1. Classification (NCBI taxonomy): domain Eukaryota; kingdom Fungi; phylum Ascomycota; class Sordariomycetes; order Microascales; family Ceratocystidaceae; genus Thielaviopsis; species Thielaviopsis punctulata. The sequence continues at coordinate 383,195 of CM069896.1, forward strand.
TTTATACTGAGTGGTGGCCGCGAGACGGGCTCCAGACGTAGTTCGGGCTTGGACTTGGTCTGCCTCACAAGCTTGCTGTGGGCTTTGAAGCCGCGGTCGCGTTTTCGGGAAAAGACTTCTTCCGAGGGAATGTTGCGGACCAGAATGGTTGACTCGTCCGGCATGTCTGTTAGCTTTGTGCTGTGCGTCTTTGTCGGGCCTACTTTGACGGTGCCTGTAGGACCGTAGACGTGGCCGGGGATTGTGGTGTTGTTGTTGTTATTGTGTAGTCGAGAAATAGTCTCGGCATCTTGGTGGGCATTCTTTTTCCACTGCTGGACTTTGAGAGGCTGGGTATAGCTGTATTCTCGTTCCTCACGATCTAGAGCTTCGTTAAGCACACCTTCAAGGTCCAGAGTCAATTCGCGAGGCAGTTTACCCCCCTTGTTCTGTGTCTTGGATCCAGACTCGCTGACCTCATTGTGTGTTTCAAGCGTCTGGCCTATCTGAAGAGTACGCTGGGTATGGCTAAACGGCAGTGTGCTCGAGTCAACACGCGGCTGGCCGTCGACAAAAGACAACCCATTTGACGGAGCCACTGGGGCATTTCCGCGCAGAGGGAACATAAACGCCGGCTGCAGCCGCGCCTTTTCAAACTGCGCATGTCTGTTCCTGAGCATCTCCACTGAGAGCGAGCGTTGATACTCTCCTGACGGCTGCACAGAGTACATACCGTTTTCGACGGCGCGAGCTGCATTGAGGGCATACAAGTATGCGGGCTCAGGGACGTTGTTACTGGTCGAGCCCTTGCTGCGCGAACTTTCGTGCTTGGATGAGTTCCCAGTGGTGGCTTGGCTGCTGCGCTTGTCATCGGAGATGTAGCTGTTGCGGGTTTCTTCGGTGGTTGTGACGCTGAAGCGCGACATGGGCTGGACGTAGGGGGATGGAACTGGAGGTTCATGAGTGGTGGTTGGAGACTCGTAGGCGCTGGTTCTAGCATCAGCAAGTTTTTGTTGATGGACTGTGGTTGGGGTATCGATTTCCACATCGTTATTGAGATGAAGAAAAGGCATACTATCGGCTGCGCAAATCGTTGGTTCTCCGGTGCCGCTCTTCTCGCGAACGCCATATTCATCGTAGAATGCAATCTGATGCACGGGAGTCATCGGGGGCCCGTTGAGAATCTCGAAGCTTCTTGTGTGAGACCTGCAAACAGCTTCTCCACGAATCTCGGCACGCACCATTTCCATGATTTTTGGCTTGACCTTGTCCGCTTCGACAGGCTTGCTTGCTTGGCCGCTTTTAGAAGGCGGCTCCCACGTGAGATCGAGAACGGATCTAGCTGGGGTCTGTCTCTTTGCTGCGATGCACAGCCGATCAAACAATTCGTCGCACGCTTGCTCGTCACTCATTGCGAGTGCTGTAAAAGTGGCTTGAAGTGATATCGTCAAACTATGTCAAGACTTTTATCGATTAGCTCTCAATGGCGATGAGAAGATGGAAGATGGACAACATACTGCGACGGTGAACTCAGCGTTGATGGTTATGTTTTCACAGGCCTCTTGGTGGGTATTGTATTTGTGCAAAGGAAAAAGTCAATTTCACACTACCAAAAAGCTTAAAAGTATTGTTTCCCTTCTTGGGCTGTTCTGAAGGAACTGCCTGAAAGATAAACACTGTCCTATTTTTTGTTGCTTGCTGACAGATTGAATGCAAAAGGCAAGTAAACAATGACTCTGTTTGCTTACTATTTCAGCACTGCTGAGGCTGTTTGCCCTGTAGAGCATCTGAGTCCACCTGGTCTGATTCCATCTGATGTGCATCATCATAATTAGGGTTAGAGACTTACAGCATAACCCCAGGTGACGTTGAAAGTTCCCAATCAGGCGAGCATGTGGCGTTAGGTGTGGCGTAAGATGTGGCGGGGACTACATGAACTTTTGCCACACATATGCGAAAACGCGTTCTGGCAATCCTTGTCCGTATCCCTGCCTTTAATGATTGTCCATTGGTTTTAAGTTGCTGATTCTCCATGTCGGTGTTCGAGAAAGACTCTTGAGCAGCGGAAACATTTGATACTTGCGTTGTATGCTTGTGTTGTATATTGTAGTCCATTGGACATATCGTTTTGCAGGTAATAAGATGATGCTCGTGTCAAGGCAGACAGACGAATGAGTGTAAGTGAACAAAACGGTGAACGTGGTACTGCTTAGCTTCAGTTCAGCTAGGATTGAATTCAATGGCAGACACGCGGGGGCACCCAGCTAATTGTCAAGCTTGCATCGGCTCGAAAAATGCTGTCTAGGCGAGGCGCAGTGCATGCAGGAGGCATGGACCGGGATCAGTTGGATTTTTGCTAGATGAAAGCACCAAGGAACGTTCGGTCGGCTTTGGGTATGCAACTTGTATCTTGCATGTACCATATGTAGGTACAAGTGCTTTCCAGGCCCAAGCAGAATGTATGTATGTACCAGTACATACATGCAGTACATATCAAGCATGTACTATGCAGTACATACATACATACATATGTACTGGTATGTAGTATGTATGTATGGTCATAGAACAAGAATGCACAATGCACAGACCCACGCCCAAGCTAAAACGACCCGAGCAATCGGAAACAAAACAAAAACTGCGAGAAAAAGAGCTTCCCCGGGCAATGTCGTCCGATCTGTACAAAGTCATTGTTGATTAGTATGTATGTACTATGTATGTACATGTGTAGTATGCAGTATGCAGTAGCAGCCAAAGGTCATGGTGTTACAGGCTTTCTAGTCGGGGAGGGTCGACACGCCAGGGAAACTATGTCAACGGGGTTCAGAGTTCTTCCTTTTTCTCCCTCCCTCTCTCTCCTCCTCCCTTTGGCTTTCGATCTTGATTCTGCCAAGACAAACTTGGACCTTTAAATTCCTCTTTTCCTTCAGGCTTCATCGCCATTTTGTTTTCTTTCTACTCTCTTTTTGGTTTATTTTATTTTATTTTATTTGGGCTTGATTCCTTTGTCTCTTTTTTTTCGCGTCGTTCCTTTTTTCCTTCATCCAAAGTATATCATCTAATCTCCATCTCCTCCTAATAATCTACATACATACATACGTCTTTCTCTTGCTTTCTCTGCACGCCGGTCGTGATCTTCCATCATTCATCTAATATCAAAAAATGTTTATGCGCACGGCATCGCCAATGCTTCGGCAAGCAGTTCGTCTGCAGTTCCAGGGGCCGACGTTCAATCACAGCGCTTTGCGATCTGCTTTCGGCAAACCGGCACCGCGACGAGGTCCTGGATCTTGGCAGAACCGGGCTAACTACTCTTCCAAAGGTCAGTATGTATGTATAAGCGACAAACCGCTTCTAGATCGCGTTTCTGCATGTCAGACGGCTTTTGCACATGGCAGAAAAAAGAAAAAAAAAATAAGCGAGCATCGTCGCATGGCAGGAATTATAGCGGAATACCAACCTAGCGGATCGTCATATGCGATACCACGGGAATTATGTACATGCCACGATTCTCATGCAGCCATAACCAGATCCCGGAACTTCGGCACGCTTGCTTGTACTAACGCGTCTCAACAGCACGCTATGACGATGAACCGTCGTTGGCCGCCAAAATGGCCGAGTCAGCTGCCACCACCATGGCCTCTATTCTAATTCTTGGTGCCGGCTTTGCCACGGCCGGCTACGCCTACCACAAGTTCTACAAGCGTCTTGTCCTGCGCAAGATTGCCGGTGCTTTTGAGCCTGGCGACCCCGTCCTCGATCTTGCTGCCGTTGGAAAGGAGGTTCCCCACAACCACAGCGACGCGCACGGAAAGGTCCAGTGGGTTGAGCGTGATGAACAGAAGCGTCTTGACAACATTGTGGCCGGTGTGGAAAAGGGTCATTACTACCTACTGATTGGAGAAAAGGGCACGGGCAAGAGCAGCATGTTGCTTGAGGCAATGCGCAAGATTGACGGCGTTGGTGTCGCCATGCTCGAGTCCCACGCCGACCTGGAGATCATGCGTATCCGTCTGGGAAAGGCCCTGGACTTTGAGTTCCACGAAGACTACATTGGCGGCTACTTCAGCGAGCGCGGGCCCCGTGACAGCACGGCTCTGCTGGACATTGAGCGGGCTTTTAACAAGCTGGAAAAAGTGGCTCTGCAGCACCGAGCTAAACACAACAAGCCGCTGATTCTCATCATCAACCAGATGCACCTAATCCGCGATAACGACGATGGCAAGGACCTGATTGAGTTGGTGCAGCAGCGGGCTGAGCAGTGGGCGGCATCGAACTTGGTCACAATGATTTTCAACAGCGACGACTACTGGGTGTACGAGCGGCTCAAGCTACTGGCCACACGAATGGAGGTGCTCTCCATCACTGATCTGGACAAGCCCAAGGCCATGCAGGCCCTGCAGGAGTTCCGCCTGCGCCACTTTGGCGTGCCGATTCCGAAGCCCATGCTGGAGGAGATTTACGACCGCGTGGGCGGCCGGCTATCGTTTCTGAACCGCGTTGCCAAGAGCCACGACATGCTGGAAATGTGCGACCGCATCAAGGACGCCGAGAAGCGCTGGTTCCTCAACCAGTGCTGGATTCTCGGCTCCGAGATGGACGACGACGTCATGGACCAGCAAAAATGGGCAGCCGGCGCCATGACTCTTGCGCTGGCCCTGGTCGACCGGGAGAAGGAAATGGAGAGTACGTACGACCCGGAAAAGGGCCACCTGCTGCCGTCGTACCCCTTCCACATTGCGCAGGAGATTCAGACACGCTGCGACTTTATTCGGCAGTTGGATCGGCTGAATCTGTTTGCCATTGTCAGCACCACAGCCGAGGTGCGCGCCAGCAGCGTGCCGATGCACCGCGCCTTTAAGGAGATTTGCGCCGAGGAGCGCTTCCGCTCGCACCTGGAGAAGACGGTGCAGCGCATTTCCGACATTGAGTCGCTCGGCCGTACGCGCGAGCTGGTGGCCAAGGACTTGGTGCTGGGTGGCAAGTACACGATTAAGAGCCTGAACAAGAAGGACCAGGGCGTGGTTGTAGAGCTGGAGCAACCTGAGGAGAAGGACGACGACTGATGATGTGTGTTTGCTCTCTCTTTCTCTTACTCTCTCTATATATATCTCTCTCTCTTACTCTCTCTATTTCCTTTTTCTTTTCCTTTGTCTGTTTCATCTCATGTCTGGATATACATACTCCTCTGGCCTCTTCTTTATTTCTTTTGTTTCTTTTTCTTATACACACATATATACTTTTTCTCCTGGCGTCCTTTATTCATCTGGGTTAGACTTTTATATTGGCGGAATCTTGACGCTTTCTCTGTTTGATCTCATTTCCTTTTCGGTCTTCTTATATAACATTCACTATCTTTCTATTAATTTCCTTTATTCTGTTGCCAACGCTTTTTATGTCGTGTATTGTTTTCTGTAGTACGTGGTCTGGCATTCACTTCCTTGTGCTCTGCTCCTCCATAACCTCCGCATCCACCGTCTTTTTTTCCCCTTGCTGTCCCGGCGTCTTAGCAGCAGCTGGCGTGGCTTTACCTGTGCAGCATGGGCGACTTTTTCGGTTTCAGCGACGAAGCCTCTTTGGGCGTTTTCGCGACGCGGTTCTTGTGTTTGAGTGTGCGCCGGATGCTGTTCCAAGAGACGCGCGCGAGGTCGATGGCCTTGAAACTGGTGAATTCCGTCATTTTCTGCGGGTTGGGTTGTTGTGAAAGCGTCAGCCCCTGGAGGGAGGAGGAGGAGGAGAACGACGAAAAGGATGAGCCTAGTTGCTGGCAAACAGGAAAAGCACGCACCTTGGCGTCGGCATTCTCAAGAAACGAGCATGCAAAGCAAGCAATTTCCTTCTCCCGCGCACTCATCATAACCGGTGTAGGCGGCGGCGTCGGAGGCACAGTACGAGGAGGAGGAGTATCATCGTCGGACATGGTTAATGCAGTTAGTTTATTGAATTGGCAGGCAGTGTTCGAACAAGAATATTGAATATGTGGGAAACGAAAGCCCTATTATATACTCAGGCGCAAGCTGTAGAAACTACCAGAGTCTGCAGGACAAACACGCTGTGAATGGAAGTAGAATCATGGTGGTATAACATTACACCAGTATGTCCCGTAGAGACAAGTCTCTTAAGACTAGTAAGACGAGCTGAAAGAAAACAAAGAAACTCGCATGAGATAATAATATGTATGTAGTATGTATATACACAAGCAAGAGACAGAAACCAGATATAAAACAAAACCCGTGCTCCATAAACGCCAAGAACCCTCCAGAAATATCATGAAATAAACCCAAAAACAGAGAAACACAAAAGGTATCAAGACCCTCCACTGTTCACACATGCACATACGCCGGCCCCTCGCCCAGGAAGAAGCCAGAAACGTTGCGCGTGCGTTATTTATACACCATTTTCGTTGTGGCCCTGCCGCACCTGAGACTGGGCGACCAATTCAATGCCGGCCTCGCCCACCAGCGCGCCACTGCTGCCTTCTGTATGTGTATGCGACGGTGCGGCATTCAACGAGCCCTCGCTCAGCGACGGCGCCAGCATGGTCTTCTCATCCGACCCGTGCGCGGCGCGCGGCGCATCCGCATGGCCACCAGCAACCTGGTCATCCCACATGGGCGCAGCCAGCGAGCGGGCAGGCGCCTCGTCGGGAGCTGTTGCCTTGGCGACCGTGGCAGCAGCGGGGAGCGGCTGGCGCAGGGCGCGGCGCTGGCGGAAGCGGTGCCACGACCATGCGGCGAGGGTGGAGAGGAGAAAGGCGCCGATGACGGCGCCGGCGATGATGCCGCCCTTTTGGCTGGACGAGAGGCGGGTGTGGTGGGCGGGGCGGGCGGTGGCGTTGGAGGAGGGTGCGACGTTGCCGAGGATGAATATGGGGGAGCGCGTGGTGAGTAGGCGCAAGACGTAGGAGCCGGAGTCGAGGTCGTTGGGGACAGACCAAGAGTAATTGCCGGTGGAGAGTTCGACGGTGGATATGACTTGGGTGGGGGCTTTAGCATAGGGTATATAGATGGGGGAGGGGATTAGTAGAAGGGGAGAGGAAGAAAAAAAAAAAAAAAAAAACTTACCCTGGATGTTCTTCTCGGTGGTGCCGTCGTACTGGTCCAGCAGAACCAGCTCCAAGCCGGCCTCGCCCGAGTCGCCGGTGCTCCAGGCTACCAAGTAGTTCTCGCCGAGCGGGATGATTTCATCGGCCAGCGGAAAGCGGAAAGTGAGATTGGACAGCGACTGTTGGCGGGAATGGTGCAGCGGCAAGAGCAGATTACGCGCAGCAGCAGCAGCAGCAGCAGACGAAGAGGCAGCGGATTCAGAGTGATGCCGAGGATATGATACAAGCGGCGATGCGCAGGCGACAGAGAGGAAGAGGACCAGAAAACGGGAGAAGACGAGAAGCGGCGTCATGGTGTGGGCATTATCGGCATGGTTCTATGGGGAGTGGTACAACGTATGTATGTATTGGCCTGCTGAATTTTATTGCTGATATTTTTGGTGCTGGATTTTATTGCTGATATATTTTGGTGATGTTATATTTGCTGGACGAGATTTTCTTTTTATGCTGCAGGACCAAGAGATGGGATGGGATGGAATGGGAAAAGGGCATAAAGGACGGTTAAAGAATGAAACGAGGAATCAAAACAAGAGAGAAAGAGAAAGAGAAAGAGAGTGAGAGGGAGAGAGATGAAGATGACAAGAAGGATTTAAGAAAAAGTCAAAGCAAAACTGCCCCATGAACCGAGTTTACATACCATACTACATACAAGCAGGTATGTATGTATGTATACGTATATACATCTGGATATGAAAATCTCCTCGTCTGACTTTTCTTCTATTGGTAATCAATCGCTGTCTTGAAGGAAGAGAAGCATGTTGGTCCTGATACTGTCGTGTTGCCTGACCCCCCGTATTTTCTTTTCTCAGATAACGGGTATCGTCAAACGACGGACTGAGTTTTTCAGTACAGGGCCATCCATCGCAAGGGAAAAAGAAGATATATATATATATATATATACAGATTACGATCTGTCGTCTATTAACCAAACCAGCTGTTGTTATTTTTCAGCTTCTGTTCTTAACCAAAACAGCAAGCCTAGACGCGTTCGGCTCAGCCTTGACAAGTTCCTGATCTCTCAGGAACCGAATAACCAAGTAACAAGAAATACCACAGACACTTTTTTTGTACATATGTGCTGGTATACATATGTATGTACATACATACTTGGAAGCTTGGAATTCCTGACTTTGACGGCTCGTTCCTGCTTTTTTTCATGTCTCGCTTCAACATTATGATTTTATGCTTTTCGTCATCTGAGAACGAAGGATTCAACTTTTTTTTTAATATGGTAAAATATATAAGAACCGATTACTATCTGTACATACATACATACATACATATGTACACATACCAGTATGTAAATCCTTTAAATTTTCTTGTTTCGCCGTGGCCTTCATTTTATTTGCTCTCTTCCTCTCGTTCCTTCCCCCTCTCTTCTTCATCTTATTTCTTTTTCCCGCCTTCCTCTTCTTTCTCGACCCGACTGTCGTTGAAATAAACCTCTCAACTCCGCAAGGCAACTGCAAACTCGAGGGAAGAAAAATCACCTGAATGCAAAAAGAACATCGTGATTTCCGTTTATCCCCACCCATGTTTTTTTTTTTTGGTTCTACTACCATATTTACTAGTATGGTATGCATTCCCTTCTTCCCCCTCCATTCGCTTTTGACAATTTCCTGATAGTACAATGCAAATCTGCTATTTCTGATTCTCGTTCTTCTGATGTTCTTTAAGCTCCAAGTCTCGTGCAACCTCAACTTGATATAAAATAGGTTTAACACAGACAAGACAAAAGCTTATCTTGCTTGGCAAAATCATCTTTCAACCTCTGCCAAGCCTTTTTTTTTTTTTCCTTCTCCTTCTCAAATGTCCAATCTCGTAGCCCCCCTTCTCCCCTTCTTCTTTCATTTTCCCGTTTCCTTTTCCAGTCCAGTTTCATTTCTGTTCTGTGACCTCTCTCGGACAAATATTGGCGCCCGCCAAGACTTTTTTTTATCCACTTTTCTTCTCTTTAATATCACCCTGTGCCAAAGCATGCAAAAGTACTGCAGCCATACCAAAAAAGAAAAATGCACATACATACATACATATGTACACATGTATGTACATACATACATACACACATGTACTAATATAACCCGCCCTTCATCTATTCGTATGTAGTCTTCAAACTCTTTTTCAAAATTCCATCCTCACTACCTCTTCACAATTCCATCCCCCATAGTCATAATACTAATAGTAGCACATCGTAGTAATCCGCCAAAACTCAGTCTTCTCTCACAACCCATACCAAGAATCCTACCCCTAAATCACTTCCGGAACGTCGCCGACCGTCCTCCCTTCATCGGCGGCGCTCTGCGCGCTCCCTTGATCGGCCGGTCCAGGCTGGCCTTGACGTACGGGTTAAACGACTTCTTGTGCGACTCCACCGTCTTGGCCACGCTGCCGTACATGACAGACTTGGCCGTCGAGTAGTCAAACGCCTCTTCCTCTCCGTCCTCCTTCTCCCCATTCTCCCCCGCCGCCCCCTCCTCCTCCTCCTCCTCTTCCTCCTCTTCCTCTACCCCCTCCTCTTCCTCGCCTTCAACGCCCTCCATCGCACCAGCCGCTTCCGCCCGCGCCTTGGCTACCCTTTCGCGCTTGGCTGCCTTGCGAGCCGCCTTCTTGGCTCGCTTGCGCTGGACAATGTCCTGCTGCTTCTGGTCGTCGTCGCCAGCCTTCTCGCTCGACACCAAGTTCGACTGTGCTTGTTCCGACGCACGTCCTGATTCGACCTCCACTTCGCGCTCGGGCTCAGGGGCCTTGCGCTTCGTCCCGGCCTTGAGCGTAAACTCCTCATCCTTGGGCTTGGCCGGAGTCGTCGGTGTAGCCTCTATGTGAATAACCTCGGCCGGCTCCTTTTTAGTCTTCCGCTCATTGACTTCGCTGGCTTGTTGGCTGAGAATCGACACCATTGTCGGGTGCAGACGCTGCCAAGGAAGTTGCATAAACTCCTCCGCATTGGAATCTGTCATCACCGAGTCTTCTTCCCACGCGCTGCTTAATAGCATGCTTCCAAAGAGCTGTGACACGTCAAGTCTGGGCACAGTCACTTCAGAGCTGTCATTATAAACTTTAGAAGCCGAAACTGCAGCCTCGGTCGCAGCATCCACCTTCTTCTCAGACGAGTTGATAAACTGCAACGCCGTCGGTCCGGTCTCTCCCTCCTTTGCCGCCTTTTGAATCAGCTCCCACAGTTCCGCCAGCGACTCACGCGCGAGGTTTGCGTGGCGCGGAATCAGCGCCTCCAGCGCAGCACGCTCGCCAGGAATATCGCGTGTGATATCGTTCAGAACCTGGTTGGACATGACATACACTGGGCTCTCATCTTCGTTACGAGCCTTCTTGTCACGCCACTCCCAAATTGCCCGATACACGGCAAACTGCGGGCCCGTCATTGCCCGGCTTTGACGCAAGAACATGCCCAGCCACCCACGCGTGCCGTCACCCGTAGCCGGATCAAAGGTAAGCTGCTCGTAGCGAATCAGAGCGCGCTGCTTGGACTTGACAATCACCGCACCCATGAGATCCATGTCTGCTCTACTGTCATCCGAGTTCTTAATCAGCTCGTTGCGCATGTGGTCGTAAATGTTAAGAAGGAAGTGCGTATCCGACTGGGCGTAAAACATCATTTCGTTAGGGATAGGTCGTCTTCTCCAGTCGGCAAGCTGGTACTTTTTGTCTGCGTCAAAGTTGATGAACTTCTTGAGCAGGTAAGCCAGACTGCGCTGCGGGTAACCGAGCACCTCGCAGGCGTAGTACGTGTCAAAGAAGCCATTAAGGTACAGCCCGAGATCGCGTTGTAGCCACTGAACATCCATGTGCGCACCGTGCAAGACTTTGATAATCTTGGGGTCGGTAAACACCTCGTTGAGAACTTCCAGCTTGTGGCGCCACGGCTGCAGAGTGTCGACAATCCAATCGTGAGTGCGCGTGCTTATTTGCATCAAGCAAGTAAGACCAACATATGTGCGGTAGTCGTGGTGCTCCAGATCGACCGCAATCTCGTCAGCCTTTTTTAACTCCTCCAGCATCTCCAAGACCTCTTCGTATGTACCAACCCAGGTAGCCTGAGTAGTTTCGAGCGGCTCAAAGGGAATCGGGTCGGCGATAGCAAAGCCGCGCTCGGGGAAGGCAGACTCCATAATCTCAGTCTGGTACGGGTGGCGGTATTCCATGTGGCCATTGAAGTCGGCGAGCTCGATGCTCTTCTCCAGCGGAACCTTGGCGTGCGGCTTCTTGGTGAGAATAGGTTTCCAGGGCGCCTGGCTATGGGTGTCGCATTTGACTTCGAATTTGAGTTGAGGCTTGCGCATGTTTGCGTTGCGCAAGTTTGCCTGGAGGGGAGCAGACTTTTTCGCAAAAGCCTTGTTTGAGTCAGTATGTGGCCATCATATACGCATATCTTGGTCAAGAAAAAAAAAACTTACACTATCCGTCTGTCCGGTATCGCGGCGCTTCGCCAGACCGGTGCACTCATCAAGCGCAGAGTCGGCCTTTTCGAAAATGCAGTCAACAATATCGACAATCTTGCTCCAGTTCAGATCGAGATCTTCCGTGTCATCAACGTGCGGCGCTTGAGTCCCAACAGCCTTGGCTTCAGCCTTGAGCATCTTTTGCGAAAGTCCCAGAATACGGCCAACGCTGTTCTCCAGCCGCTGCGCTACGGCAGGGTCGGCCGTCTTCTGGAACTTGAGATCCTCAGACGCTAGGCGATTGACGGTCTTGACGGTCGCAATCAGGGCATTTTGGACGCCTTCGCGTAGCGTTTTGAAATCCGACTGCGGGTCCATGGTACGCAGTTATTGATAGAGTAATAAAAACCAAGATCAAAATGAAAACATAAAGTCGTGCAAACAAGTAAAGCGGGCAACCTGAGTATAGTATTTTGCGGCCTTCAACAAAATGGGCGATCTTTGGTGATGTTTATGGGTCCTCGTAGAGAATTTCTGGCGCAGGAATGCTTATCGATAAGTACATATCTACCGCATTTGGCCCTGGTCAGCTTGGCAGCTGTCAAGAGCCGTCAGTATAACAAGCCGAGCTTAGGGCCTATTTGTACAAAAAGACGTCACTTTGAACATCGTTTACACCCGGTTGCATCATCTATTCTGCACCTTTCAAAATGTCGGCTTCACTTGCGCCTGAATGTAATGAGATTAAGGAGTAAGTCACTACTACATGCCACATTCTGGCAGTCTATGAGGCTAATGGCTTAGGCGGTATGATACCTGCTTTTTGAAATGGTATAGCGAGAGTAAGTTTGGTTTTGCGCCGGCGCAACAACCAGTTTTCCTGAATCTAACTAGATCTTGCAGAGTATCTGCGCGGCGAGCGCACTGAAAACAATGAGTGTCTTGCTCTGTTCAAGGACTACCGCAAGTGCTTGACAGTGAGTGAAACCGGCCTGCGATGTGTATTCAGAACTAACAGTTGCAGGGAGCCCTCAAAGAACGTGGCATCGACAAGCTACTGGAAGATGCGCGCGAAGACAACAAGGAAAACGACAGTATTTACCTGAATCGCAAGTAAAACGTACATGATTTTGCAGAATCTTCCATATGATGAGCCGTCAGTTGGCCGCCGCTGGAGCCTTGTTCATGTGAACTTAGTTTTTAGTTGTGACGCTCACGCCGCTTGTAGTACTATATCAACGTAAATTTACTAGCCATTTCATTCTCCCGTTCGCCAGGATTCTTCCGCATGTGCAGAGCATACATGTACATGGTACGCAGTATGCACTTGTTCGCCTGTCAGATTCAAACCCCAGACAGTGTGTATTGTTCACCACAAGTGGCTAGTTGGTTTTTCTTTCTTTACGGCAACTTTGTCTCTCTCATCGTGAATTTGTTCTGTTCGTTTTCGTCTCAAAACCCAAGTAAAGTCACGATGAAATTCTTGGTACTACATACATACTGGTACATATTTAGTATGCATGTATGTACATCTGGAGAAATCTAGATCCATTGGTTCAACCTTGGCGTCGCAAACACGTGATCTTGCCGTCCAGCTTGGTTCGCCAAGTTGCGTTGAAAGCTTCTGGTGAGCTTTGCGCAAAACTGCGTGCTTGTACGGGTAGCCCCTAGGAATAACCTGTAAACACCACCAGAGATTACAACTGGCCGTCCTGCAGATTGGCTTCTTAGTGTTGCCACGTCTTCGTCACTAACAAAATTCTCCCTGGTCTCTTTTCTGGTTCCATAAGCAACCTAAAGCTTCCTTTTTGAAGTACATACATACTGGTACATACATACATGCATATGTAACATAGTGCTTCATTCCCTTTTTTTTTCTCCATCTAGCAGGGCCCATCTATCTCTATTTCTCGTAACTTTAGCACGTCCTTTTCTTTCCTCCCTCCCTCAAAAGCAGCCCACAATCTTTACCCCCCAAGCCATCTTCAATCGGCCAATTTAACTGCTGTCCAGCTAAAGCAAAGCTCGAAATGCCCGGCGCTCTCCCCCTCCGCTCTTAATCCGGCTTTCAGCACCGCAATTGCTCTCCGATCCGATCTGCGCCTTCGCCTCCGCCTCTGCCTCCGCCTCTAACGACCCTATCCCTATGCACGTCTTTTCGGTTGTGACCTTCGGCATTTTTGTTGCAGGCTACATTACTGCGCGTTGGGACTTGGTGACCCGCTTGTATGATTTGGCTATTTTTGCGTGGGAATACAGCGTTATTGTTAGTGGTGGCCCTGTTGCTTCTATCATTACTTAAACTTCACTGCATATAAACATGCGCCCATTGCCTTGTCACCTTCACCTGTCACTGTCACATGCTAACTAGACTGTTTTCTTCTTCCGCCTGCCTCTAGACCCGCGCCGCAAAGGCTTTTCTTGGATTGACTCTCTTGTTCATTTCCTTGTTTGTGCCTGTCGCAATTCTCGCATCTAAAGAATCCAGCGAGGTACATACATTGATGCCGTCATTCTAATACTCTCCAAGCACAACACAACCAATGACTAACCCTTTCTTTTCCAGCATCCTCGAAACCCTGTATGCGGTGTGTCAGGCCGAGAGCAGCTCCGACGCCGCGGCTCTCTAACATTCTTCTAAACTCCTTCTCTCAAATCCGGTTTTGATCCTTCCACAGTCTCACTCCCTTTCCTGGCCATGCCTTCTCCCTCCCGCGATGGCTTGATGCGCATCTTCTGGCCTGCCGACATTCCTCGATCTGGATATCCTGGCGTGATAGTAGGATGGAAGAACTCGGAACGCGACGTCCTGGTCGTTGCCATTCTTGATGTGTCTGATGTATGATGTGTTGCATCTGTCTGCCAAGTACGCATTCGCTAACACTTACTGGTAGCCCCGCGCCGTCGAGCAACACCTCAAGATCAACAGCTTTTTCCGTCATGCACCCCACTCTATAAACCGCATCTTCGATCTGTGCAATCGCACTGCGATACGCGTCCTCGGTCTTGCAAACCAAACCCCTCTTCCATCCGACGTCGACCCTTCTTGGATTCTAGCTACGACCGATCCTGTAATACAAGTCCCACGAATTCAGTGCCCTGGCGCTTCCAGCATACAAATCATCATGTTCGATCGACCACTACCCAACAAAATGCAGTACATCTCGCTCAACCCTATATCGCTTGCGCTCGACAGAACACCGTCCACGGAAAGCATTGGCGATATTGAAGAAGAAGTCAACCACAAGGAACAACAGCGCCGAGCACAAAAGAGGCAACTAGTCGAAACCCTCAAACAGCACACCATCCGAGAGCACATCCCGACCGCAAAAGAGCAAGCCTTGCCCAGGATCGTCAATCAAATCAACTGTTGCTGGGAACTCGAGGCGATCCTTCAAAAAAACATTTCAATGGTTGGCACACGCCCCAAGAGAAGCATGAGCATATCCGAACGCGTGGCTGAATCTGCAACTACGGCCAAAAACGTTGCTCTCAGCTACGCATGGAGTATCGCCATGACATACATTGTTCCCATAATCCGTCATACATTTGTGCTGGTCATCATGGGCCATAGAATCGCCGCAGAGATGCTCCTCCAAATCCTCGAGTTCCGCGCAAAGCCTGGCCATGCTGCCCTAAAGGACATATCAGCTACGGCGCAGCAGGTTGAGATACGGCTACAGCAGTTTTGTTATTGGCCCATGCAAAACACAATGCTGATGCAGCGCAAACAAGACTGGGCCAGTGTGACGACCAGTCACCCTGATTATATCCGCTTCTTCAACAGTCTGTGGCTAGTGGCTAATGATGTCATTATCGGCATGGCTATTGGCTCATATATCATTGAGCACTGCGAGTGGGTGGCTAATCAGATCAGTCATCTGCTGGATACATATACGGTGCTTGCTCTACAGCGGAGTATATCGTGGCTTATGGGCTGGCCTGCAGGCTTGAAGCTTAACAATGAGCTCGCCGCGTTTCTTGGTGATCTGTTTCTTTGGGTCATTGACTATTGGTCCAGTATGCTGACTCCTCACTTCTCCATCTTGTCTATGCCACTAACTCCATCTCAGGCTGCATCAACCACCTTCACCCCATCCTGCCTCACGTCATTTGGTTCATTGGCTTCTCGTCGTTTGCCGGTGCCAGCATGCCCATTGCCATGTTCTCCGACCTTCTATCAGGGCTTACAATTCACATCTACTCGTTCTACCTGGCCTCTGCCCGCATCTTCAACTGGCAGCTTACCATTTTGATATCTCTTTTTCATCTGTTCCGCGGAAAGAAACACAACATTCTACGCGACCGCATCGACTCTTGCGATTACGACCTTGACCAGCTTTTAGTTGGCACGATTCTCTTTACTCTCCTTTTCTTCTTGCTGCCCACTGTTGTCGTGTTCTATCTCAACTTTGCTGTAGCCCGGATGGTTATCATCTCGCTCAAGGCAGTCTTTGATTCGCTGCTTTCGTGTCTCAATCACTTCCCGCTCTTTGCTATAATGCTGCGCATTAAGGACCCCAAACGTCTTCCTGGTGGTATTCGCTTTGAGCTCTGTGACATTAAGGACTACTATCCCGATGGCTCCAGTGTGAATGTTGGAAGCGACACCGACACCTTCACGCCGACCTCTATAATTTACCTTCAGGTATGCCTTTATTTCATGTACTCAGAACCCCCTTACTAACCAACATCAACAGCCCGTCCCACTCAGCTTCCGGGAAATGTTCCAACAATACTTCCACATGGCACAGCGTATACGCAAGCACTATCTCTCGCTCAGCGTTCTCCTGTGCCTATTGACAGGCCGCTTTGTACCACCCATTGACCGCAAGAATCTGTATAGCTTGCAGTACAGCATGCTGCCCACACAGCGCGCTGGAATCTGGGAAATGTGGGAGTCTCTGACGTCACCTGCCACAGCACAATCATCAAATTCGACAAACCGAGGCGGACCAGGGGCGAAGCGCTCCTCAGCCTCGTCGGGTAACGTGCGGAAGCACCATAAACATTCTCATTAGATGGGCTTTACTTGAGAGAATTAGCAAAGTTGTCTTTGCCATGTACCGAATCATACAATTGAAGAATTCTAAAATAATTATTTCACCTGTTGCTTTTCCATGGTCTTCGGGTACTTTCTGTAACATACAAGTATATTAGGCAGCCATTTAGAGAAAGCTTGGGCGTTTTGTTACTTGATGTATGAATGTAACGTGGTTGAGGGTGCTGATAGGGTTACATGGGTTAATGTAGAGCCCCGCTAAGCTCATGATATTAATAGAGCATCCCAAACGTCACTCATTCTGCTGACGTAAGTTGCACCTCGACAGCCCTTTATAAGAAATTCAACTCCCAGTTCACTAACTTTCTAATTCATTGCATCATTCAATCTTACTTACACTTTAAAACCTAGTCACCATGGAAATGACCAACGAGCAGTTCTACAAGCACTTCCAGGATACCATCGCCAGTGAGTCCTACTTATTAAACACAAGCCTCCCCCCTATATTGTTGGATACAATGCTAACTCGCTTATAGGCCTGGAGGAAAGCATCTCACAGCTGTCTCCAGAACAGACAGCAGAAGAGCGCAATGCCCTTGTTGATTCTGTCCGCGCCGGAATTTCAACGCTGACCAAGGAGTTGGCCGATGCGTCCGCCAACCTGCCGAGCTATGACCAGCGGAACTTTAACGAAGTATGCACACGTTCTATTCTTCCACGCACCCTGTCCATAACTTCAATGTAACAAGACAAGATAAAAAGTTGCGAGAAAATTGCATTGTATTAACCAGTCACTATTAGTCTCTCAAGAGCACCACAGCCAACCTAAATATCTCGGCCTCCCGCGCCGCTCCCAAGCCGCGCTTCAAATTCCGTCCCGGCGCCGGCCGCCCCAGTCATGTGATTGATTCGCGTAAGTTGACCAGCACCCAAGACTCCGCCTCATCGCAGCGCGCGCAATCCTCTTGCACATCGGATGGCACATCGACCGCCACCGCGGTCAGCGGCAAAGACTACAACGAAGAAGTCAGGACACAGATTAGCCTTGTGCGCCAGCCAAGTTTTTCTACTGCCAAGGACGTCGTGCTGTCCAACCACACGGACGTGCGCATCGCGTTGCCGGAGTCAGCAAAGGCAGCAACAGCGTCAGGTCGGTTGACGGATATTGAGCGGTGCGTGGTGGATATGGCGGGGGCTACGCGCAGCGGAACACCGTTCGCCGGGTTCGCGATCAAGAATGTCAAGCAGTCGGTTGTGATTACGGGCACGGTGGCGGGGCCGGTGCATATCACGAGTATTACGGATTCGGTGCTGGTTGTTGTGGCGCGTCAAGTGCGCATCCACGAGTGTCGCAATGTGGACATCTACCTTTACTGTGGTAGTAGACCCATCATTGAGGATTGCGAGGGCTTGAGATTTACTGAGGCGCCCGAATATTATGTGAGTTTGAGCCAGACGACAAAAAGTGATGCAGATTGTGCTAACAATGAAACCAATAGTCTCCGGGTGATTTGCTGGGAGAAAACCAATGGGATCAGGTGGACGACTTCAAGTGGCTTAAGGCCGACAAGAGCCCCAACTGGGATATTCTTGAGGCTGATAAGAGAGTTGGCGATGATGTGTGGAAGAGTCTGGATGCTGACAACGAGTTGGCGTCGACAGCTGTGCTGGAACGGGTGGGTTCATGGTGCTGATGGCATCAATTCCTAATTCCAAGGCTCCGGGAAGCGAGTAAATAGAGTGCGTACGACAATTAAGATTTATGGAGAGTAGAGGCTTCCCAAAGCTCAAGAATCACGCTGCTGGGTCTCGGTGACGAAGTCTGTGCCACTCGCCTTTAGCTTCTCCAGCACCTCTTGCTGCAGAAGAATGCGCTTTTCCAGGTCAGCAATCTCCTCCTCCTGGTCGGCGATAGTGCGGTTCATGTCGCTCAAGGCTTTCACCTGCACGCGAGCTTTTTGGAGCTTGTGCTTGATCGGATCGGTAGCAGTCGGCAGGTCCTTAAGAAGCAGCGGCTGCTGGCCGTTGGGAAGGGTAGCATTGGCGGTGCCAGGCAGAATTTGCAGCGAAGCGCGGAGACGATCGAGGGTTAGGGTGAGCTCGGTTAGGACGTCGAGGGAGTCGGGGGAGATGGCGGCGGACATGGCCATGGGGTGTTGCTGTTGGTTGGACTCGGTAGACTTCATGGTTGTGACGATTGACGTAACGAAGGGGAAGGTAAAGCAGCTGTGATTATGTAATACAGATGTGAAGAGAAAGCAGCAAAGGCAAGGCGCATTCAATATTAAGGAGGAAGTGTCAAGCAAATGATCAGGTGATATGATGAAGGTGGGCTGGTATGGTTAATGACGAGGATGGCTCGACTTTTTGAGTTGCAGTTTAAAGCAAATGGAGAGCTTTGGTGTTGGACAAGGCTCAGGTTACAAGTGTTAGATGCATGGGCAATAAGTGGGGCGCGTGGGTTGCGGAAAGTATGTACATATGTACTTGTACATATACGTATGTGTACTTGTCGTATGTATTTGTACTGGTATGTATAACAAAATGAAGATACATAGCACTTCTACAATAAAACACGCCAGTAATGAACTGATGAATTACCGGGGCTCGAGGAGGGGTATCCCCGTGGTCGTATTGAGAGCCTAGACACAAATGCAAATATTGCTTGACTTGGCTCATCTGCTCCCGGCAGTTTCTATTCACTTGAGCTTGCTAAGGACAAGGAAAACAGGGCCGACTCGAGTCTGCAGATGTTGCTCGAAGTTTTACCTTGTGGTGATCTTTACAGCTACATGTACATTGTACATACGTAATTGGTCTATGGTTAAATATGGAAATAGCTGAAAAATATTGGCTAAAACGCAACTTCGTCTGAACAGAAGAAGAGCCTCAGGAACAAAACGCCGCAACTTCCCTTTAGCATCAGAAGAAGAAAAAAAATAAAAAGGGAAGCTGTGGGATAGAAGGAAGGAACGCGAAGCAAGCTCACGAAGGAAGCTTTTTATTTTTTTTTCTGCCATATTAAACGAAACGAAAAGGCAGGCAGAAGCGCCGAAAAAGCAACGAGCGCTGCTTTAGGGGTGACAGAAAAGCAAGGGCAGCCGAATTTCAAGGCGAGTTCCTTTACAAGTTGATTGCATCACAATGCAGCAATTTATGTACATGATTGTTTTCCCCTCTCCTTCACATCCATTTGCCCTTGAGCTTTGATTCATTTCATCAACAAATAAAGCATTTTATATGTAGCTGAAGAAGACGAGCGAGAAGAAAAAAAGAATACCAAACACACCTCACAAACGAGGCGTTTACAACGACGTGAAACCGCGCCTTCCCTTCGCCCAGACCAGACAAAACGTTGCGTTGCTACCCCGCCATCCCACTCGCTTTTTTTTTTCCCAGCCCACCTTACCTTCCCCTTGTGTTTCCTTCCACAGAAAGGGAAAAGAGCGTTTCTATACGCATCTACGGCAGTCTATCGGCCAGTTACCATACCAGTACAGTTGACCAAGGCCCGAGATACTGCCAAGTCCTCCCTCTACATATGTACATACATGTACAAGTACATATGTATGCCCTATGTATGCATGTATGTACAAGTACATACATACATATGTACATAGCTGCTAAAACGCAAGTTTTGCTCCTCTAACTGCCCACCGCCAAATAAAACCGCAGCTTGCGTTTATCAACTTACGCAACAATACTTGTACATATGTAAAACCGCTTGCCTGCGGCCCCATTTATATTAGACTCGCGTTCCACCCTCCATCTTTTGTTTTCTTTTCTTTCTTCTTCCCTTCCCTTTCTCTCTTCTCTATATCGCCCTTCCTCCATCAACAACTTTGCGTTTAAGCTCCAGTCGCTTTGTCTGCGCTTGAACCTTCCTGTTGAGTTTTCTTTTTATTATTCCTCCTTTATACCACACACATCCATCATGACTGCCCCCGACCACAAGGCCTGCCTGAGTATGTCTCCTTCCCTTTCCCCATCTCCGTCTCCATCTCTACCTCTACCTTCTGTCTCTTCTTCTGCTTCTGCTTCTGCTGCTTTTGCTGGTGCTGGCCAAGATGCCGTTTTGCGGCCCCTTCCGCCATTACCTCAAGACGCTATCAAAAACGCTCAATCTGCGTCTCGTCCGCCGGCCTATCGCAGACCTGCCGGCCGCATGTCATCTGCACCTCGATCATGCCGCTCGTCGTCTGCAACTCGCTTTTCGCGCTCTTCTTCAGCTGCATCGGCGCAGCAAAAGTCTCGATCGGCATCTTGCACTGGAGCTCCGACACGTCGCAGCCCAGCGCCTGACATTATTTTGACCCTTCTCTACATCTTGGCGTATCTGGAACTTGCTTGGCTAATATTTATGCTTTTGCGCTCGTTTAGTCGTCATTGACGGTTGGGGTGTTGCCTCGGCCACCTCGCCCAAGGATGGTGATGCCATTGCTGCTGCCGAGACTCCCGTCATGGACGCCTTCGCCAAGAACGCCACCGGCTACACTGAGCTTGAGGCCTCGTCGCTGGCCGTTGGTCTGCCCGAGGGTCTGATGGGCAACTCCGAAGTCGGTCACCTGAACATTGGTGCCGGTCGTGTCGTGTGGCAGGACGTTGTGCGCATCGACCTGACCATCAAGAAGGACGAACTTCTCGACAACCCCGTCATCCGTGAGACTTTTGAAGCTGTGTTGAACGGAAACGGCCGCCTGCACCTGTGTGGTCTGGTCTCGCACGGTGGTGTCCACTCCAAGCAGAACCACCTGTACGCTCTGCTCAAGGCTGCCAAGAAGATGAACATTCCCAAGGTCTACATCCATGGTTTCGGCGACGGCCGTGACACTGATCCCAAGTCGGGTGCCGCCTACTTTGAGGAGCTGGTTGCCTTTATCAAGGAGCTGGGCCTGGGTGAGATTGCCACCATTGTCGGTCGCTACTACGCCATGGACCGTGACAAGCGCTGGGAGCGTATCGAGCTCGCCCTGAAGGGTATGTGCTACGGTGAGGGTACTCCCGCCACCGACGCTGTCCAGGCGATTAAGGATGTTTATGCCAAGGGCGGTGACAAGGACCGTGATGAGTTCCTGAAGCCCATCATCATGGGTGGCGACGAGGCCCGCATCAAGGACCAGGATGTTGTCTTTTTCTTCAACTACCGTTCCGACCGTGCCCGCCAGATCACCCAGGTTCTGGGTGGTGTTGATAGCTCGGTTATCCCCGACTTCAAGGTTCCCAAGATCAATCGCCTGGTCACCATGACCCAGTACAAGGCCGACTACCCCTTCGCTGTCGCCTTTGCCCCTCAGCGCATGGACAACGTCCTGGCCGAGTGGCTCGGCAAGCAGGAGGTCAAGCAGGTTCACATTGCTGAGACCGAAAAGTACGCTCACGTCACCTTCTTCTTCAACGGTGGTGTCGAGAAGCAGTTCCACCTGGAGGAGCGCGACACTACCCAGGACCTGGTTCCTTCGAACAAGTCCGTTGCCACCTACGACCAGGCTCCTGAGATGAGCGCCGATGGTGTCGCTAACCAGGTCGTCAAGCGCCTGGGCGAACAAACCTTCCCCTTCGTCATGAACAACTTTGCTCCTCCTGACATGGTTGGTCACACTGGTGTGTACGAGGCTGCCGTTGTCGGCGTTGCTGCCACCGACAAGGCCATTGGCAAGATCTACGAGGCCTGCAAGAAGGAGGGCTACGTTCTCTTCATCACTGCTGACCATGGTAACGCTGAGGAGATGAAGTTTGCCGATGGCAAGCCCAAGACCTCGCACACCACCAACAAGGTTCCCTTCATCATGGCCAACGCCCCCGAGGGCTGGAAGCTGACTGGTGAGGGTGTTCTGGGTGATGTTGCTCCTACTGTTCTGGCTGCCATGGGTCTTCCCATTCCCGAGGACATGACTGGCAAGTCTCTGCTGTCCCGCTCGTAAATGTACATAGGCAAATCGAGCGATAGGCTTTAATGATGTAACGGGGGGAGGAAAAGGACGTTTTTTTTTTTTGCTTTGCGGAGGACATAGGCACAGTGCCAACAACAAATTAGAGCCAGCGATATAAAAATGCGGCATGAATTGTACCAAATATAATGAATTGTACGACCAGTATCATTTTTGAGTCTGACAGTGAAGTTATGTATATGTTGAAAAACTCATCTGTAAAAACAGCCCACCTTGAAAATGTGCCCCGCCATGAATGACTAAGCAAGAAATCCGGCCCGCCAAATTGCTGCTGTACAGTAAAGCTATAGGAAATAGGGTGAGTTAAAGTCGTAGGTGGAATTGGCAGCCCAAATACAGCTTCTTATCTTTTTTTGCTTGTGCCACGAAAACAACATGTCTGAGAAGAAGGAGATTTCAGCGGGGTAAGTCGGCAACACCTATTGACAGCCAGAAACCTGAAACAAGCTTCATTTCTTTGCGCCCATATGGCAGAGCTGTTGGCAGTATGGGGCTGGAGATGCCTATTTGGGCCGTCACGGACAAACAAATGCTCTTTCTATAGCTTTTACAGGTGAAAGATTGTGTGCTAACGGGTTCCCCAATGCGCATAGCGAGACCAACCCCCGCGGCATTCCCAAGGCGCCCTTTGTGGACCGCGTTGAGGACTATGTTACGAGCCACGAGGAGGTGGAGACGACACTGCGCAACTTCCAGGAGATGATTAAGTGAGTGTGACGCCTCTGTGACGTTTTGCATTCTTTCTTTGTTCTCTTTACTTGCTCGGACGACGCTCTGCGACAATAACGACAACGAAAAAAGCGACGATATCTTGAAATTGGACGGATGACGGATTCCCAATATATCAGAGAAGACACAAGGGCGATTTGTGAGGCTGGACTGTTTATCTGGCGCTGATGAGACTGAGGGTCTGCGTTGGCTCTGGATGCGCTTGTTTCACTCGATCACGTCATTGATCGACAACACAGCACATGATGCCAAACATCGGAATCGCCAGTCTGCGCGCGCAACGGCTAGTATTGGCACGATACACGAGCAAATTCTGATACGGAGAACACTTTGATGCGCACATCTCACTAGACAAAGGACATAGGCTTACAGCGAGTGTGTTGCGGCTTCTAGCAAGTACCAGTTTATGGAGATGAACCTGCAGAAGCGCCTGGCGGGTCTGAAGGAGAAAATTCCTGATATCCAAAAGACACTGGAGACGGTGCAGTTCCTCAAAATTCGCGGCGTAAGTCATTTTCTTACTCATAGTCGTAATCAAGGATAGAAGCTAACATGTGAGCAGGCCGACGCTGAGCCCATCAACACAACTTTTGAGCTCAATGAGACGCTCTATGCAAAGGCTGAGGTGCAGGCTACCGACGAGGTCTACGTCTGGCTAGGTGTATGTTGTTTTATTTTGTTCATGCATTTTCCCCCCTTTCTCTATTGTTTATGTTATATTGGACTGCACGATGTGAAAGTTCACAGTAGCTGGCCTGATAGGACGCGTATACCTGCATGGATCACAATATATTCCCGGGGTATATATTCTCGGGGTATGCTAGGTCTAAATGCTCGGCTTGGTCGGCTAAAGATACAGCACGGCCAGGATGGAGAAACATGTGGCACTTGATATGCTTTTTACTGGGCCAATATACCAGTATAACTAAGCATATGTTAAGCCCAACTCAAGTGTTTACCAAGGAAATATGCTAACAAACACAACGCAGGCCAACGTCATGCTTGCCTACCCGATCGATGAGGCTGAGACGCTTCTGTCAGGTAAGCTCAAGGCGGCCAAAACCAGCGAGACCAACTTTGAGGAGGACTTGGACTTTGTGCGCGAGCAGATCACGGTATGTCTTTTTTTCTGTCGCTTTTCCACGAGCAGAAAAATGAAAGCTAACATAAACAGACCATGGAGGTTGCCCTGGCGCGGGTGTACAACTGGGACGTGGTGCAGAAGCGCAAAGAGAAGGAAAAGGGCGAGCCATCAGAGCAGAAGGGCAAGGCGATAGCTACGGCTTAGAGAGGTTCGGGGTTGGAGGGGGAGTGATACTGAAATTAGACTTGAAAGCGGACGAGGGTGGATGGAGGAGTTGAGAGGGTAGGTGTGAAGATGTGCAAAATACACGGCTACTAATATACCCAAATCAAATAGACAATACGATTTGCCTGTCTGACGTTAAGGTTTGGGTACAAAAACGCAACTCCTTTTGAAATTAGATGGCTTGCCAGTTGGTGGCAGCTGGCATGGCTCACAGTGGAGGGGCTTAACTTCAAAAGCACAACAAATATGCATCGCAAAACGATAGCGTTTGATGAGCATCATTAAGTTTAAGCTCCCTTATTTGTCACCTAAGTTCTTGTTTGGATGATGCTTGAGTTACATACTTGTATAATAGCATGGGGGTCTATCCGGTATCTTTCTCAACGAATCGACACGTTGGCACTTGGCATGTGCTTTCTCCTTATTCTGCCTGGCCGATTTCAGGGCGGACTAAGAAGCTGTGCAAGGTTGGCCAGCTTTGCTGGCTGATTTCCTGGTTTCTTGTTACGCAAAATCCATATATGTATATCAATGAAGTTACAGTGGGAAGAACGTGCTTGACAGAGTTATAAGATTGTAATGTTACTTGATATTGCTATATCATGTTCAGTTGGTTGGGCATGTGAATATGGCTTTGAGTCAAGCTCCATAGGATTGAGACGGAGCTTCAGGACATTGATATGGGCGAACAGCCTTCCATGCCTGTACATCCCCATAACGCAAGTTACGAATTCCGTCTCAGAAGAAAAATCAGTTAACGAGATACTTGTACATAGAAATAAAGGGCTTATAAAAGCAGTATCTTGTGTTTGGGTGGTTGGTATCTCAACTGGTACGGCCAAAAAAAGGGGGTTTCTCGTAACGTAGTACGTACATACATACAAATACATACAAGTACAAGTACAAGAAACTGAAGAGAATTCGCGGGTCTCTTTGGTACTGCCAACCAAGCCGGCCACGTTGGGCCAGCTTTGTCTTAGTTTCTTTTTTATAGAGGGGTTGGCTTCAAGATGTAGTAGAAACGGCCTGAAACATCCCCTGTCTTTGTTCAGTTGATAATGAGCGTAAGCCGCTAAGAAAGTCAAAAGGCTACTTGTACTTGTATGTATAGCCCACTAAGAGAGACTGAGGGGCTCTAAAAACGCATTCAGACCCAAGCTTTTGGGTTCAACGCCAAAAGCTGGCTTCCGCCTTGCCGCAGCAACCCGATATTCCTTTTTTTTCTTGTCCTCCCCTTTGCATTTCTTTTCCCCCATCTCTGTTTGTTTTTGAACCTGCTTTCGTTGTGAATTGGTTCTCTAATATACGCAAAACCGCACAATAAGATTTCACAGGTATGTCTACTTCTTCCATAAAGCTGCAACCCCGCTTCAACAACAACAAGATCGATCGGAAATAGAAACGAAGTGGAAAACAAGAGCAAGAGAGAGCGCGGCCTGGATGACGGCTCTGGATCGTGCGACGCAGCATGTATGTACATACATATATACCTGCCGCTCGAGTAAACAGCGATGTGCATATATACATACATGTATACAATGTACATATATATAGTGAGGTGAGGAGGGCAAGGTGCGGCAGTCAGTGATACTGCACCTGCCCTTTGTTGGTTGTGGTGATGCAGCTGCCGTTGATCAACCGGCTTACCAGCCAGCCAGAAAACCTTCCTGTTTTTGTCCATTGTTATGCTGTTCTTTGTCTCCTTGTGTCTCGATCTATCTATATCTAGCCTCTGCATCATCATTCTTTTCTCTGCGGCCTTTTTCCCTTCAAGTGCATTACAAGTTATCGTCAATCTCTCGCCCTCTTTTTTTTCCGGCCTTGCTTTACTTGCTTGCTAGCCCACTCCTTGCTCTATTTGTGCTCGTCCCAATTGCCTTCTCGCAACCACGCCAGCCCTATCCCTCTTCTACCGATACATACTTACTATAAAGTCGGCCTTGGCCCTCTCGTTCTCGGTCATTTTTCTAACGTTGATATTTCTTCTATTTCACAGTCTAACCACCGACTCCCTCTACCGCTTTTTCTTTCCTTGTAGCCTCGAGCCTTTCTCTTCTTCTCCTTCTTCATTTCTTCATAGTCGTTGACGCTTCAGTCACCCATTCTCCAAAATGGCTCCCACTCCCTCGCCCCTTAAGCTCGACCCCAAGTACGACGAGTTTGACTTTCCTGTTACCGCTGCCGCGCCCCAGGATGGTCACCCCGGATACCTGACTGCTGAGCAGCAGGACAAGGTTGAGCAGCTGCGTCTGCTTCTGGAAGCTGAGGGCTACACCCTGCGCCTGGACTCCCTGACTCTGGTGAGTTTGACACATTTTGACTAGACGCTATCCTATCGGTGTTGAAGCCCGTCTAACAATATTTCAGCTGCGTTTCCTGCGTGCGCGCAAGTTCGACGTCATGCAGGCCAAGCTCATGTAAGTGCCCCTCTTATCACATATCTGCTGGTCTGCCTTGATTTGCTTGGCTGAAGCTATCTCAACCAGAAGGTGTTCTAACATTGCTATCTAGGTTCACTGAGTGTGAAAAGTGGCGCAAGGAAACCAAACTCGACGAGACCATCCCCATTTGGGACTTCACCGAGCGCGCTGCAGTCAACAAGTACTACCCCCAGTACTACCACAAGACTGACAAGGTAAGCACAATTGCTGGTTGTTATTGGCTGTGACGAATTTGAGTCAAAGAGAGTCTAATCTAACCCGTTTTTTGTGTCTAGGACGGTCGCCCTGTCTACATTGAGGAGCTGGGCCAGATTGACGTCAACGCCATGTACAAAATCACCACCCCCGAGCGCATGCTGACCAACCTGGCTGTTGAGTACGAACGTGTTGCCGACCCCCGTCTGCCTGCCTGCTCGCGCAAGTCGGGCCACCTTCTCGAGACTTGCTGCACCATTATGGACCTCAAGGGTGTGTCGGTTACCCGTGTTCCCCAGGTCTACAACAACGTACAGAGCGCTTCGTTCCTGTCGCAGAACTACTACCCCGAGCGTCTGGGCCGCCTGTACCTGATCAACGCTCCTTGGGGCTTCTCGACGGTGTGGTCGTATGTCAAGCGCTGGCTGGATCCCGTTACAGTCGAAAAGATTCACGTTTTGGGCTCGGACTACAAAACGCAACTGTTGGCCCAGGTGCCGGCCGAGAACCTGCCCGAGAAGCTTGGCGGCACGTGCAAGTGCCAGGGCGGCTGCAGCTTTAGCGATGCCGGCCCGTGGAGAGATCCCCAGTGGGCCCGCCCCGCCAAGTGGGAGAAGGCTGCGACTGCTACTGCTACCACTTCGGCCCCAGCTCCCACGCCCGCCGAGGGTGACAAGATTCCCGCCTAAGTGTAGAGTGAACGGAGACAGTCAAGGGGGGAGAGAGAAATGGAGGTGAGACTGAGAGGATGATACTGGGATGGGCGTTGCATTTGTTTTATAGATGGAGAAGCTTAGAAGCTCTCGCTGAGAACGTGTATGGCTAGTTCAAACAACCAAAGACTAGATTGTATTGAGTGCTGTGCGTTGTGTGTGGTCCCATTGAGAGGAGAACACTCCAATTTTGAAGTGATTATAAAAGACGGTTCAAAGGTATTATATTACACATTAAAAACAAAAACTCCAAACTCCAATACAAGCCTGATCATCCCATCCAAAAGAAAAAAAAAGAAAGAAAGAAAAGTCATTGTCCCTGCGTCACCACATACTCTCCCGCTACCCGTGCCCGCTCCATCTTTGCCACAGTCGACGGCATATCCCTAGCTAACCGGCCCAACGCCTCAAGCACCTCGTGATACTTCTTCTCCACATCCTCCTGCCTTTCCAGCCCCTTGACCAGAGCCTCTGCAGCCTGCAACTCTCTGCGCGCCTGCTCGACGCTGTTCTTGACGAGCGCGTCCGAGTGAAGCTTGAGGGCGCGCTCGTCGGCCTCGAGACCAGCGCGGAAATGCTCGGCCACGCTGCTGGTCACGTGCAGCGGGACTTTGTGTTTCAGCGCGGCGATTTCCGCAAGCAGGTCTTCTTCCTCGCGCGCGAGGTCGAGGACGCGCTGGTGCTTGCGCTCATCAAACGGCTCGTATGTCTCGGTCGGGACGGCGGCGGCGGTGCTGGGGGTGTCGGAGAGGTAGGGCTGGGGGTCGAAGGGGAGGCCGTTGATGGATAGGTTGGGCGCGGCGAGGGTGAATGTCTTGTTGATGTACTTGGGACGGGGGGGAGGGTTAGCATGGGGCGAAGCAAAGGTGTAGAGGGGGGAGAGGGGGAGGGGGGGAGGTACCTCTTGCACGAGCCGCTCGATGTGGCTGCGCAGATCGTCTTCTGAATCGTCAGCGTCCACGGGCGGGAAAGCCTCATCGAGACGCTGTTGCGCGGCGCGGCGCACGTTGGCGAGGAGATAGGTAAAGTCCTCGTGGCTCTGCAGTTCGATTTTCCGGTGCGCGACGGCCTTTTCCATGGCTGTGATGAGCAGAGGTGCGTTTCGCGGGGAGGTTGTTTTTTGCTCGGTTATTTTTCGTTCGGGTGGTTTGCTTGTGCTTATGTAATAACAAACAAGCTATGAGGGTTTGTTGGCAAAGAAAAAAAAAAATGAGGGTTATAGAGGTCTTGTCGCGATAAGCAAAAGTCTTATCAAAGCAAAAGCTAAATTCTGTTGTCGTGTAAAAGAGCTTATCGACAAACCCCCACTTATGGTATGTACAATACATACTTTGTGATCGGGGCTGAACGTTTAGCAAGAACGAACGAGCTTGTATGAGTGTATATTTTTGGCCCATCATACTTCTTCTTATCGATAAAGAATCCTTCCACTTTAGCTAACCTCTTTAGCAATTATGTTGTTGTATTTGAGTCACACAGCCTAACCTAGGCAAAAAGAATCAACCTCCCTTGAGATATTCTTTTAGCATGTGACTTGTGCCTTGCTCAATTGAGGGAGAGGAATGTTATATAAGTATTACAAGTATGTAGTCAATCACAAATGAGCGAGTAATCCAACACTTGCTCATCACCAGAAGTCGGTTGGTTCATCTCTTGAAAAAGAACCTCGTCGGGAAATGATGTCACTTATCTTGGAACAGGTTTCTTTCCATTTGCGTATTCTATCCCTTTAGTTCGGCAACTTACAGTGTACTCTCCCTTGACGGCAAATACACACATACAGAGTACCTTTTCCTTTGACTTGTGCATTGTATGGGCACTGGCTTGATCCGCCTCTTTCCGGGCTTCTCCCGAGCAAGTCGCTAGGCCTCCAAGTCGTTTGTCGGGCATACACGCATATTCTTTCTATCCCTCCCTCCAGAACTGTTTTTTTATACCAGCTGCTAGATTCTCATATATGATACGTTGCTTCTCATCTCACTCGTAAACTGCAAAAAAGAACATGGTAACATTTTATGTGTACTTGGGATGTATGTACATAGTACATGGCAAAAGAGATGCAAAGCCAGCTGTTTACGAGCGGCTTAAACCGTGGATAGACGTAGTACATCATTGTCCCAAAACTATTTCTGGCAACGTGTTTTACAGCCAGCCCAAAATAATTAATACCCAAATAATTAATACATACAAAACCATGAAACAACCCAACCTCTCACTTGCAGAAGCTATTTGTTGCCATGTTGTAGTGACAAATCTTCGCCGTACAGACACAACGGACCCCAAAGAGTACAAGAGAACACGCCAAGTTTATTACGTGCAGAGATATATTCAGAAAAGAAAAGCATGTCGCAAGACAGAAAAGAGAGCTCCTATCTAATAAAATACAAATTTTGCATTATGGCTATGCAAAAATGGATAGTGATCCATCAACGAAGCAATAAAAGAAAGGAAAACTCCATAACTCGGGTAAACACCTGGGCAGATCAATAAAATCAAGGGAATAATAGTCCAAAAGTCCAACAGTGGCTGCTCCAACGTGGCAAAGCAGCGTGGGCGGTACATGATAAGAAGAAAGAAAGAAAGATGAAAGCAACGATATAAAGTAGCGATGGCAACAGACTACTTTCAGTAGCGCAAGTCTGCTAAGAGAGAGCCAAAGAAGTCATACCAAGCGTCGAGAAAGACGAAGGGGGAGAAGAAAATAAAAGCAAGAAAATCCAAAGAAACTCCAGTTCCAAAGTGCAGTCGAAAGGCAAGTCGTAAAAAAAAGAAATAAGAGAAGAAACAGGCGACGAAAAACAAAGCAGGAAGGTTAAATCATAAAGGCGTTGAGCGGCGTAGAGTAGGGGTCGAGATAATTGAATGGCGGGTAAGCTGCTGCAGGGACATGCGAGGATTTGCCCTGAGCCGGCAGTTGGCTTTGGCGGATCAGCTGCCTGTAAGTTACCACTTTATAGTGGAGTTGGGCTGGGCTGGGCTGGGCTGGGCTGTGTTGGGTTGGGTTGGGTTGGGGCCAGAGGCAAGAAATCAGCCAGCCCTTCGCCTCTAAACCCCGTGTACATATGTATGCACTTATTGAGGTAAAAGGCCTTTGGCCTCCTCGTCAGTAATGTGAATTTCGTGGACTGCATCGCGGCGGAGCTCCAGCGGAACGTAATCGTAGTCGATGTAAGAAGGAATGAAGATTTCTGTAGGAAGACGGATGGACCGGTCTGTTAGAAGTCTTGCACATTTCAAAAAAGAACAAAAAGAAAAGCACTCACCGGGATTCCAGCAGAAGCCCTGGCCCGAAGAAAGATACGAAATCTACATCATTTGTTAGCATCTCATGCTGAGCGTACTGCCTAGGAATATTGTAAAGAAAGCATACCAGGCGGGGAGAGTCCGGACCACCAATGTTGACGTGGGTCGTTTCTTGCTGAGAGATGGCGCTACCTGAATGCCAAAAACGGTTAGAAATGATATCATAGGCCCAAAGCGAGGGCCCACGAGCCAAGGGGAAACATACTCAAGAGGCTCTGGCGGCGGCGGGTCCGCTTCTCAAACTGGGCCGGAGACAGCGAGAGAGGAGAGGAAGAAAGCGACGATGACAGCGACGAAGAGACCGACGACGAGACCGACATGGAGCGGGACGACGAAGCCAGCTTGCCCGTCGCCTTGGACGAGGGGATATCGACAGACGAGACGGACATCTTGAATGTTGTGCCTGCCTGGTGTATGAAAAAAGCAACAAAGGACGAAGCGAAAAAGAAGCAGTGAAGCAGTGAAAGCAGTGAAAGCAGAAAGAGAAGACGGGATTTTCAAGCGAGCAACAGAATTTGAAGCAAGGAAAGAAAAAGAATCAGGTTGGCAGTGAAACGGAAAGATAAGGAAATAAAAACAAAAGAGCACTTGTCCTGCCTGGGTCTAGGCTAACAAGGGAAGGGTGACAGGCAGGTTTGTGTTTGATCGAAATCGTCTGGAACATCCAACCAAACAAGCAAGCAGAAGAAAACTATGTATGTACTTGTAGCAGCAACTGATGTGTAGTTCTGCTCCCTTTTCCGGGTTCCTTTCCCTCACTTATCTGATTCGGCCTCTGCTAGCCGTGCAAACAGAATGAATCAATAGACGAAGAGAGTTGGCAAATAACAGAGGCGCACCACGGTCAAGATAAGCAGAGGATGTTGGGTGGCGAGCAGGATAGGCCTTGGGTATTTATAAGACCACGACAACCAGAGTTGTAAGTACACGGCGTAACGGAAAGTTTAACAATGGAATGGAGACCTGAGATAAGCACACGAGAGGAAATACGGCTGACCGTCTTATAGTAGGCGGAAAAGCGCCTTGGATTTGCGATTGCGATCAGACCGATGAGCAAGAACGATAAGAGAAATCAGTCAACGCCAGAAGAAGAGCAAAGCTGCAAATAACGTGACGAAACACCGACCGATACAAGCAAAGCTTAAGCGTAAAACAGATGATAGAAAAGAACACAAGGCAATGTCACGATATACTTTCCAACTTGGAGGAAATCAAGAACAGAAGTACTGAGGAAGAAGAAGAGATCTATGCAGGAAAGAAAATGAAGCAAATGTCCCCCCATGAAGGCTGTCCTTTAAATGGGTTGGTTCGTTGCGGCAAATCGATCGCCCTGTTTCCTTTCTGTTTCTTGTTCCCGCCCTGTAACAAGAAACAGTACACATACGTACAAGTACGAAATAGCAACTATATACTATGTATGTATATACATATGTACTTAGTGAACTTATTACATCTGCACTGTGACGTGATTCATTTACTTCATCAAAGCTATGCAGGCACTTATTACCAAAATGTTCCCTTCACGGATACAGCCGTGTGAGAAACACCTGGCTACTGTCTTATTTTTTTTGGCATGGCATAACTCTGTGATGAGACATTCTTTTTCATCTTCGTATAAATCTTGAAAATGATTCTCGAACAAAGTTACCAAAGGCGACGTAGCTACAAGTATGTATGTACATGATGTGTCAAGGACATTGTCCGGCAAGGATCGCTCGGCTTCATTACGCCTTCGGTCCAGACTCGTCGTCTATTAGTCACTTCACTTTAACTAACCACCCCATCCATCATGTCACATCCTCAACCCCAAATTACATTGGACTCTGCGCCTCATGATCTGTTTTCATTCATCCTCGTCTGGTCGTTTGTGATGGCACCTGATAAGCAGGGGACGATGACGATACTCTCCTGGTGTTAGTGATCCGGTAGTAACTTTCCCCAAAATCTAAACTAGCGGCCTGTATTCCCCAGGTACATGGACGTAGTACATACTAAAGTATGAAGCATGGTAAGTACGTATAAGTATTGCTTAATCAAGTCTGGGGAGACCCCGCCACAAGTGGGGCCTTTTGCCTTTCGTTTCCTAGATGGGTTTCAACCGAGATCGGGCTAGACAAAAGCAGTTTAGGGTCCTGAGAGTAGTTTAGGGTCTATTACACGTGATAGTTAATATCCGGAGTTTAACCGAGGATTCAGAAAGTCAATTGTAAGAAGGCGGTTGTAGGCTACGTCGGCCATTGTCAGCCTGAAGCTATGCCACTAAATCTGTTAATTGAGTGGCCCATAGATCTGGCAAAGCAAGTTGCATAGTACTGTTCCAAATCATCACCAACCACAACAATAATCCGCTTGTATTTTTGCGACCCGTTCTTGTGCTTTCGTCAACCAGTGTAGAGCCTTCCTATATATTTTGTCATCAGTTCTACTGCCAATTACTTCTCTTGTTTGATTCATCCTGATTCCGCGTCAAGCTCCTCTACCTAAACCTAGAGCTTGCCACAAGTTCTCAGCCTCGCGACCCATCGCCTATTTCCGTTACAGTCAACACCCACCCTTGATATTCGTCTACAATAATGGCTGAGGTTGCCATTGATTCGCCCGCCGATGCTGGTGCGACTCTCAAAAAATCGCCCTCTTCGTCGATACCAGCTCTGGATAGCTTTGATTTCCAGGGTGCTGAGGGTAGCGACGAATATGCTACCCTGAAGAAGCTCCAGCGCCAGCTTGAGTACGTCATACTTTTTTTTTTTGCGCTTTGCCCATTGCTACACATAGCTAATACAGATGTGGTGTACAGGTACATTCAGTTGCAAGAAGACTACATCAAGGATGAACAACGCAGTCTAAAGCGCGAGCTTGTAAGAGCTCAAGAAGAAATCAAGAGAATCCAGAGTGTTCCTCTTGTTATTGGCCAGTTCATGGAGGCCATTGACCAGAAGTATGTTGTGTTGTCTCTTCCTGTGGTATTCTGCTGCTAACCTAACTCAGTACCGGCATCGTGCAGTCCAGTACCGGCTCTAACTACGTTGTGCGAATTCTCTCGACCCTCGACCGCGAACAACTGAAGCCCTCGTCCTCCGTTGCCCTCCACCGCCACTCGAATGCTCTCGTCGACATTCTGCCTCCCGAGGCCGACTCTTCTATTGCCATGCTGGGTTCTGATGAGAAGCCCGACGTCACCTATGCCGACGTGGGTGGTCTGGATATGCAGAAGCAGGAGATTCGGGAGGCCGTCGAGCTGCCTCTGACACAATTTGACCTCTACAAGCAAATCGGTATCGACCCTCCTCGCGGCGTGCTTCTGTACGGTCCCCCTGGTACCGGAAAGACCATGCTGGTCAAGGCCGTGG
Organism: Thielaviopsis punctulata; assembly: GCA_036034705.1. Taxonomy (NCBI): domain Eukaryota; kingdom Fungi; phylum Ascomycota; class Sordariomycetes; order Microascales; family Ceratocystidaceae; genus Thielaviopsis; species Thielaviopsis punctulata. Next base: position 417,663 of record CM069896.1, read on the forward strand.
CCAACTCAACAACGGCCAACTTCATCCGTGTCGTCGGTTCGGAGTTTGTGCAAAAGTACCTGGGTGAAGGTCCTCGTATGGTCCGTGATGTGTTCCGCATGGCTCGCGAAAACTCGCCTGCCATTATCTTCATTGACGAGATTGACGCCATTGCCACGAAGCGTTTCGATGCCCAGACCGGAGCCGACCGTGAAGTCCAGCGCATTTTGCTGGAGCTGCTGAACCAGATGGATGGTTTCGACCAGACCTCCAATGTCAAGGTCATTATGGCAACAAACCGTGCCGATACCCTGGACCCCGCGCTGCTGCGTCCGGGCCGTCTGGATCGCAAAATTGAGTTCCCGTCGCTGCGCGACCGCCGCGAGCGCCGTCTGATTTTCACCACGATTGCCAACAAGATGAGTCTGGCGCCTGAGGTGGACCTGGATTCGCTGATCTGCCGCAACGATCCTCTGTCGGGAGCTGTAATTGCAGCTATTATGCAGGAGGCGGGTCTGCGCGCGGTGCGCAAAAACAGATACAACATTATCCAGAGCGATCTGGAGGATGCCTACTCTAGCCAGGTCAAGACCACGACTGACGAGAACAAGCTGGACTTTTACAGGTAGACAAATCACACACAAGCCTTTGTTGTTTCTTTTCTCCCCTTTTTTTTTCTCTGCATGTCGTTTATATTATGTTATTGTCTGCGCTTTCTTGGTAGTGCAGTGAACCGTCTTATCATTCATATCTGGTGTTTTTTGCTCTTTTCGTGTCGCGATCAAGTGTTGTTGGGTATTAATTTAATACTTTCTCAGTCCAAGTTTAACTTGTAATCGTGGGCGTTGCATTGAAGGTATTGCGAAAAGGGCGAACAGGAAAAGGAGGTACAAAATAGGATGTACGTACAAGTACGTTGTACTCGTAGCCGTATTTCCAAAAGAAGAAGGCTGTTTAAATGAATATCAACAAAAAGGGTAATTTTCACATGCGTTATTGAGATGAGTTTAGGCTGTGTAACAAGCTTGAAATAAGGGTCAGCGGATGTTATAACCCTTTTATATCTATAGTATATTCCTGCTAACTAACTTCTTATGATTCTACCGACTCATGATGACGGTGCTGATTATACACCGTTTCCGGCGATCTGCATCAGAGCGGGGAATAAAGGTGTAACAAGATTTCGCACAACAGTTGAAGTTGACCAAAAATTCTAGAGTGTGTTTCACAAGCAAAGCCACTACGGGATATATATATGAAAGAAGGGCTTTGTAGCGTTGGGAAACCACAAAAAGTCCTCTTGTTTCGAGCCGCAAATGTAACGTGAGCATGGGAAAAAGATAATGTTTGTTCTCGCGGCAGATGGAAAATCAAAGTGCCGAAAAAAAAAAAATAATCTAGATTTAGCTCCTCATGTGAGACAAAATGGAAAATGATCAGATAGCCGTTGGCTTGGTTTCGCTGGGCAGGCCCCGGAGCTGGGGCAGGTTAGATAAGATTCTAGTGCTTGCTTATACTGTTCAGCCCCAAACATCTAGGCTTCAACAAGAAGGGCAAGATTAACCACGTTTATGAGTATAAAACAGGAACAACGGGGCTAATAAAGCTGAACTGGACTTGTCTTGGGTATTACGAAGTAGAGATAAGAAAATAGAAGACCGTTTTTGAAATGTAATCAATTAAAAAAAGAATTGTAAACATGAAAGTAGTCTATAGAAAAGAAAGGAAACAGAAAAAAAAAAAATAGAAAACTTCTATTCTAATAGATTGTAAAAGGAAAAGGCCGTAAAAAAAGAAGATTCAAAGAGAACAGCCAAAAAAAAAAAGAGGTTTTTAAAGAAAAGAAACTGAGGCGAGCTGAGCTTGGATGGCAAAGGCCGTAAAAAAAGAAGATTCAAAGAGAACAGCCAAAAAAAAAAGCACACACAATAAACAAAAAAAAAAGCACATGACAATGTGCTAAAGGGGTATATCCTCCTCTTTCAAAACACAAACAAGCAAAAGCAATGAAACAGTTGGAAAAAAAAAAAAAAAAAAAAAAAAAAAAAAGAGAAATGACCTGATCAATGGAACAGGCTGGGTTGTCTATGCTGCAAACGAAAAAAGGAGACGAGGAATGAAACTAAAAGATAAAAAGAGAAGAACAAGTAAAGGACAAACACGCAATGCAAAGCGGTTTGTTTCTACAATGCAAGTGCGCGTGGGATGCACAGGTAAAGAGAGAAGAGGTAATATGGATGATATACACGATGGGAGTGTACGTGTATCCAGGGACAAAGCAGACTTTGCTTGAAAAAAAAAAAAAACATGGCCGCCTATCAGGCAGATCCGCACACGGTCTAGATGTACTTGTTGTGGTCAATCTCGTACAACAGTTTCGCAAAGGTGCAATGCATCTGATAGAAAAAGTCCGGCTGACCCACCAACTCTGCCAGTCCGCGCGCCTTGAGCGACACACTCGGCCCTCCTGCGCCCATTCTTCTATTAAACCCGCCACCGCTTCCACCACCGAGAAAACTGCTTGGGCGTTCTGTAGGCGCATCATGCTGCTGTTGCGCCTGTTGCTGTTGCGCGCCTGCGCCGGGCGTCTGCGGCGCAAACGGACCTGAGCCAAGAATTGGACTGGAGGAAGCGTCGGATGCCTTTTCCGCCTCAATGTCGGCCATTTGCTGGATAGACGCGGCCATTTGGCGGAAGCGGCGCGCAAGGTACTCAAATTGCTGCATGACTTGGCGCTCGCGGTGGGTGCTGATGGCAAGGAAAGCGTAGACGCGCTTGTGGCCGCGCGCATGGACGTCCGAGATGCGGAAGATGTAGGCTGTGGTGTATCCCGCCACAGGGTCACCAAAGAAGATTGGCCCGCCAGAGGCTGCGTAGCCGTTGGTATGGGTGGCTACAAAGCCGGGAATTGCGCCGAGATGCGACGGGGGTCCGCGCGGGAGTGTTTCAAACGAGAGAGTGCGTAAACACGACGCGCGCACAATTGCAAACGATGCTGCTTGCATTGGCTCCTTAGTGGAAATGTACTTCATGTAGTGTAAGTGGCCGCCACTCATGGAAGAGCGGCTGGCAGAAGACATGCTCGAGCGAGACGCAGAGTTGCGATGTAGTTGATTTCGTGGCTGGACTTCGTCGGCCTCGCTATCACTTGCAGCAGATTCTCGTGACGATGGCGGTGATGTGTTCCAGCCTGTAGAGGGCGGGCGCGAGTATGGAATTTTGCTGCGCAGAACCGGGCCGCGACCTTCATCAGACTCTGTGGCCTGGGCAAAGTTTGGAGGTACAGTCAGAGCGCAGTTATCACAGGGACCGGCGCGACGCGTCACATGTTCGTCGTAAGTGCGACGGAAACCGGAATCACGCCGTGGAATATCATTGCGCCGCGGACTTTCCGGTGGGGTAGCTTCGGAGGGCGAAATGGAGGTAGAGGAAGACGTGGTTGTAGCAGTGGACGATCGCAAGAGCGATGAGCGCCCTGGGCGATCGTCAGAGCTAGACCATGGGCGTTGAGTATTTAGACTGAGGCGTCGTAGCGAATGCTCAAGGGCGGGAGATTCGATAGTGTCGTTGTCGCCGGACAAGAAGACGGGTGAGTTCGTGTCAAAGCACGATGAGCAGGGAACTTTGGAGCCTTCAGTAACAATCAACGGTGTAGGGCCGTGAGTGTCACAGTAATGGGCCAGGACAAGCTGTAACTGTGATGTGAGCATGAGAAGCAGAGGAAGGAAACAAGGAATTAAAATAATGGTAGGTAGAAAAAATAAGATTGGACGGAGAGAGAGAAAGAAAAAAAAAAGGGAAGCAACCGTGCAAGAGAAAATGGCAAAAGAAGAGGATTATATAAAACTAGTATGTATGTAGTAGTAGCAACAGTAGCTTTGCAACGGCTTGCGAGTCAGGTCAGGGCAAGCCAAAAAAAGAGACAGAGGCAAGAGCAGAGCTAGAAACAGAGACATAGATAGAGGGAAAGAGACAGGCTTCTGTCTAGTGTTAGTTTAATCTGCCAGCCTAGATTGAGGCAAACAAACCAGAACAGGACACGCCGGCTGATAGAAAGAAAACCAAGACAGACACAGACACGAAAGAAAGAAACTAGGAATAAGGGAGAAAAGAACGTGAAGAACATGGCGACAGGACCTTCATACTGATACTCGAGATATAGGAGCCAGAAGTATCAAAAGAGGAATTTGATTGCAAAACAACCAACAGCAAGAGTAAGCGGTGAGACAGACGGCGGATTAAAGCTAAGGCTGGCTGGCTTGCATCTCACAGGTACAGAGCCAGATATGTAGTAGGATGAATCCGTCTTGAATGTTATACAAGAGATAGGAAAAAAAAAAAAAGAGAAAATGATGGGCGTAAGTTCTTTTATGTTTCCAGAAAGGATCAAGGTGCTGTTGGATTTCTGTTATGATCCGGGGTGCTCAGACGTTATGTATTTCCTTTGAGATGAGGACGCGGGGGCAGGGATTGTCTTTGTATTTGGTAGTATTCTTTGCTTTGGGCAGAATTCAAGATTTCATTGCTCATTCCTGGTCCTGGTCCATAAGTAGACGAGCAGCTAGCTTGCTTCTGGAAGCAACAGGTTGGGTTGTTGGGATTGACATTGGGCGTAAAAAATATGAAAAATAATAGTGATAGACAATAAGTGACAAGAAGACAATGAAAGACACCTGAAGTGTAAATATAAGAAAAGCGGCGAGAAGCAAAAAA
>CM069896.1:430009-440754 GCA_036034705.1 Thielaviopsis punctulata
AAAAAAAAAAAACAGAAAAAAAAAGAAAGAAAATGAGGGGTCGTACCATGAAGAGATGTTGCCAAATACGGTGGCATTTTAGCGCCCTTGGGCGACGGAGTCCGCAGGTGGTTCCGCATAGCTGCAGCATCAGAAATAGCGTAACCAGAAGTTGGTGCCGCTGTGTTTTTGACAACCCGGCCAGCATGGCGACCAATAGAGCCCTTGGAGCTGTGTTTTTTGTTGCTGCTAAAGCCTCCAAAGCCGCTGAAGCTGCTCTTGCGTGGGGCTGGCGCGCCTATAATGGTGGTGGAAAACGGTGTGTTGTCGGAAACATGGTGATCGTAGGAAGAAAGGCCGGCATTTGAGTCAACGGGTAAGCTGGTTAGTGGCGCCGCAACGGCGACTGCATTGATAGAGGGGTTGCGCAGGGCGGCGCCGGTGGAAATTGGCGGCGGCGCGGGTGATCTGGCGCGCTTCATGGGGCTGCGGATGCTTAAGCCACGAAAGGCAGACGGAAGGCGGCTGGATCGGGAATGGCGCTCTTTTTCGGGAGACGTCGGTGGTGATGGGTCAGTTGCTGACACTTGAGTCTGTGGTTGAGATTGCAAAAATGTCTGAGACGGACAAAGCGACTGGTCTGAAGATGACTGCAGCAGTTGCTGTGGTGATGAGTGAGCGGGTTTATGTGGTGATGATGAGTGAGCCGGCTTAAGAGATAATGACTGCAACGACTTTTGCTGCTGCACTGATTGTTGAGATGACAACTGCGACAGTGGCGACGAGGTCGACGATGCCGAATGCGGCGGCTGCAAGGAGCTTCGGCTAGAAGCACTACTACTGCGCGAGTGGCTCGAGACGGCCGACGTAGGAACAGGTAAATGCGAGTTCGGCGGCAGGGTAACAGCTTTAGACCACGACGATGGCGAAGCAGAAGTCGGGGTCAAAGTCGGGGTAGAAGCGGAAGCAGCCGGCAACGCAGCAGCAAGAATAGGCGGAGCAACAGGCGGCAGACGGGTAGAGTTGATTAGGCTAAATCTCGATTTTGCCTTGAGTCTAACGGGAGATGGGATCCGACACGGCGGCGAGGCTGGATTGTTGTTGTTATTGGCGCCGATGAAATTGTTGGTGTGACTATGAGCGTGGCTCAAAAAGTGTCTGTTGCTATGGCCGATGGCTGAAATGCGGCTGGTGTTGATATTTTTGGCGCGGAAATAGGAAGAAGGTGTCGCGGCAGCTGAAGAAACTAAATGGCTGTCTCGTTGGCTTGATTCATCCAAGGCGGAATCAGAAGCTGTCGATTTCAAGGTCGGGAAATACTCGCGGGAGGAAACCGACAGAAAGCGGGACGAGTTCGCAGTAGCTGCAGTGGTGGTGGTAGCAGAAGAAGCGGTGGTAGAAGTTTGAGATGAAGTAGCAGTACTGGCAGTAGTAGTAGTAGCAGTGGTAGCAGTTTTTGGTGTTGTTATTGATGTTGTTGTAATAGTAGTAGTATTAGTAGTGGGAGTAGCAGATGAAGTGGTGGTAGAAATATGAGTTGCAGAAGCGCCAGCAACGGAAGAGGAAGCGATGGAATTGGCGCTGTGGCTGAAGTGAGGCGTCGTATTGGCGGCAATAGGAGCAGTATTTTGGTTGTGTGACGATGACGGAAGCGACGAAAGCGGTGCTTGCTGTTTTTGTACTTGTATGTTGTGCAGTGAATTGGAATTGGAATGCAAGTAAGAATGAGAGCGAGAGCGAGAATGGGCGGCAGCAGAGATTTTCTGTGCTGCATTAAGCAATGAACTCGAGACTGGCTCGGGTTTTGTGCGTCGCCGCAGACGATCCAGCTTGGAGCCCTTTTCTTTTTCCGTCATGGTGAGCGGCAGTTCGATCAATGTTGGGTTGACAGGTTAGAAGGCTATTTTCGTCTCTGTAGAGGAGGGGGGTTGCTGTAAATGTAAATTGTGGTGGGCTGCTGTAGGCGGGCTCTGGGAGAGGGAATCGCCAGTATGTAGGACTTTTTGCGGTGCTGAAACCGCTGAGCTCGGCTAGGTTTGGCCCTGCTACTGGGCTAAAACACAACGTGGGAGCTCTGGCCAGCAAGCTCAATTGTACGTATGTATGTATGTATAGTGACGACACAGTGGGGATCAGAGGCCCTAAAAAAAGAGCAAAGCCAGTAGAACACAGCCAAAAGACAACAGGGCAGGGCACCACTAAACAAAACAGAAACAGGGAGCTCAAGGCCCCTCCAAGAATAGAAGCGGCTTCCAACCAAGCAAACGCCAAACTTGCTTGGCTTGTTTGCCTGAGACCAGATGAAAATACAAGATGAAGATACAGGAAGACGGAAGTATAAAGAACAAAAAAGAGAAGACTCGAAGAAGTGGAGACAAGATCAGCAAGCGAAGGCAGTCCCTGGTTTCGATGTCGCTGTAAGCCCGCACACAGGAGCTTTCACTTGTTCAAAGTCGCTGGCTGGCTGGCTGGCTGGCTCACAGCAAGCGAAAACAAGACAGACAGATCACCAAGGCGGACAACTGGTGTATAAAAGTGCACAAATTCTGTGGCAATGTGCCGAGTAAACTGTAAGCGATTGGCGAACGAACGACAGTTGGTTGAGTGACGGCTTGTTCGTTTTGGGCAATGTTGCAGAAGGGTGAAGACTTATAGCAGAGTTGTAGGGGCCGCTAAACGTCAAGCAAGTGGCGACAAGCAGGAAAAGAAAACACAAGAAGAAGAAGGACTAAGGAAGAAGGAGGACAGAGAAAAAGGGTGTCAAAGAACTATAACGAGATTAAAAGGAAGAGAGAGAGGAAATAGAAATAGAAAAAAACGAGGCGTATTGATTTGAAATTGCTCGCGCAAATATGTATGCTGAACAACGTGCGATCTGAGACCGGCGCAACAAAACGGGTAACACAAAGATAGAATCAGAAATCAGAAACGACGAAGCCGAGCAAGCAGAAGGTACAAGCAGTCATTGGCCGATTGAAAAGGAGAGAGAGAGAGAGAGAGAGAAAAGTAAAAAAAAATAAAGTAATGGGGCGTTTGTGCTCGGCCGGGCCTTTGCATCCGGGGCCTTGGTCAAACCACAGCCCGTGAGCCCAAAAACAAAATGGCGAGGTTGAGGGTTTAAGTGAGATGAATATCTGATTGGCGTGGGTTTAGAATGCGTAAGAAAGAAGTACAAGTATTTGTGTTCACAAGATGAATGAAGCGCGTTAGAACTCAGCTGAGCAAATATGAAATAGGGGGGGATATCATTTGCCCAAGAGCTTGTCATTTGAACTACATATGTATGTATGACCTACATATGTGCATGTCCATCCTGTTAATATAAAAATGAACAGATTGGGTGCTTGTTACGCATGAACCGGATGTTGTTTTTCTTTGTCTTGACCTGTTTTGTCCTTTGTTCTTTGATTCGCCTTTGCTTTCCCTCTCTCGTTCCCAAGCAAGGAAGCTTTGGGAGCCGGCCATTCAAACTCCCAAATGAGGTTCCAGCAGAGTCCATCTTCTTTAGAAAAGGTAAGGGACTATGTTACTTGTATGTATACGTATGTATGTACTACATACATACGTATCTACATGTACTTGTACACACATCAAAGAAAAACAACCCGCTAGAATCTTTGGCCGGGTTTCTGTTTTATTTCGCCCCCCTGGTTCTAGCGTGCAACCGGCAGACTAGGAAGGGTGATCGAAATAAAACCCGTCCTTGTTCACGGCCAATCTCTCTGTCTGTTTTGTCTGAAGTTGATTCATACCATAGAGCAGGCAAGAAGTGACAGGATAAGGTGCTAGGGTACGGCTTGCCAAGAATTGTCTGGCATCAAAGTATCTTCTTGCATTTGTATACATACATACTACATACATACGTATGTATGTACATACTTGTACGTGTATGCATATACGAGAAAATTCAGACGTCTCCCCCTTCAAATCTCGATACCAGCAAGCTGTCAAGTGATTTGTTTGTTTGCTTGTTTGAAATAAATCACCCGTTTTTCTTTTCTTCATGCGAGTTTAATTTTTCTTCATGCCACCCTTCCATCAAATTTCATGTCCGGTTACGCTATATAAAGTTTATATTTGAGGACACAAAAGAAACCGCCCACGCTTTGTTGATGCATTGTTTTTGTGCTTCTAGATCTAATATGAAAATGAGGATGGGGATGAGGGCAAGTAACACAGCAGTGTAGTAGCAATAACAGTCGTTTCTTCCCGAGCTAGAAGATCTCTCTCACCCGTGACGTACAAATACGTCAAGTTGTCTCGAATTGACTGCGGAAGATAAGACGTCACCTGAGAATATGTATGTAATCTTCTCTCTCTCTCGCGCCCTCGGAAAACTATTGATATGTCAAGTTAGCCCGGAAATTGCCACAAAGGAAATATTGAAAGACGTAGGCAGGGCCGGGAATAAAGTTTCGGCTCTCCAAGTTCTGGAAATTTCAGTGACAAGAAAATGAGATATAATCCAACAGGCTTATACATACATATGAAGGCGTGAATAGAGTACATACATATGTACATTACATACCATACCATACCAGTAAGCACGTTGTCAGGGACAAAAAGCGGTCCGAGCGCAGAGTACTAAGGTTGGAGTCCAAATCTGTTCTAGAATGCACTTGGAATGGGAAGCTGAGTTCTGAAGAAACATCCGGAGTAGAGGAATTTGGAGGGTACGAAAATAGAACCAAGATAACCAACAGACCAAGGCATAAGAGGAAAGTGATTTGCAGCAAATAAGAGACGAGATGAAAGCAATATGAAAAAAGAGGCTTAGAAGCAGGAACCAATTTGTATGTATGTATACATACGTATGTAATGTATGTATGTACAACCGCTGTTTCATCGTTTCTTGCTGTGTCGTCAAGAGCAATTGGGCGGGTTCCTTCTCTTTAGTAGTGTGGGCCTTTTCATCTGTAAAATTTCGCTACTGCCAAGTACAAATAGCAGTATTGTATGTATATGCCATATAAGTATATATGTACATACATACATACATACATAGTACACACTGCCTTTTCTAAATACCCTCATGCCCACTAAAAAGCTTGCTGGTTGTGTTTCTCGCGTGGCTGCGTTGCACTGGCTTCACTCTTCTCCAACTAAAACCTCTGGAAAAGAAACACCCCCAACAATAACCCTTTTTTGCAACTCCAAATATCGAAAAATACCGAAAAATACCTCTCAAAATATCACCTCACAACTTCGCCTCGTGGCTGTTCCCTTTTTTCGGTCATGGTGCTCGGTCCTCTACTTTTCCTCCCTCTGTTGGCCGCCCTAATTCCCCGTGGTGTCACGGACGTTGGATCTCAAAGCTCACCTTTCGCCTCTGCCATCCATTGTTTCTATGCAAAAGCATTCATACGTACGTATGTATATGTACATATATCAAAGCATCACGGCCTGCATCTTGCGCCCTGACACTGTAGTTGGGTTGGGTTGTCCTATATACAAAGAAACGGCCTCCACCACCTCAAACAGGCCATCCAAAACAAAACACCAGCAAGCGTAATGGCTTTCATATGTAAATTAAATATGTATGTTATACAAGTCAAGAATAATAATACACAGCAGATACTTGATCTGAGAATCCCACTTTCCGTTCCTCATCCCCACATCCCTTTATGCCGGCGTCGAGTACAACGCACTGACATATTCGCCACACTCAATCTTTTGCGTCAAAGTCACCTTGCGGCCCTTTTTACCGCCTACCGTGACTGTTCTGCGCGGTGCCACCTGCATTCTTTGATTTTCCAGCAGAACCACGTCCTCAGGCACATCTGTTGGCGGGATGTTCGTCGGCGCATTGAGATTCGTTCTCTTGCCCGTGCCCAGCTGGAAATGCTCGTTGCCGCCCCAGACGACCACGTCGTGGCCCTTGTCCGGCGCCGCTGCACCCTGCAGAACAGCCGCCGCGTGCGTCGTGCCAATGCTCATCTGGCTCGCCGTGATGGGCACAATGCCGCCCGCTGCGTCGCTGTATTCAGTCAGTCCGGAGAGACCCTTGACTCTTCCCGGGGTTGACGTCATGTGCAGCCAGCGACCGGTGCCCAGACTGCCCAGGTGGCCCTGGCCGGCGGCCCACATATCAGTGATATTGTGGTTGTTGGGCGAGAGCGTCGAGAAGAAGCTGTTGTTGCCGCCCGCAGCAATTGTGGTGAACTTGGGGTCGACGGCACGGCCGTACATGGTTCGCGTGGGAATCTTGACGGGCTTCTCGGTCAGAGTCGTGCCCGACGGGTTCACCATGCCCAGCTGGCCAAACATGTTGTCTCCAAACCCATACACCGAGCCGTCCTTGGCCAGTACCAGCGAGTGTTTATCGCCCGTGGCAATCTGCGTGGCCTCCACTCCCTTCAAGTCCTTGATCTCATGCGCCTGATAGTACGGGCCGGCGGGGCGTGTTTCCCAGCGCAGACCAGGAATGCCCATCTGGCCATTCGCAGGGAACTCCGACGTGCTCGAAGCTGCAGCGAAAACACGGCCCTTGTTGGTCAAGAAAAGGCAGTGGTCGGTGCCGCTGCTGATGTCAACAACTGACTCGCCACGAGCAAGCCCAGAGGGCGTAATGGTGCGGAAGCTCAGGCCAGAAGAAGAGTTGCTAGAGGGCCATATCGGAGACAGCCAAGACCCATCGGTAGAAGCAGACTCTGCCTCGAGGTCTTTCTTGCCAGCCACAAGATCGGCCTTGGAAGCGGGAATAGAGTACACGCCGCCTTTCTTGGACAGTGCGATAACACGGTCGCTAGACACGGTGATCTTGGTGATGTCCTTGCCTGTAAGAGTCGTGGTCGGGTTGAATTCCTTCTCGTCAAAGCCCTTGCCCCACTGCACAACATCGCCCTTCTCCGTCACAGCAGCGCCAAAGTCATGGCGCAACTTGACATCACGAAGCAGCTGGCCGTCAAAGTGCTTGAGACGCTTCGGGACACGGATATAGGCTTCTTTGGAAGTCGGGTCGGCCACTTTGTTGGTGTTGAGGCCCCACAGGTAAACCCCAGGCTCATCCCAGCTCTTGGGGATAGCATCAATAGTAGTCTGCGGCACCTTTGACTGCACCTTGATTTCAGCCTTGGATGGCTTCAGCTTGGCACTTTCCTCGGCCTTCTTTTCCTCCTCAGTCAGCTCGCCCGAGATGAAGCCCGTAATCGTCGGGTAGTAGTAGATAACAGCGGCAGACGCGCCAAAGATGAGTGTCAATCTGGCTGTCTTGGCCAGACGCTGAGTAGTCTGGCGCGAAGCATAAGTACGGACTTGAGCACCGCCATTCAGAACGGAATGATTTCTCGGCACGGCCGCAGTTGCGCGGCGGAGCGCCGTAGCCGGCAGACGGAATGAACCAAGGCCGGGCATTGTGTAGTTAGTTTGGTTTGTTCTCGGTGAACAGTTGGGTATCTTGTGTAGATCAAGAAGACAAGGCAATGACGTCCAAAAATTCAGCTAATGTGCAGCTTCTGATTGGCTGGAATTGGCTGTAAGCAAAGCTGAAGCTGCACCTCTCATCAAGTGGGGCGCCCCATTCTCCAAAGCAAGATCCATACCCTGACCCTAGTGTCCCCAGTCACGTGCCGATAGCGTCGAAGGTCCCCACCCGCGCAACGTCGCCTGTTAGGTAAATCGAAGCTCCAGATGGGGGCAGAAATGCGATAGCTTAGGCTGGCTTGGGCAACCGAACCTCCACACACACAATGTACGATGATCAATGGTATAACTTTGTGCCAGAGGTGAATAACAAGCCCTCTGCAGCTTCAGCTCCGGCCAAAGGCCACGGGCGCAAGCCGTCGCTACTGCAGCAACCCAATGTATGTTTACCTTGAGCCGAGAGACAAACAAAGCTTATGGCAGGCCCATGTCTGGGCAGCACTGCCAATTCTTTATAGCGCTGCTGTTGCTGACTAGCCTGATTGTGTTGCCAGAGCTCTACGAGCGATGTGCGCAGTAGTAGCGAGATTGCGCGGCCAATATTGCGCACCATAGAAGACGAAGGCGACGATTTTCCCGAGCCACATATTCCGCGTCGCGCTGCTTCGATTAGCAATCTCAGTCGGACAAAACAAGTCTCGCTAGCAAGAAAGTTTGCTCGGCGAACCACCAAGGACTCGCGACTGTCTGCGCTTGACATCCCAGGGTATAATGCCTCGGACGATGAAGCGACTGACGATGAGGATATTGACGAGAACATGCTCCAGGACAAGAGTCGCGCCACATATACGTATGCTCAACATTTCAGTTGTAGAGAACGAAGAACAAGCAAAGACTAACTGCTTACAGCGCATATCGCACCCAACTTGCCCTTACTGAGAGCCATCTCGACGCCTTGATATGCGACACCGACGACACCATTAAGCTTCTTGAGAAGCTAACTGATTCGTTCAAGTCAGTTGACCAGCAGACAACCACCTTTAGATCACAATGCGAGGATCTGATTGCCGATCAAGAACGGCTCAAGAAGCTTGCTGACGAGGTCGGAACTGACCTGCACTACTACGGCTACTTGGATAATGCGACAAGGCGTCTCAATGCCCCGGGCGCAAGTCGCCTGGTGGACGATTCGTCCTTTGCAGACATATTCAGACATCTGGACTCGTGCATTAAGTTCATGTCTCAACACGTAAACTTATTTCCCTGCTAAACATCTGTGACTAGCTACTAACAGTCTATAGACAACATACCGAGACGCCGAAACATATCTAGCTCGCTACCAAGCCCTGTTAACAAAGGCCCTCCACCTTCTCGAAACCGGTCTCAGCAACCAGCTTGACAGGGTCGCCAACAATCTGGGCCCGCAAATCAACAACACCAACTCCGAGTCGGCCCAACACGCTCTTTCGTACGACCGCTTTGCAGAATTGGTTCTGGAATCCTACTCTCTGATACCCAATATCCACGAAGTCACATGCCGAATCTACGACAACACTGGTATCCACAAGGATGAAGTCATTGCCGGAGACATTTACGAAGGGGCAGTAAAGAACATGTTTTACACATATCTCTCGATACGCGACAGACATATGCGCGCTCTTGCGCATCGCGATATCGAAGAGTACAAGGCCAGCCAGACCAAGGGCATTTCTTTGGAAACGGCTTCGCGCAACTACATCAAGCAGTGCTTTGAGCGCGCCTTTAACGAAGTCAATCTCTTTGCCAAGATCTTTCACGTTCTGCCTCGCCGCAGTCCTGACGATGACTCAGCCTACGCCGTACTCAAGTCCCATCAGCGCTTCGTCGTTAACCCGGCCAACATGGCCCCGCCCGGTGCTGCCATCCAGGCTGGGCTGCAGGCGGCAGAGTTACGCACAATTTGCAATATCGTCGGGTGGCTGTCAAACGAGTATCTAATGTCCGACTATGAGGAGTCGGATGCGCCGTTTACAATATTCTCGCGCGAATATGCTGCGGCGTTGTTGACGGATCATCTGTGGCCGTTTGTGGAGCGTGGCTTTGAGGCCGAGGTGTCCAAAGTGATTACAAAGGTACCGCTAGCACCGGATGCCCTGCAGATCCCAAAGATGACTGGCACGCAGCCTGTGTCGAATGCACACCCAACTATCAAGGTGGCGATAGCGTTGCTGGACATGTTTAACCAGGCTATGCCCAAAGAGCGAAGTGTAAGTCCTGGCTTCCTGGACACTCACTCCTATCCAGTCGTACTAACTTTTGTTTGTGTGTATAGAAACAAAGCTCCGTTGTCTTCAACATTGTCCGCGAGACCATCCGCGCCCTGCAACGCGCTGAAGCGAAAATGAATGCCACAAAGGGCTCTTCAGACTCGGACCTCTTTATGCTCAAGAATCTTCTCGTCCTGCGCAACCAGCTCGTCGCCTTGGAGTTTGTCGATGTGCGCCAACACTCGTCTTCGGGCGGCGCCCTCGGTCCCATCTGGGACACCCTCAACCCGCAAGCCTGGGTTGGATTCCTGAGCACGCTCATGAGCGCTGCTCCTCTGCCCATCTGGTCACGCGGCATTGCAGGCGGCCTGACGGGCGCGCTGACGGGCGCAGCCGCTGCGGTGGTTCCCCCGCCTGCAGCCCTGACGCAGGAGAATATGAGCGAGCATCTGGACGAGCTGCTGCGCCGGGCAATCTATGCGTTTACCGGCCGCTGGGCCGTCAAGGTCGTGGAAGCAGAAGCGGCAAAAGACGGCGGCGAGATGCTGGCCAAGACGGACGTGGAGCTGGATGAAGTGCTGGAGCACGTGTTTGGCAGTCAGGTAGAAGTGATTGCACGGCTGAAGGAAGCGATTGAGATGAATGTGCAGGCGCAAAAGGAACAGAAGGGCAAGAAGTAGTTGTTGGATACCTTTGCAGTTAATGATGGCATTATTATTTGAATCAAATATGTATGTGCGGGTGTGAGTGTGAGTGAGTCTTTTATCCTGTCTACGCGTAGCTAAAGACTCGATCGAGCCCAACTTCCCTGCGGTGAGTGAGAATCTTTAGTATCCTACTTCGTGGGGTGTCCTGTACGTCGCAATCAAGCAGTCAACAGGGGCCCAGATTCGTATAGCTAGCGGGGGTATTCTTGTCAGGAGGCAATAGAGCCAAGTTCGGTTTAGTAGATGGTGTCTAAAGCTAGAATTCCCTTCCCTCTTTGGCTTTCCACAAATCCCACAAACAACAGGCCCAGTTTCGGCCAGGAACAACAACCAATTCTCGTGTCCGTTAAGCAGCTACATACCTACGATGATGAAGTCTTTATTATCCTGTCTACTCGTAGCCTTATGCTACATACGACAGCTTTTCTACCTAAAACTATAAAACAAACAG
>CM069896.1:441177-466496 GCA_036034705.1 Thielaviopsis punctulata
CTCATGTCGTGACCGCCGCAAAATCAAGAGAGGCACCCAAAGGTACCATCTCCGTGGTATGTAGGAGGGAAGTTGGAAATGACGTATCTACAGCGATGCATCATGCGAGATGAAGCAAAAAGAAGGAAAGCCAATAGACTACTAGAAGTGCGACCAAGCAGGGACTCGAACCCTGAGCCTTTGCCAAGTTGTTGAGAAAACCGGAAGACAACGCGCTACCATTGCGCCACTCAGCCTGAACTTTTCGTAAGATTTTACCGTTAATGGAGTATATATAGGTAACCTCTGAGCGGGGCAACCTCCCTTTAGTTGGCCCCACAATTCTTTTGCGAAACCGGCTTCGAGCTGGCATTAACTAAGGGTTTGGGCGCCCATAGTTACGGAGTAGTCACCAGCATAAAGCGGTGCAATTTCAGTCTGAGGTTGAGATGGTGCTAGAAAAAGCGACATATTCCCGGTGATGGGGAAGGCCCCGGACTCAAAAGTTGCATCACCCAAAGAGTATAAAAATAATACACTATGTATGTACACTCATTACCCCACTATTTTTTGCGTTGTGCACAAGGAAGCTCCGCTGCGTTGGACGAGAAACTCCGCGGAAGGTTTGATAAAAGAAGCTGTTATCTTGGGAGACACAAAGCTCTGAGAACAATACAGATATGTATGTACTACATATAAGTACTAAGTCGTGACAAAGAATAGAATAATGTCAAAGAAAAGGGACTTGGAGCGTGAGCCAGACATACTTCAAGAGAGCCGCCCTTCTGAAAAAAGAAAAAAAAAGTTAATAAAAATAACCCCCAAATTTTCGAGTCGCAGCACGCCATCGAGCCAAGGCAAGGAAAAATACAGTACAAAAATCAAACTTCAAAGTGACCTTGTTAAAAGTCGGCAGACTTCCCAAGGGATTAAATAACGGAACGTTCTCTCACAAAATAAAAAATTATATATATATATATAATCAAAAGTGGAAAGAACGCTGGTTGACTAAACGGAGTGGTTACCCGGAATAATTGTAAAATAAATCGCATCACCCGCTCCTTCCAAAATTATCCTTATCAGGCCCGCGGATATCGGGGGGAGGCTTTCTATTTTTCAACTAACCGTTCTTGCCTTTTGTTTTTCCTTCTTTCTACACTCCATTCTTTTGCATACCATAGACTTGCGTCGTTTTCTTTGTCTTAAACTCACAATACAATGGCTGAAGACAACTCCGGCCTTCAAACCGCCAAAGATCTCTTCGCTGGTGCCGTCGGCGGTGTAGCACAGGTTCTTCTCGGTACCTCCCACCTTCCTCTTCCTCTGGACCTACGCATTTGCTAACAGCCTCCAGGCCAGCCCTTTGACATTGTCAAGGTCCGTCTCCAGACGTCGTCGCAGTATGGCTCCGCCCTCAGCGCCGCCTCCAGCATCTGGAAGACCGAGGGCCCGCTCGCCTTCTACAAGGGCACGCTCACGCCGCTTCTGGGCATTGGCGCCTGCGTGTCTGTGCAGTTCGGCGGCTTCCACCAGGCCCGCCGCTGGTTCGAGCAGCGCAATGCTGCCGCCGGCCAGCCCTCCACCCTGACGTACCCGCAGTACTACGCGGCCGGCGCCTTTGCCGGCGTCGCCAACTCCGTCATCAGCGGCCCCATTGAGCACGTGCGCATCCGTCTGCAGACGCAGCCGCACGGTGCCGCGCGCTTGTACGCTGGCCCCTGGGACTGTGTGCGTAAGCTGTGCGCGCAGGGTGGCGGCGTGGCTGGGCTGTACCGTGGCGAGGCTGTCACGGTGCTGCGCGAGGCGCAGGCGTACGGCGTGTGGTTCCTGGCGTTTGAGATGCTCATGAACTGGGACGCCAAGAGACTCAAGATTGACCGCAACGATATCCCCACCTGGAAGGTGGCCCTGTACGGCGGTCTGGCTGGTGAGGCGCTGTGGGTTGCTAGCTACCCGCTCGACGTCGTCAAGAGTAAGATGCAGGTCGACGGGTTCGGCAAGAACCAGCAGTACAAGACGATGCGCGACTGCTTTGCCAAGACGTGGAAGGCCGAGGGCATGATGGGTTTCTGGAAGGGTCTGACGCCGACTTTGCTGCGTGCCATGCCGGTGAGCGCGGGTACTTTTGCTGTGGTGGAAATGACTATGCGGGCCATCAACTAAAGGCCTCTTGTTACTATGTATGTATTATGTACATAGTATGTAGCAGTACCAGACAGTATAAACGGTGTGAATGGCGTCCTGGGTTTGGCGTTTTCTTTTACGGTGGAGTTGGAGCGAATTCTCTGATTATGTACATATATACTACTATTTGTGGTCGCTCATGCGGTTATCACCATTTAAAAATACATGAATTTCTCTCTCTCTCTACTCTTGGTTTTCCACGCGCCGCTCCAAAATGTTGCGCGCATTCGCGGGGCTCAAATCACCCATTCCCAGAGTCATCAGCGTCTGCTTCGCAACATTATTATCCGTAAACACGCTGTCCGTGATACTCTTGAGCGTCGGGCCGCCGCCTTCAGCAGCTTCTACGGGCAGACTGAGCAGACGCGTACCCTCGATTAAACTACCCATCGCTCGCGAAGCTCCGGGAATATAGCGCTCAACAAGCGAGGAAATGGCTTCAACATCGCGAGAGAACTGCATGGCGCCAAAGGCGGTAAAGTTTTGACGCATGAGCACTTCAGACCAGAGAAGTCCCTGCAGTCGGCTCAGAGACTCGCGCCAGACTCGGCGAAGGGGTGCGGTGCCGAGGATTTTAATCAGAAAGTCGAGATTGCGGGCCATGATCTATGTGGGTTAGTTGAGAATCAACTATGTACCAAAGAGAGAGACGTCTCACCTGGAATGTGTTGTGGAGTTCGAGGGTTGTTGACAATGAAGCAGTATCTGTTCAGTTAGCAACCACCATTTCCTTTCAAAAAGGCAAAACTCCTACCTGAAATGTCTTGTACCAATGTCGTCCACTGCAGGCTCCCTGTATACACTCTCAGAGCCTTAGCATGTGAATCTGCCACAGCACTAACCAGCATCTCCAGCGCCTCTGTAAGTCTCTTGCCAAACGCTGTGATAGTTTCATCAAACAATGCACCCTCCTGAGACTCTGACTCAACAGCATTTGAAACCCGGTCCTTGACCTGCTCAACGCTAATAGTGCTCGTCACGCGCGTATGATTTCCTTGCTTTGAGCGGCTTTGTAGCTCATACCAAAGCGCCACAAAGAACTGCAATGCTGTTAGTGTTTGGCTCCCAGGTATCAACAAAGCATACATACCTCTTCATTACTCCAGTCCTTTAATGTGCTTATGATGTGATCACAGCTACCATACACCTTGCATAGAGACTCCATCCCGCCTGTACCCTCCAAAGCCGCCGCTTGTTCCTTGCTCACGCCATGGAGAGTGCGGCCAACCGTCGATGTCACCACCTTGTAAAGTTCAAGGCCGCTTCTAAGGTAGTCGTGGTACTCATCCATAATGTCCAACTGAATACCAATCAAAAACTTGATCTTGTGGTTGAACTTGCGCAATCGTCGGTACTGGCCGGTAATGTTGCGCAGCAAGTCTGTGACCTTGATGCTCGCTTTGGCCGGCTTCGTCTTGCCTGCGCCGCCATAGTCGTAGTCGATTGTCTTGGAATCAGGCGCCTCCAGGATCGCCTTCAACCGCTCCATGGCGAACCTCTTTTCAGCTGTAAACCATGAATCGAACCATCTCTCTAGGATTTCAGTTGTCAGACCCGCCCAACCGCCCAGACTACCGTCATCGTAGCTAAACTTTGTCCGGATACTGTCGTCTAGGTCCATCAGAGCAACAATGAAGCTGCTAAGAAAAGCAGGGTTGTCGCCAGCTTCGTTCAGGACGGCCATGACCTTTTCTTTCATGATGGGCAGCATCGCGCGCACCAGGGCGCATCCGGGGTCAACATATGCCATGTTCTGTGCTGTCGGCGTGTCTTTGACCTTGGCCGCCATCAGATGGCCCAGATTGTTTCTGAAAAAGTCCTCCCAACGCTCAATGGTAGCCAAGAACCAAGGGAAACAGTGTGCAGTGGTAGCCTGCGCAGCACTAGTAGGCTTGTCACTCATGAAGTGGTATTTAAACTCGGATATAAACACTTTGGCCATGACGTCAAATGGCAAAAGCGAAACCGTGGTACTAGAGTCGTGGATCTCAACGGACTGCAGATCAAGAACCTTGTCAATGCATATGAGCCACTCGTCGTCGATTTCGGATTCAGGGTCAACCATGGGCCATTTTCTAGCAGTCAGAATAGCCTCGAGTTGGCTGGCGATAGTGGCCTTCATCTCGGCCCACAACTCAGTAGCCATTGTTTCTATGTATCCAAGCAAGTGAATCGCAGCTTCATCCGCTGTACCGTGAAGTAACCGCACTTTTTCTGCCAGAGCTTTAAGTTCCCCATATGGTGCCAACGCTCCTTTTGGATCCTCAGCCACCTTTTCCAGCGCAAGCTTCTTCAGCTCATGCGCATCTTGCAGAAGCTCTAAATATGACTGCGCCAGCTCCACTGCCTGGATCTTGCGCAGCGGCTCCTGCAGGCGCTGGATGGCCTCAGTAGGAGCAGC
This sequence comes from Thielaviopsis punctulata, assembly GCA_036034705.1. Lineage (NCBI taxonomy): Eukaryota > Fungi > Ascomycota > Sordariomycetes > Microascales > Ceratocystidaceae > Thielaviopsis > Thielaviopsis punctulata. Next base: position 445,742 of record CM069896.1, read on the forward strand.
GGCAGTGGTAGCTGTAGCAACGCGCTCGTCGACGCTCTTTTGTAGGACTCGGAACTCGTTGATCTTGATGTCGAGGTTGGCATTAGAGAATTCTTGTACGGCTCGCGCGCGGTCGAGATCAGCAATGGTCGTATCGAGCTGTTCTTGCAGCTGGTTGCGCTGTTCTTCGACGGTCGCAAGAAGCTCTGTCAGGCTTTCGAAATCATCATAGCTTTGAAGCTTGTCGTCGAGATAGTCGGCGATGCGCGTATCAATGGACGAAAGTTCCGCCATATTGGGCGGTCGGATGGCGTAGGGCAGAGGAAGAATCAAGAAAAGTGGACACAAAGAGAACGAAGCAAAACGATCAGAAGCAGATTACTGAATGATGTTCACTTGCTGGGTTGTCCGTCGAATGCAGTATGTAGTACATAATACATAGCTCCAAGGTTTGCTATCCTATCCTATAAGCTTATTGTTGCAATCAATTAGCGTGGGACGGGCTGTTAAGGCCAGGTCTCCACTTTTGCGGCTGCTTTGGAAGTTGCTTGCATTTATCGATAAGCTACCAAGGACAGAATTTGCCGACGTCATTGTGATTTTGCAAGGGTCCTTTTTTCCCGCTCTGCATTTGCTTTATTTGTGGCTCAGCCCGTTTTGCTGTCAAATGCCAACCAGACGATCCCTCAAAAAATGGTGGCTGAGAGCCGGCTTACCATGGGATCTTTCCCACTTATTGTCAGGGCGTTCTTCGTTGAGAAGCTCGTCACGAGGTTGAAGCTCTGATAGGTCCGCATGCGCAGCCTTCCAACCCTCCACCATTTGGCACCCATCACACGGATACTTTGACGCTTACGCGCTGTAGTATTTGCCCAGTCAGCAGCTACGTACAAGTAAAAGCAAGCAGATATCCCCCCTCCCAAAAAAAAAAAAATGAAAATGAATGAAAACGTCTCTTTGGGGGTATGACCACGTATAGTGGGACAACCTCTCAGTCACATCGTCAAGTCTACATGTCCACTTGTGAGGTATGTACCAGTATGTACATACTAGCTGCAATTGCCCCTCGCAGGCGCATAAGCGCAGGCGCAGGCCACAGATTCAACTCAGTAACTGGGGCTTATCCGTGCCTTCACTTGTAACAAGATCCGCAACTACATCTTGGCGTAGTGCCGACTTCCATTTCGTAATCGCTACAATCCCAAAACACGGCAGGAGGATAAAAGAAGCCATTTTTCCTGCTGTTGGTTTTAGGGGGGCTTCTTTCAACCCTCAGAATACCATACATACATACATACATACATAGTTCATTTGTCATTCATAAGCTCTTACTTGTGTCACGGCATTTCTCCCACTCTGACTTCTTTTGTTTGCTGCTTATATCGTTCAACATCACGATGCCGTCTGATGCCGGGCATCCTGTCCCGCAGGAGACAACCGTCTTTTTCGGGTCGCAACTTGGCGGGTCTGTGGTTACCAGCTACAGCTACACCGATTCTCCTAGCAAGCTTCTTCTTCAAGATGCAGCGCTATGTCTTCGTTACATTTCCCACTTTCCGTCTCTGTTTCTGCCGCTGAGGCCGTGGGACTCGGGGCCCATGGATGAGCTGTATCCCAGTTCCAAGAACATCAAGGCCATAGTGCTTCAGTCCATCTTGCTCATCGCCCAATGTTTTCTGGTTGTGGCGGTTTTCGGTATTGTCATGTTTCCTACTTGGCTATCAGTGCTTGCCATCGGAGGCTTCATTTTGCTCAACAACCTCATCTGCTGCTATCTGCTCAATGGGAAGAAGAACATTATGTGGTCAAACCCTGATCTGATGCCTTTCAAGCCTGAGCACAAGAATGAGCAGTGGATCTTTATCAACGGTGTTGCTACGGGGTAAGCCAAGCCTAAAATCATATCCGAATCATTACCTAACCTGTAACAGCGAAAACTGGCTTCAAAACAGCTTGGATCGACTTGCTGTGACTTTTGGCCGTCCAGTTATGGGCATCCATAACCGCACCTTTGGTCTTATTTTTGATCTTATTGAGTGCTTGATTCAGCGCAGCTTTGGCTATGCTACACAGGACATCCGCCTATGCTACTCAATTCTCAAAAAAACCGTGTATGATCCTGATATCGACAAAGTCATCATCATTGCCCACTCCCAAGGCGGCATTGTAGCCAGTATGGTCATAGACTGGGCACTGCAAGAGCTTCCTCAAGATCTTCTCTTCAAGGTCGAAGTGTACACCTTTGGCAGTGCCGCAAACCACTTCAACAGCCCCGCGCGCGCTAAAGCTTCTATCGACGCCCAAATCCAGTGCCAGCAAGCCCTTGCGTTTAATGCCGATGAAGACCCGATTTCGCGGATTAAGCGTCCGTCAACATTTCCCGTGAACTCATCAGATGCAGTAGCCAACATGCGGCGCACCATCTCCACCGCCTCAGGCAACGTTCCTCTTGGTGCAGCTCAGGACCGTACCATTGGTCACATCGAGCACTACGCCCACACAACCGATTACGTTGCTCTCTTTAGCGTGCTGTACTTTGCCACTGTCTCACAACCACGCGATGAAGTTCCTAGTTACATGGGCCGCGTGTTTGCTCGCACGACCACGGTCGACGGCGGCCACCAGTTTGTACAGCACTACCTCGACGGCATGTTCCCTCTTACCATCACGGAAACCGGCATTTCTGCTGCTGAGGATTCCGAATTCATGAATTCGGATTTGCATGTCGCCCACGAGTACCGCGTGACTGGAAGTGCTCGCGAGATTGCCAGCGACGAGTCAGAGACTCCTGATAACGGAGTCCCAGCCCCATGGCTGCCGGGAACGAACCGCAATGTGAGGTTGATGACGTGCGGTGCGGTTAAGGGAAGCAAAACCATGAAGGTTCGGGATATGAGTCGTCTTTGGCAGTACAGAAACGGACGCAAGCCAGAGCACTGAAAGTGAATTGAGCTTGGTAACCCTTTTTAGTCGATTAACCCTATTATGGTCAGCGCAAATATAAGATAGAATAGATAGACGTCGGATTTCTTTATGAAGGATAAACAGACATATACTTTACTTTGGCAAATTTTGCAAACACCAGACAACCTCGAGCTTTGTAGTAAGACGGCACGTTTAAGATCATGTACCATAGTCTAAATGAAGAATGGAGTCAAGTTTTGTTTACAAGTTGGTAACACCAAAAATTAGGAACATTATACAAAGATAACCCTCTTGGACGCTTTTGTTCAAAGCACCTCGGTTTAGAAACTTGCGTTTTCAACTTTCTACCCTTCCATTGCTCCGATTTTCCGAAATGACGCCCTGGCCGGATTTCCTGAGTCTTTTTTGTATGAGCATTTTTATTTTTCATGTAATGGGTTTCTTGGCTTCTAAGCTGATTGAATTCACTACATATACATATGTGTGTAGATTCATTGAATGTGACATTGCATTTCCTTTAAATCTGCCAAATTAGCTGCGGTCCAGAAATTCCATCACATACATACTTGTTGAGTCGTGATTTGTAGCACCTTTCCCAGCCTCTCCATACATCGCGTAACATTTCTTTCTTCTTCCTTCACACAACCAAAGCCACCGGCCCTCATTATTTGCGTACGGTAGAAGTGCCCTGTATTTCTGCTTCTCGAGCCCTCTATAGCTATAGAGACCAACGGCTGTTTGACCACTGAAAATTTACTGCTCATCTACATGTACTTGGTGGTTGCAATATTGAATTGCAGAAATCGATCAGGTCAAAATTTTCTGCAAACTGAACTTCCAATTAGCCATAGAGTAATAAACAAAACAACTCCAGTGCTTACCCGAGCCAACTGGCTACCGAATATAGCACTTTAGAGTCCAAGGGACCGTCAACTGATGCGGAGGTCCGGTGCAAGCCGTCAAATACATATGTATGTATGTATGTATGTATGTATGTATGTATGTACATACTGAGATACATATGCGGCCCATGATCAGTTGCTCAACTTCATCCGACACGCACCCAAAGGTCTCAAAGTCGCGGAAGCTAGCACAAAGCCAATGGCATGCTGAGATAGGCAATCAGGCAGTTTCAACAAGTCACAAAAAGGATATAGTTCAACAATTGATATATACGGTCGGGAACATCACGGCCGTCAGGCATGACTCCTATTAGAGTTATGCCAATGATTCATTTTCAATCAATAATGCGTGAACACCAGCCAAAAACGTCAGAGTACGTGGAAAATGTGGTTAAATTGGTACAGAAGGGAGGCAGCGTATGCTCGACAAAGACATTCCCGCAAGTTTCAGCATGCCGATTTTCCCAGAGCCTTGTAGACCGTGATATGATTTTGATACAGAATTTAAGTCTGCGAAAACAGTTAGTATACAGGCTACGACACGATTCCAGATGCTTGCGGAGCAAGCCTGGCAGAAATAGAGAATAGCATAAACATACGAACTTGGCCATCAGGGCAACCATCAGGTCGAACAGACCAATGGCCTCGACGAAGGCGAAACCCAGAATGGCGTACGAGAACAGCTGACCACGCAGAGCGGGGTTGCGGGCAACACCGTTCAGCAGGGCGGCGAAAACCAGACCAATACCGATACCAGCACCGGTCAGACCGATGGCGGCAGCACCCATACCAATGTTCTTGGAGACCTCAACCATGGCGTTGGCAACCTCCGAGGAGTAGGCACGGCGGCCGACAACCTGGCGGGCAACGAGCTGCTGGCGGGCAGCTACACGGCAATTGTTAGTACATGATCGATGATAATTTATTCAGCCTTTCACAAGTAAAGACAAAGTCGAGTCGACGCTTAGAAAAATATCAACGATGGCACCGATGAAGATGGCAGCATCAATACAACAGTCCAATTGGCATTGTCGAGGCGATTTTGGGTCGATGTTGAAACAAAGGCATCGACATTCAAGTATCGAAGGTTGATCCGAGACTCGTATGCGTGGTTTTTTTCAGGCCTGTGTCTTTTGCTTTGGTTGCTCGGCTATTAAAGTTTTTCTGGACACCTGTTCGGCGGGACAATTGACGCATCAATTGGGCTCAATTAATTCCGAAAAAAGGCCATTGATCGATGACGACGTCGTGGAGTTAATGGAAAAGACGATCGATGAGATTGTATGCCATGAAAAAAGCCAATTGGATGTTGTTGATGATGATGAGTGGTCTTGGTGACTGCCAATTGATGATTTTTCTTCGTGCGGTGCTGTTCGGCGTTGACGGAACTAGTGAGAACAGCGTTGGGGATGCAGAAAATTCTTACCAGCGAAGGTGCGCTGCGAAGGGCGGGCGACCTTGGCCGCGGAGGCAATGCGAGAAACAACGCGGGAAGACATTGTGATGGTGTTGAGGGGATGTTGGAAAACAAGGAAAAAGGAAAAGAGAAGGCCGCTGGGATGTGCGAGGAGTTTTGATGAAGCTTATCGAGCTTTGGGGAAGGGGGAAAAGGAAAAGGAGTAGAAAGGTAGAAAAGGAAACCAAGAGTAAAACCAGTGAGGAACGCTCGGGGCCAGCAAAATTTCAAGCCAATGAGAGGCGTATTTTGCCAGTGGCTCGGAGGAAGTCGGACACGCAACAGTGGAAGAAGAGTGGAGCGCTGGAGTGGACTCTAGCACTGAAGAGAGCACAAAAACAGGCCTGGGGCCCATTGAAGAAAGCCTAGGATCGTCGTGGCCTCAGGTGTCGAAATCATTGTGAGAATATTTGGGTACCACCAAGACCCCGCACTTTTGTATACTCCCACTAAGTATCTCAGTAATGTACCAGTACTTGTTATGCACATGCAGCTTTTTAGAGGACCAGGGGCCCGCGCCTCTTGTCTTTTTAACCAAAACTACTGTCAAAATATGTACATACATGGAAAACAAGCATTTTGTACTCTCGACAAATATCAAAACTGACATTATAAAATTATAAAAAAAAAAAAAAAAAGCTCTTACCGGATAACAGACTGCTTACGGGTTGATGGGCGTGATGGTACATGGTAAAAATTTGGTACACATAGGCTAAAGTGCTATACCATAGGGCCCGTAGCCTGGCTAGTCTTGGGTCAGGGGCCTTCTACAGCTTCTATTGCACACAGCACAAGCTGCAGTAACTGAGTCTGGGGAATAAAAAAATCCCACATGCTATCGTTTGTTGTAAAGTGTGTGTGTGTGTGTTCTTCTGTACTGCGTACATCAGTGCCATTTGATTATAAAAACAGCATTTCGATTTTTGAAGTTTAGTTGCTGCGAGGCTTTATCCTGGCAACAGAAACTCCAAAGGTTACAAGACTTGAGCTAAAATTATTGCCTAAGTCACAAGATGGATGTCTGAGGCATAAAACTTCTGAACAATGCAAAGCTTGGGGAGGATACAGCGTATTTATACGGCGCTTTTTGGACCCTTCATTTTGCTGTTTGTAAGAAACACCGAGATAATATTCGAGAACTATGCGCTCCGGTCGTACCGGTTTACTGAATTCGGTTACTCAAATCCTCTTGTTCCGTCATTCCGGACCGGCCCATGGCTAGTGGAGACAACTACCTCAGCGCGGACGCAAACCCAGGTAACCGATTTCGGCTTATAATCCGGATCACATCCCATTATGTATGTATGGTATGTGTATACAAGTAAGGAGCAGCTTATTCCTCCCAAGGGAAATCTCTCCCTCTTCCATTTGACGCTTACATACTTGTAGATGAAGTCTTTATTATCCTGTCTACGCGTAGCCTTATGCTACATACGACAGCTTACATAATATTGGTTCAATGAGTTGGTTTCACCAGCTCCCAGTCCCCTTCATAGGCGGGGCTTAACATGCATCAAGATACTTGTACTATGTATTTACTACGTACAGTTAGAGTATTTGGCTTGATGGAAAGGAAAAGAGATAACGACGGCATTCACCAAGTGAAGTGGCTAAAAGGCATTAGATCTGATAAAAAATCAAACTCCACCAGCGGCAAGCCAAAACGTAAAAGAGAGAAACTGGATATTATACCAGCAATCAACTTTATGATGGGTCGGCTGTAGTTTGAAGAGGAAAATGGCAATGAACAGGTACACATTACACATACACACATAGACAGGTTAGAGACATTTTGTTTGACTTTTCAAAGCCTACCTCATCTGCGGGTGGCCTTGAATTTATTTGAGTGTGATCTTGGGTGGATGGCTGAAAGTTCTGAACTCTGGATGCGTTGACGTCATATCTCGTGGCAACGCGTGGCTAAATTGCCCAGTCACAAATCGATCTTTTGAGGATGTCTTGCAAAACGCAGTGTCTATTGTGACAAACGCCCTGTTCCTGTCCGGGCTTTTTAGGTAGCGGTTCTCATTTCATAAATCTGGCTTTTGCGCCATTTCGATTGTATTTTCCGCTGACCATCCGACCATCCCATGCAAAGAAAAAAGCAACCCATAACCATAATCAGGTATCATATCGACTCAGAAATTGGACAAGTTTACTCCGAGGCGGAGATGACACGGGCTGGAACGAGTGTTAGTGATGGACTGGATTGGATATGACAGCTCCTAATCGGGGTGCATTCAACGTACTGTAGATCTGCATCTTGCTGTGGGTAACAACGGGCTTGATCAGACCCTCCTCCTCGAGCGACTTCAGGCATCTGCGAGCCAGGGAGCCGTTGATCTTCATGCGGTCAACCAGGGTGGCGACGGTGACGAGGCGGTAGGACTGGACATCCTTGTGCAGCTTCTCGGAGACGTTCTTCTCCAGCATGACAGCGTGCTGGGCCCTAAGGAGTGATTGTGGTTAGCATCAATGCCCACAGATATGCGCTAAGTCATTGCAACTGGCGATTATCGCACAAAGTCCAAATTTAGCACAAGTGCTTAATATGCGAAAAATCGCAAGATACACATTGAGCGCAAAACGACGATGTGGCGATAGAGCGCATCATACGACAACAATGCGATGGACGAGTGCTTGTAGAAAATAAGTTAAAAAGGTGACTCACTTGTCCTTGACCTTGCCCTTCGACCACTTCTTCTTCTGCTTCTTAGCGGCGGGAGCCATTTTGACTGATTTGTATGTTTGGATGGTGTCGTCGGAAGAAAGAAGAATTTCCAAGACCGGGCGCGAATTGATAGTATTGGCTTTGGAGGTTTGGGGATGTCATTCCATTCCTTACTAATCCATTATTGTGAGGGCACACAGGGCACACACACAAAAGGGCAGTCTAGCCCTAAGTCATGCGGGGAACGTTTCTACCAAAACGCACGCTGATTGGCTGCAACACCCAGCAAGGAGGGAAATTTGCCCCACACGGCCATGGAATGGCAGGCGCACCCACTTGAGTTTTCGAACTTTGGATTTTGGGAAATCTCACAAACACCCAGTACCTCCAAGATTACATTGACGACGTCTCCGTGTTGAGATTCTACCATTTCGCCAAACCGACCCTATTTTCCGTCGAAACGCGATAACAGTCAACATGAGCGAGAGCGGTGATGTCGAAGTTCAGACCTACTCGGTCCTGCCTAAGGATGTGCAGACCGACGGCCAGGTCCGCCTGTTCAACAAGTGGGATTAGTACGTTGGCATCTATCCTGTTCTCGCGATACTTTGCGATAAAATACTGCGATCCCAGACATGACGAAAATAAAATCGAAAAATTCTGGCCGACCAGTTTTTATCATGAAAATCGACGACGACCCGAAATGACGAACGCCACGCTAACAGCGCCTACAGCTCCGAGGTTGAGGTCCGCGACATCTCTCTGACGTACGATTATTACTCCCATTCTCCTCAGCCGCCGGCTCGATCTTGATGTCACGAAAACTAACTTAGCGAAAAAGCGACTATGTCTCCCTACGCAACCCCGTCTACGTCACCCACACCGCTGGCCGCTACGCCGCCAAGCGTTTCCGCAAGGCCAACTGCCCCATCATTGAGCGTCTGACCAACTCTCTGATGATGCACGTGAGTCTCCTCGCCGACCTCCTCGCCGACTCGTCAATCGAATGAAATAGACCGATATACGAATTTCGCGATGGAAAAGTGTTTTGAGGAAGGACCTGGAGACGCTGACATGATTGTGTTATAGGGCCGCAACAACGGCAAGAAGCTGATGGCTACCCGCATTGTCGCCCACTCCTTCGAGATCGTGAGTCTTGCTCCCACCGTCGCGCCAACGCACATGCGAAACACGACGCCAAAGCCCCAAGAAGAGACAACCGGGAACTGTCCATGCTAACAATGGACCGATAGATCCACCTGATGACCGACCAGAACCCCATCCAGGTCGCCGTTGATGCCATTGTCAACTGCGGTCCCCGTGAGGACTCCACCCGTATCGGTTCGGCTGGTACCGTCCGCAGACAAGCCGTCGATGTCTCCCCCCTCCGCAGAGTCAACCAGGCCATTGCCCTGCTGACCACCGGTGCCCGTGAGGCTTCTTTCCGCAACGTCAAGACCATTGCCGAGTGCCTGGCTGAGGAGCTGATCAACGCCTCCAAGGGTTCCAGCAACTCGTACGCCATCAAGAAGAAGGACGAGCTGGAGCGTGTGGCCAAGAGCAACCGGTAAAGGGGTGCAAGTGTTGGGGAAATTCTTTCTCATTGGATCAGAAAAAAAGTCAACAAGAGAGAATCAATACAACTGGGAGAATTCAAAAAAGTTCTTTGGGAAAGGTTACATGGCAAGGCATGGCGTGGTCGGGCATGGTTTCGAGCTACTTGAGATTTGTTGCGTTGAGGGTACAGTAACGCGGCACAGCAATGTCATGATAGGGCTAATAAAGTTTTAATTGCAGCCCATGGATGGATTAACGAAGCCTTTTTTTTTTCTTAATCTTGTTTTTATTGACGTTGGAGAGCTTGTGGCTGAGATGTGCCTGACGGCATTTTCTTCGCTGTATCCTCAAATGCCGATTCCACCCTTGTTCGGGTAGATTTGTTTCTTTCTGCATCAGATACATAGCATCAGTACGGTTTCTCAGAATTAAAACAATATAAAATGGGTTTAAAGATATATTGAATTGTTTTCACGTGATTGTGTGTGGGTGAGTTCAAGAAGCTTAGTCTGGACAATACGACAATGTTGACGATAGGGTTTGCATGTATACTTGTATCTACAGGTATCTCTATAAGCAGGTTATCAGTCGGGAACACATCTGCATTATGGCATTGCATACCTTGTACGTATTGTACACATGCATATATTATACCCAGAATTTTGCATCATAGCCTTGTACACAAAGGTTGAGAAACGCAAAGTCAAAACTGGCCGTCTTCAAATGAAAAACCCTATCGAGTTATCCTCTTCTGGTGTAACTTCAAAGGGCCAAACAAAGTTTTCATCAGCAACGTGTTTTATACTATATCACGCACTGTAATGAAGATAACCAAAAAAAAAAAAAAAAAAAAAAAAAAAACACTGCACTCTGCTTATCTGAGGCCCATGAAGTGACTGGTTTGTTTTAAACAATGTATGTACTACACCGCACAGCAACTAACGTTATCTTGGGTTACAGTGGAGTTGTCAATATGTCAAAAGTGAGGTGGGCGCCCTTGGATTGACAACTATGTAAATCGACAAATTCAAGAGCAGGAGGAACATGATAACAAAAGCTAAAGATCCACTTAAACCCGCACTTCGGGGGATGGATGGGCCTTTTAGGATGAAGATAAATATGTACATATTGTACGTGTAATTCCTCTCATTCAGTCCAACCGACTCTCCCGTTTTTACTCATTCACTTACTCCACCACTCATCCGTCAATATAACCACAATAATGTCCAACGAAATCAGAATCTCGGTCCTCCCTCCTACGGATCTCTCGGCATACAACCGCCTCCTTCCTCTCTCAGCCCAGTCCTCCATCCCCCGCCTCTTCCACGACGCCATGCAGATCCGCACCGCCGTCTTTGTACACGAGCAAAACGTCCCCGCCGAATTTGAATTCGACGCCGACGACTCCCGCAGCTGCCACTTCGTCGCCTACTCATCCTCGTCATCTGTGCCCATCGGCACGCTCCGCATCGTCCCGTTCCCGCACGCACCCCACCCCCTCGCAGGCGTCAGCTACATCGACAACACCCCGCAAGGCGTTTCTGCCGCGGCGGCTGCTGCTGCCCAAACAAAGACATTTGACGACCGCCAGACGGCGCTGCATGACGGGCGCGAGCCGTACGTCAAGATCGGCCGCATGGCGGTGCTCAAGGAGATGCGCGGCGTGGGCGTGGGTGGCAAGTTGGTCCGCGCGGCGATGCGTTGGTTGAAGGAGAGTCCGCATGCGTTTGATGCAGCGCTGCCACAACACACGGCGACGGAGGAAAAGAGAAGGTTCAAGGGGCTGATGTGTGCGCATGCGCAGGTGCAGGCGCGCAAGGCGTGGGAGCGGTGGGGATTTGTGGTGGATGAGGGCATGGGGACGTGGAATGAAGAGGGGATTCCGCATGTGGGCATGTTTCAGCGCGTGGACGTGGAGGAGTAGAGTAACCCCGAAAAAAATAAATCATTTCCACTGCAGCTTGGTCAGGCGATCCTGGATTTGTCCTTCGAATACCCCGTCATCTGCGATATAGTGAGCCAGACTCAACGACTTGTCGAACCATTTCCGTGCTTCGTCGTCGTTTCCAATGCTCCAGAGGTCAGTGCCGTGATTGAATGCCATGACTGATACCCATTCGAGTTCTTCTGGCGGGAATTTTGTCTCTTGCTACTTGATGGTTAGCTTGGTTATGATGATAGAAGGAAACGAACGCACCTGCGCAGAATCCCTGGCTACACTGAGCACATTGTCGAGAACCTCCAAGGCTAGGTCATCATCATGTGGCAAGACAGCCTGGAACAAGCAGCGCATGTATTTGGCCAGCCTGCGCTGGTCGAAATGCTCGAGTTTCCAAATCTCATTGATGATCAGTCTCAGGATGCGGTATAGTTCTGCGTTGTTAGCACGTCCCAGCCACTCCTCAAGACACTTGCCCACTCACCTCTCACGGGGACATCTGCTAGTGAAAGCAAGTAGTCTCCCATGCCCTTGAGAATAACATCGTTCCGACACGCCGCCGCCTTAACCACTATTGCACGCATATCGTCCCACTCTCTCTGAGCCGCTGCTGCTTCAAAGTCAAACACATACAGCACCGACAGCTTTCCCGCCAAGTCAGTCTTGATATCTGGCTCAAACGTGTCTTTGCGCAACTCAAACTCGTCGTTGTACAGAGCAACGTATTTGCGCAGCTGCAGGTATGCCTGCAGTTTTTCCTTGATGTTTTCTTCGGCGCGGGCCACAGCGGCTAGCGACGCCCCAATGACAAAGGCACCGCAGAGTTTCTTGAGAGCTAGATCATGCATGGTGATGAGGGAGATATCGGATGGGTAGCAGTCGATGAACTGTAGACAGGTAACCATCAGTCGTGCCACAAGGTTGGGACTCCACGTCTTGATGCTCTTTAGAGCTGTGTTGTACGAGTTTTGGCTGAACCAGTCGAGTTCACGGATATCGAACAGCTTTGCGCCATTCTTATCTTTTGGTGTTCGAGCGATTGCTCCGACGGCTTCGGGAGCGTTAGTAAGCTGTCTTGGTTCAATCACCACTGAGGCGTTCTCACCTGTCTCAAATACGACGCAAATATCCGTCGCAATATCTTCGATGCTGTCATCACTCTCTTTCTTCATCTTCTGATATAGCAGCCGCACGACACAGCGCATTAAGCTTGGCACATGGACATCTGACTCGGGAAGCACCTCGGTGACCTGCATCAGCGACTTCATTGCCAGAATTGCAGTGTCAAGGTTACCTGTATTCTGGGAATCCAAGACACATGCGTACAAAATGTCTCGTCCCGTCGTCGAATTGTGTGCCACGCTTTGAAGACATGCGGCTGCGAGATCCGTATCGTGACTGCGCGTTGCGACTTTGAACATGAGAAAGGCTGTAAACTGCTCTTTCTGCACTGAGACGGGCAGGTTGTGGTATATCTCCTTGGCCTTGTCCAAGTCTTGTTGCTCAAGGGCACAGATGATGAGTTTTCTAAATTGCTAGTTAGTTGGTGAACTCATGTATAAAAGAGAAACGAGATTAAGAAACACATGTTTACCTCCAAACTTTGCCCTGGTTCAAGACACCACAGTTTTCAAACAATGGATGCAAAGCTACCCGGCACCACTGTTCCGCTTCTCTCAGACGCGACTGTGCAATGGCAGATTCAATCCTCTTCTAAAGAATGGCCTGCACCGCGCCAGCAGTCTGCGCATCAACTGGCGCTTGGAGTTTCTCATACACCTCTTGCACTGTATCCAGCAGAGAGACATCAGCCTGCATATTCTCCTCCGTCGAGTAAATCCAGACCAGTATAACCAGCGCCTTGGACACCCAGTCCGAGTTCCCTGACGGAACTGCCGTGTTCACGGTGAGTTTGGTCGTAATAGCCAACGCTTTGAGCGGACTGCGCTCTTTTAGTGTCTTGACTTGATTCAGAATTGTCTTGAACTGAGCCTCTGTCAAGTTTTGCACGCGGGCAAACCGCGTCAAAAGATCCGCAAACGCAGCAACATCAAACTCCTCTGCAGGCGCTGCACGGAGAACTTGAATTTTGAGCAACAATGTAGCTGGATCGTCGCCTATCTCTGCCTCTAAGCCACAGACCAAGTCTTCCGCTAACATGCGGTCCTCGCGTGTTTCCTGGCGCAGGTAGCCATGAATGAGTGCTTGGATTATGACTAGGCGTTGCTCAATGCCCAGCCGCGAGAGTTTGCTGATGTCGTGCAAGGAAATAATGTCATGGGCGCGTTTGAGCCAGACGATGCTGAGCTTGTAATCGTGTTTGTGCATCAAAGACTTGCCAATCTCGAAGACGACTTCGGCGAGGTTTTCCGAGTATTGCGGATTGAGCGTCTTCAGCAGGTCGACGCCTTGGTCGTACATGTGGTTTGCAACATCGAGTCTGTTTTGCTTGTAAGCCTGTTTGTGTTAGAGACGGGGTTTTTTGCAGTGAGTGAATAGGCGGCATACCAGGCATGTGCGCAGGATGAAGTATTCTGCATTGTATCTCTTTAGCATAGCAGAGTTTTCATCGTTCATGTCTTTCTTGGCAAGTGTTTCTGAGATCTCGACGCTGCGCCTGAGAATGGCCAGACACTCATTGAATTCGTTTCCCTCTATCTGCTTGTCAATATAATTCGAGTATCCAAGCACAGAACATACCTAGACATATCCGAGATGCTGATAACGACAACCTGAATAACTCAAGCCGCGTATCAACCAATACCCCTTTACCCCCATCCGCGGAACCCTGAAGTCTTGCCAAATCCAGTACAGAAAACGTGAAACTCAGCACCTTGACGAGGAGTTTTCTCGGCGGACTCTTCGCTGAACTCTTCTTCTTCTTCCCTAGTTCCGGGACTTGGCGAAGGAGCCGCATGTCGAGATTCCACAGATTCGAAGCTGCTATGTCCAGAGCATTGAGCTGCTGCGGAAACGGCGAGAGGCGCTTGCTGCATAGCTTCTCAATCAGGCGGAAGTTGGTAGATATCTCAGAGACGAGGGACTCGACAGAGGGCGTGTCAATGGACGTCGGCAGGCATTTCGTAATCCTTTTGCAAAACTCTGGGATTATGTTAGTTTTGATTTGATTGTGTTACACAGTAAAACATACCAGTCAAGCTCTTGAGCCGCTCCGGCGTTTCAGAAGAGGGCGGCATATTGACAATGCTTGAGCTTCACGGCCACATTCTATATAAAGATTCTGAAAATTCCACAGACTTTGGTCGGAAGAGAGGACAGGTGAAAAGTTTTATTACGTTCTTTCCTCCCATAAAGTCGGTGAATCTCACCATCCCCAGAACATGGAAGGTACGAAGGGCCACAAGCAGATTTTGATCACATCGATAGCACACTGACTCTATTTTATTGTTGTTGGAAACCCTTTTAAAAGCTAGTGAAGTAGTAATAATTAGAAACAAAAACAACAAACATACACGTAAAGCGATGTTCCCGTCTATTGCTTGGGGTCGTGAGGGAGGAAATTGCCGATGATCAAAGTGGGCCTGTCGAGGGTTAATATCACGTGCACGACGCATCTGCTACACAAACTCAACCCCAAACTCACATTTTGTAATCATCTCGGTGAATCATGAACGAAAAGGCGCAGTTGACTGTCGGAGTCATTTCGTCAAGAGGCGACTTCAGCGTACACGCTGTCAAGAGCGTGTCGTGGTCAGGGTCAAAGGCAATGGTCTCAAACTCTTCCCAGTATCTGACCATCGACTCTTCGGTAAGGATTTGGTGCAGCGCAATCGATCCCTATAGACTTGTCAGCACTGTCCCTGCTCTTGCAGTAGCACACAGCTTTCAAGACTTACATCGCGTAGCTTCTCAACCGGCACATGCAACAACTCGGCCATTTCCTTGTTTCCGCGGAAAATCTCGCCCGTGCGCCGCCACAAACACGCTGGCACTGCCATACTGGCAAACACACGGTCATACTCGAGCAGCTGCTTCTCGAACCACATTTCCACCACCACGAGCTCCATATCAGTCAGCGCTTGTGCAATCTCGCGGAACTTGGGCCGGAAACGGTCCAGGCACTTGAGAATCTTTTGTTTGCTGGCCGGCGCAATGTGCGAGTCGAGATAGGCCGACAGCTTCTGGTAGCCCTTGATGTAGTTGAACGGCCGCAGCAAGCCCGCGTCATATTTGGCTTTGAGCACGCGCGCCATGCGCTTTTCCGGCGTGTCGTTGCCAGTCGGGTCAGCAGCCTGCAAGTAGTAGTCCCGTGCGGCCTTGTCGTGATCGCGCGGCGGCACTTTAATCAATGGCTGGCCAGAGTTGTTGGGCTCGAGGCTGCCGTTCATGGCGAGAGAAGACGCGGAGGCGTGGGGCGGCGGAGGAAGCATGGTCCTCGAGTCGGCGATGCTGTCGATGCGAGTCGGAGGACCGCCAGTTGCAGAAACAGACTGATGCTGGTTGTTGTTTAACGAAGCAAAGCCGTTGAGGATATCCGTCTGGCGGTTGTTTGCTGCAGCTGTGTTGTTTGTAGCAAAGCTTGAGCTTGTATCGTCATTGGTCAGACCGAGACCGTCGTCCAACATGCTGGTATGCAAAAAGTCATTGAGCAGGTTAAACTCATTGCTGACTTCTGACGCAGCCATGTAACTGGGGTAGCTCGGAATGTCGTGGAAGTGATTGTGGCCCATAAAGAGCTCGGAAATCGAAGCAACTGGCCACTGGTTAGACTGCGATGTCGGACGGTGCTGGTAATAAAAGTTCATTTTTCTTTTCTCCTCCTGGTTGATGTCTTGGGTGAAACCGAGGTGGTGGCAACAGGGGATTGATTGTTGGAGAGTTTAACAAGTGGGCAAAGGAAAAGACAAAAAAAATGAGAGTGGCGTCGCCAGGGCTTAAAAGTGTTGTGGGACCAAGAGATGAAGATACAGGCAAAGTACCGCTTGGGCAGATTGCAAAGGATCAAGATCAGATAGGGTGAGAGGGTGCCAAAAGGATGAGGGGGAGCAAAAGAACAGAGAGTAGAAAAAGAATAGAGACAAGAATGGACATATGGGTGTGAGAGAACAAAAAGTGATGAGATGTAGGTAGAGTCAGAGCAGAAGCATAGTGGCAATTGGAAGAAATAGGGCAAGACAGACTGGAGGAAGATGGAAGACAGACAAGAGGTATACCACAGGATATAAGTACGTCTGATAAGATTTGAAGTCTAAATCATAGAAAGCACTTGCGGATCAATAAAAGAAGAAACATCCAACTCTGACAGCCTTCAGCCCCGGCTTCTGCACTCCAAGCATCACTGACAAACAACAGGCCATAACGCCAGGTTTGATCTAGCGTGGGGCTGCAGTTCTCTGACTAAGGCAAGAAGATGATGGAGGTGTAGATGGACGAGATGGAGGGGTGTTGATGAGGCGGTAGGGGCAGTAAGTGAGAGGCGTTGCTTAGTGGAGGTATAGACGCGGATATGGAGACAAGAAAGCAATGGTCTGTCTGCTCCCCCCTCTGCCGCAATCTTGCGCAACTAGAATGGTGCCACAGAAAAGTCAACCTGCACTACTACGGCGTGCTGAGAAATCGCAACACCACCTAGTACAGCTGTGGCCGAGTAGTGTTTGTGTCTGTGCAGCCATGTGCAAGTCCACCATTTCCGGCCAGGCCATGCCATCCATACAATACCACACCACAATCGTACTTGTTCCAAGCCTTCATTTTCTCCCTCCCCCGACATCTTGTAGCCCATGCGGTACAATCAGTGTGGGCCGCAGAACTTTGGAAAGAAGAGGGGGTGTATGAACAACATTTTGGGCGTGTGCATGAGGGACAAGGCCACACAGGCACTTTTCACTCCCCCATGTCATCACATCTTCTCATGTTCCCTTGGCGCTCTCCATCTTGGACTCAGTTGAGCACGAGACAGATTGTAAAAGAGGGCAAAGCAAGGCATGGATGTATATCATCACCTCGGTGCAACAATCGTGTCTAGAAGCCCAAGGAAAGCCGTTCCCTTCATGTGGAAAAGGAGAAAAAAAAAGTACTTACATGGATTCAAGGCATTATTGCTGAGGGCCGCCGTGTGGGCTTGTGCCTGCAGGCCAGCCACAGTTGCCGGCGGCACCAGTAACAATCCGTTCTGGCCCATACTAAAGCTCGCAGTGGCTGGTGGAGTAGCCGTAGCGACGGCGCTATTTGTAGGAGCACTCCTTTCCGGCTCTGCAGCTGTCGACGAGCCGTTCTGCCGCTGCTGTTGCTTTTGATTCTGGGCTGTATCGACGCCGACAGAAGCAGCCGCTGAAGTTGAAGCTTGAGACGTAGCTTGGTGTGCATGGGCAGCAGAAGTAGCAGCAGCAGCAACAGCTCCGCCCTTTGCCTTTTTGGCATCGGGCTCGCGCTTCTCATCGTGGCACAGATGCCCTATATTGCGCTTGATACACCGCGTGCAGGGACGTTCCTGGGGACGCGGAAAACAAGACGAGGTAGAGCACTAGGTCAGCCAGCCAGCCTTGGTTTTTTTCTTCTTCAATGTTCTTTTTAATACTTTGGCAGTAAAAAAGAAAGAGAAAAAGAGAAAAAGAAAGACAAGAGAGAATGGAGAGAAAAAAAAGCAAGAGAACAAAAGCAACTGGGAAGACAAGCATGGACTTGTTGGAGGCCCAGCGTCTTGCTCATGTGGTGCCTTCAACAAGAGGTTAGATTGTTACGTACCAGGTCGCACGTCATATGCTATAATCCACGAAGAGAGACATGAGAGAATACACTGTTAGCAAGTTTTCGATAGGCCAGCTTTGCTTGACGTTCAAGGAGTTCATGTGTAGGTTGCTGCAACACCTCGAAACACACACTAGAAAAGAAAAGAAGAAGGGTATTTCATCCCAAATAGGCAACAGTAGCCATGAAAATGCATCATGGATGGAGGTGTGCAGCTTTTCAAGGGTTCTTTTTCTTTCTCTCTCTCACACTCATTTCCCGCGAGGTTACGCGGGCCAAACAGCTTCTTTGTGCACGCGGCAGGATCTCTGCAAAGTGCCCAAAAGACTGTCTGTGCATAATCAAGCAACTCCTGGAGCTGCTGCATGATGCATGACTTTTTTCTTTGGTTGGTTTCTGCTCTTGCTTGTCTCCATCTTGGCGTACTTGTCGTCTCCTTGCTTGCACACAGCAATAGCACGCAGTCCTTTTCTCTAAAAGCCAAAACCCATGGCTGAAGATGGGGCTGCAAGCGATGTTGTGCAGCATAAAGATGTTGCATCAAGTGATGCCATTCAACAACAGCCTGTCACACAGCAGCACTGGGAAGGACATGTCGACAGTCCGGGCAAAAGCCTGGAGGCAGCAGAGGAAGACAAAGCCTGGGATAGGGAAGAGAAAATATAACAACCTTCATAGGGAGGGAAGAGACAACAAAGACATAATCAGGATTTTCCAGAACCGGAAAGCTTCAGTCTTTGTTGTTTTCTATATATATATGTGTGTGTTGCACTTGCGCTGATTTGTTGGCGAACATACAAGTCATGCAGCCAGCCGAACAAAGAGGGAAAAAAAGTAAGTCCTTATAATAAGCAGAGAAATATATCTCTCGTCTTTGCAGAACGCATTTCGTTTCGTCCAGGCATTTCCCTTGTTTCTTTTTGCTGGCATTTCTTTTTCTCGCTGTAAATGCATGAACAAAGGACTTGTGACGACTCCCGCAGAACAGGAAGCCAAAACGAGTCCCCCGTTCCAAAAGCGGTACAGTACAGCCGAGGGGAAACAGGAGCGGAGGGGGAACAGCGATGTGCAAAGGGATAAAGACAGACAAGCAGAACAAAACAGAGAGGGACAAGAAGAAGAAAATGAAAAACAAAGATGCCACTTGGCTGTCACATGCGTAAAGCATCACGGAAAACCTGCAAAGTCCAGGTTGGCGAGTGGCTGTGGCGGACAGTGCCTGCAAAGCTCAAGAGTGGCAACAAGAGAAGCACTTACCGAGCGACGACAATATATACACGCTATAAGAACTCACAGGTTAGCTCATCCGGACTTTTTTTTTCCTCTCTTTCTTCTGGCTTTTTCTTTATGACTTTATAGCACCCATAATGAAGGCACGTGATGCAATGTGATTTTGTCGCGAGGTTTGTATACCGCTTGCCACAACAAACCATTGAGCAACCACATCCCGCGACAGTACAGTGATGAAGGCTACTCCCATGACACGAAAGCGAATGGGTAAACTCGAGTGCATCTAAATCAGCTGACTGGCTGGGACTTGTTCATGACCAAACCAGAGCCAGGCAAGACAGCGTACACTCAAATTTCCCTCCTCTTCCATGACTACAGTCATACAAGATAATGCGCCCCCGTGTGGCGCATCACACATCACCCGTCACTCCTATCCAGCGGGAAACAAAACAACTTACCATGGTTAACTTTTCTGCGCTTCTTGGGCGCCGGCTCTGCCGCTCCACTCTCCTTGCGGTCTTTATCCTTGTGGCCATGTCCATTGGCCGCACCGTTCGCATGGCCATTCGTCTGCGCACTTGGCGCCGCATGCGCCGTCTTGCCGGCACTCGCGCCCGCTGTGCCAGTATCGCTTCTGCCAGCAGCCTGCACGGCCGCCGGCGTCGGCGCATGCGCTTGCGTCGGCGTGGGCGTGGGCGTGGGCGTCTGGATCGGCGGCAGGGGTTGAATCACAGGGCGCCCAGTGGACTGAGCCAGCGCAGCGGTCGCGCCATGCGCCAAAGCCTGGTGCGCAACAGTGGCAGCAGTAGCGGGCGCAAGCGGCGCGGGCTTGGGGTCTTTATTAGGCGGGGCGGGGGCGAGAGAGTCGCTGGCGGCAGGCTGCGAGGCGGAGATGGCGGCAGCAGCAATGGCGGCGGCGTGCGCAGCAAAATCGTATTTCGAGGGCGCGTCGGCGGATGGGGCGGAGAGGCGGGGGATGGTATGCGCAATGGCGCTGGGGGCGGCGAGTATGGAGGGCGGAGGGTCGGTGGATTTGTCCATGGTGGGCAATTGGGATCGCGGGGTTGGGCGGCAGTCGGGACGATCGGTCGATCGGATCGGGGGAGCCGGTTTTCTCGGAGCAGATGAATCAGAGGGAAGGGGGAAACTCTAGAAAGAAACTACGGCTGCTTGTAAGGGAACTAGGACCGAAAATGGCAGCAGACAATCAAGGCTTGTAACGGGTTGATTATAGCGCAAAGCTAGTTCGTAGGGGTTTGCAGGTGCACGCAGTCGAATGGGGTCGGTAGCCAAGGTGTATTTGTCGGTTCCGTTGGAGAAAATGGCCGCAGCAGGCAAAGTCTTGAGCAGCTTTGGGTGTGGTAAAAAAAAAAAAAAAAAAATCTTAG
>CM069896.1:477244-492773 GCA_036034705.1 Thielaviopsis punctulata
TTTTTTTGTCCCCCCTTCCCATGTTCATGTCTTTAGCTGACATCAAGTTTTTCGCTCTTTCACAGCGCCCTCTTACTTTTCCCAGTGGTTCAAGTGCAAACTCCAGGAAGCCGAAAGAATAGACACCGAAACCCCCATACCGACTCTCTACATCGACCGCGACCCAGATACGTTTCGCGATATCGCCCTACATCTCCAGGGTTACCATGTGAAGCCGCGCGACGGAACGCACTTTGTGCGCCTGTTTGCCGATGCGCAATTCTATCAACGTAATGCATTGCCCCGTCTTGTCGCCTGTGACCATAGTTAATTTATACAAGTTCACAATCTAACCTTGCTGCTTTCATAGTACCGAAGCTTATATCACAGCTCTATGACGAGTCGGTCTTTATGTCCATTGGCGGCCGCGAATTCCAAATTCCTCGCGAGCTATTCATGACGCCCGAAAACTCGCCCAACTACTTTTCGCTAGGCTTTGCCGTCTTCTTTTCCAACAAGGAAGACTTGTTCCCCGGCTTGAACCGTGAAGGGCTTCTACGACCACCCTCGATCCAGCCCCCATGTGTCCCTAACCGGAGCGCCGAAATATTCGAAGAAATTCTTGACTTGTTGCGCGGCTACACAGTGGAGATTCGCAGCCCAGCTCATCGTGAGGCGCTACTTCGCGACGTTCGGTACTTTAACTTCAAAGGGCTTGAGCAAAAGCTGATTCCTTACAATATTAGCTACAATGCGCAGCGGGACGTGACAGAAATTACCATGCGCCTCGAGGATATTATGAAGAGCGGTCTCTTTATCCGTCCTGACAGCACTGTTGTGCATATTGACCCGCATGTTGCTTGGCTGACCTACAAACGGCCACACGCTGATGCCAACGTTAATCAACCAATGGATCTTGTAATTGAGATTGGTACTGAGATCATGAAGCTCCATATCAGCTCACAAAACGGAACGCGCAATGCTCACGCCGAGTTTATTGGAATCACAAAGAACAAGATTGGAAAAATGCTCCAAATTATTGCAGGAATGCTTGGCCTGCCCCTAACGAGACCAGAGTTTTCCGATATACATACCGGAGTCCAGCCGATTCCAGCATGGTCGCCACTATCGGGAGAATACATGCATTGTCTATTGGAGCCAGAGACGGCCATTATTCTCGATGGCGAGCCATTTTCATTTGAAGCGGATGACGGCATGCTTGGCCAGTTTGGTACTGGCGAGTCGTCTCGAAAAAGACGCCGGATGGACCTGACAAACAGCATGTCGGAGAATTGGACGGTCGTCAGGGGCCTCTGGAGAGTAAAAGTTCAGTCACGGGGCGTGAACAGCGGACAAGGTGGCTGCGGACTTGAGTGTGTGCTGGTAGGTGTCAAGATTGACGCAGTGACTTCTGAGAATGCTCGTAATACGGCACGGGAATTTTTGTCTTGAGATATGATAAACCATTGGGGGAGTTTGGTAAAAGGACAGGAACACAGGACTTGGGCGCGATGCGTACATAATGAATATGATTTTTTTGTCACTTGCTCAATACATATGTACGTATGTACTACATAGATATTACATGTGCATACATACTTTGTGACAAAACTAAGACGGCTTTGAGAAGGGGTTGTATGTACGATATTCAAATCCTGTAGTATTCGTTCATCAACACGACTCCGAGAACAGACATCTTGCTATCAACTACATAATGCATTTACACTAATGTGTTATTGATTTCGCGAGTGGAAATTAGGCAGTAGATAAAGCCAATGATCAATGGTTTGTTCATTATGTATCACGATCCGTAAGGCTACCCATTAGGGATCATGAATATTGAATTAGGGAAAATTTAGCAACAGAAAAGAAGTCGGTGTCGCCAAAGTTTTATGATGGACTGTAGGTGTACATATAGAGTACTTATTTGTACTTGTATATGCTATGTACATACATAGTATGTGTGTTGTGTACTTACTTGTACAGTACACATAAATCACATGAGTGTGAGCGACGTATCATCACTTCATGACACTCTTACTCTTATGTGAGGTGAAGCGACTTACTACGTGAAGTGATGGAACACGCGGATCAACGGAAATTCCTAGAAGTGTCAGAAAAGAACATTACAGGGCTCAAACAAAGTTGTTTAACCGTTTAGTTGCCACAGAGGTATCGCTCTACGGGTGTGCCGATATGCCTTTATCAACTATATTTAAGTATGTACATACTTTGTAGATATGTAGATAACAGGGTATTTAATGTATGCACATACAGAGCATGTATCTTCTTTCGTCAAGACACGGACTTCAAGATAAGCCTATCACCGAAACCCCTTGAACCATGAAAATAAAAACAAACAGCAACTGTTTGGTCCGGCCAGATATCGGCATTGTCGTCATCGAAAGCCCAGTTCCCACCACCTTGATTCCATTTATTGTACAAACATACCAGTACATACCAGCACATGTCTGGGCGATTCATGTGGAATTTCCAGGACACATTCATTGCCTTAACTTGACGACTCGTTTTCTCTTGCCAGACAAACCGCGGCAATCGTGAGGCTTATGGCGTTTTTCGAGGCTCAATAGTGTTGTACTGAATTTGTGGCTGCCAAGTTACGCTAAACCCTTGCTGAAGCCTCTATCCAGCTCGGATTTAGTGCATGGTAACCCCACCCGAGTCCTCCCGAGCCAATTAGATACACCAATTCCATCACCAAAAGGGTATAAGCTCCCTAAACAATGCCCAAGAACTTGCATGTACTTACATGTGTATATACCAGTATGATGTATGATGTTCAATAAAAAGGACAACTAAACGGCCGAAACTTAGACATTGTTTTCTTTTGTTGTTCGGGCTACATAATACAGAAGAGGCACTTTAAATTGTAGCGTATGGTATACATACATAACAGCACCAGGCTTTAATAAAATATATAGGTGCCTTTTTTTCCAGGCCCCCACTTGAAACTTTCTCTCGGTCCCACCTTTGTCTCTCTGGCCCTTGACTCTGGCCTAGTACAGAAGTATTTTTTTTTTCTGGGGACGCCTTTTGTTCAATTTTGAAAAAGTCCTTGTTTTTCTCTTCCTCCTTCGAACGAACCATCTCCGCTCCTTGTTGTTGGCGTCGTTGTTTTTTTCTGTGTTTTTATACCCTTTTTTATTTCTTTTTTTATTTCTTCTTGTTCCCTTAATTTTTCAAAATAAAAATAAAATGGCTGCTACTACCGAGAAGCCTACGGGCCTTGCTCTGTACTCCCGTTTCGCCCTGGCTGGCGCTGTCTGCTGCTCCATCACCCACGGTGCCCTGACTCCCGTCGATGTGTAAGACTACCTATCTATGTGCTCCTCCCGTTCCGTTTGCCGTTGTTCCCGATCCGAAACATACTGGCGAAAAGAGGCCCCGGGGCCATTTCCTCGACAAATACCGACCAATGTGCTTGTCCTTGCGATTGCTCGATCCCGCTCTTTGTCCTGATTTGCGCATGAAAATGCCGACTAAGAGAGACAATTGCGGCTCAAGACGAGCATTATACAGTCGTTTCGACGAAAACTCGAATACACCAACCACATCTCATCCAATTGGCCAATCCGGCTTCTGGGCGACATGGTGTCCGATGTCTTGAGAGCGCCTTGGATAAACCTCATTAGATATCGCGGAGCGGAGTTTCGGCATTCTATCAACAACAACAACAAATCAAAGTTTCGTCACTTGGCGCGTCTGCGCATCATTAATAAAATCATCATTGACTAACCCTCTCTTCTCTACAGCGTCAAGACTCGCATCCAGCTTGACCCCGTCACCTACAACAAGGGTCTTGTTGGTGGTTTCCGCCAGGTCATCCAGAAGGATGGTGCCGCTGCTCTGTTGACCGGTGTTGGCCCTACCTTTGCCGGTTACTTCCTGCAGGGTGCCTTCAAGTTCGGTGGTTACGAGCTGTTCAAGCAGAAGTGGATTGATACCCTCGGTTACGACGCTGCCGTCCAGAACCGTGGCCTGATCTACATTGCTTCGTCTGCTTCGGCCGAGTTCTTTGCCGACATTGCTCTGGTAAGTCGCCTTCTTTGCTACGGCACCAATTCGCGTTGTGTAGATTACAGATTTAGTTACTAACATGAAAATAGTGCCCCCTTGAGGCCACCCGTATCCGTCTGGTTTCGGAGCCCACCTACGCCAACGGTCTGATTGGCGGTTTTAGCAAGATGCTGAAGACCGAGGGTGTCGGTGCTTTCTACGCCGGTTTCGGTCCCATCCTTCTGAAGCAGGTCCCTTACACCGTCGCCAAGTTCGTCGTCTACGAGAAGGTTGCCGAGGCTGCCTTCCGCCAGTTCCCCAAGAAGGACCTGTCTGACGGTGCCCAGACCCTGGTTAACCTGGGCTCTGGTCTGATTGCCGGTAAGTTTTGCCATGCTGTTGCCTGGAGGCGAGATTGCCGCTCGTTTTTGGATAGTCCTGACTAACAATATATAGGTTTCGCCGCCGCTATCATCTCGCAGCCCGCTGACACCATGCTGTCCAAGATCAACAAGACCAAGGGTCTGCCCGGTGAGGGTACCACCACTCGTCTGATCAAGATCGGCAAGGAGCTGGGCCTGAAGGGCTCGTTCACCGGTATCGGTGCCCGTCTGTTCATGGTCGGTACCCTGACTGCCTTCCAGTTCGCCATCTACGGTGACGTCAAGAAGGCCCTGGGTGCCACCGGTGGTGTTGAGATCTCCAAATAAGCAGTTTAAAAGTATCTAGTCGAGTACCTATACACTCTCTGGGTGTATTGGAAAAGGACTTTGTAAAGATTTAGGCTGCTTATCTTTCTGTAGGGGTCGGCGTGGTTGCTATAATACTAGGATATCCCCAGATAGACAAAAACGTGTATATTATGAGTTTTTTGACAACCGGATCCGTAAAATGTGTTGTGAGTCGTAGGCATTGGAGGATATGGAGTTTTGTTTGTGTAACAAAGTGATTGGCGATTTTGAAGGGAGTTGGCATAAGCGTGATCATCATCATCATCTCACAGTCTTGTATGTATCTGACGCAGCAGTTTGCCTGTTTTCCTCTTACTCTCTACGATGATTCCAAGTTGCAGCAATCCATATTAAGACTCCACAAGCGAAATAGTATTGGACTTGATGTTGAAGTGGCTTATGGCCAGTGTCGGGGTCAGGGATGCTGACGAGAAACGAGATGTTGAAGTTTTGTAACGTGTAGGTGACTATGTTGTGCTCAATCTAGAATACGTCTACTGCTACATCCAGCCTGGCGCCTATCGCATCGTCGTACATGGCGTTCTCAAAGTCGCATCCTTTCTCTCCTGGAGTCCTGTTCAACATGGCTGCACAACCATGTTGGAACACGCTGTGCATCACATCACATCGCATCACAACACAAGCATGCCATCCCGTTTCGCCCTTGCCGCGCCGTCGCATAACCTTCCAAGCGGGCCAAGTAATATCCAATGGCGCACGGCGTTGTCACTCTGAGTCGAGACAAACGCACCTACACACGCTCCTCTTGTGCTACGACTTGAACATGACGACGCGCATAAGCTGAGGTTGAATCGTGTGTGCGTGTGCAATTGTTGGCGGCCAGCCCTGGAATCAACTGGGTTGGACAGGCGCCTATGCCAAGACGAAAGGGGTATTGTGGCAGAGGGTTGATGACATGTAGTAGTACATAGTATGGATCGGTAAACGCTTTGAGGCCCGCCAAACACGAACACTGTCGATGAAGACGAGCCGACAAGCGAAAAAAGACGCCTCGACGGGCTTGTCAAACCGATATATCTACTGGTAACTACCGTGTACATGCATACTAGTGCATGTAGTCTGTTAACTGTGTACTATACATCAAGCCTATGTACATGCACATGTCAATCTGAGGCGTGCTTACGATTACAAGCATACTCCGTAGATGGACGGGTTCGCGTCAAGTGATAATTTACTTCATTAAGAGCCGACGCGTTGAGCATCGCGCTATATTTTGCTATCTATGTATGTATGTACATATGTAGTGTCTTTGAAGCACTCGCTAATCGACAAGAATAACGTAGCTCAGGAGCATTGTCAAAACATACATACCAGTATTGGAAGTTATCAGTTGTCAGATGTCACACGTGATTCAAAGAGATAAGCCTATGCTGGAAAAAAGAGAGAGATACAAAAGTAAAGCAAGGGGAGAGAAGAAACAGAAACAAAAAAAGAAGAGGTTGGGTTTGGAGGAACCAAAACTGCTCAAGCGTAAAGGTGGTTGTATGTACATATGGTACTTGTATGAATCACCACTATGCTTATTAAAGACATGTTATTAGCGGGGACCATAAAAGCGTGCCTGAATGGAAATATACATACATACATACATACAATACGTATGGAGAAGCGAGCTCAGGCGACGTCATTTCATGCAATGGCGATGTACACCATTTAATTATCTACAAGAGGAATGGTAGGCGACTTAGAGTATGCAGATACGAGACGAAGAAATAGCTTGCTTGCTCAAGTAAATTTGTACATACATACCATAGTATGCGACTACATGTGTACATACTTGTACATACCTACAAGCATGCATGGACATATACACATGTACAAGTAGAATATAGTACGGAATACGCAACCAACAAGCTGGCGTGTTCTTAAGCGCACAAGGAGATTAAGCAAGAGAATGATTGGCCTCGCGCGCTATTTGAGCAACGCTAGCAAGAGGTAACAATGGAATCCATCTGCACTCACTAAAGACCCTTGAGTAAATATGATTGTGTATGTATGTATGTAATACTATGTACAAGCAAAGAGAAGAAAAGTGAATATGCGGCGTGAACAAAACAGAAAAAAAACAAGGCTGGTAAAGTGGCAAAACTTCCTGGTAAATCATTGCAGGACATGCGCAGGTACGACTACAACCCACCCATACATCCTTTATTTGTAAGTACCATACATATCATTTTGCTTCCCCAAGAGACATCCATTTGTTCTCATACATACATATGCGCGCAGACAATCGAAATTATGCAAGCTGCAAGCTCCGTATCAATGAAGAGTCTGTGTGTGTGTGTGTTTATTTTTATTTTTATTCTTATTTTTTCTTTTACCAGAAAACGATGTACAAGTACAGTATACTACATGTACATACATACTATACGTATATTACGGCGCTCTCGTGATGTTGGCCTGCATAAGCATCAAGGAAATGACGAACAATTGGAGCACCAACAAAAACACATATACATATGTACATGTACATAATGTTAATGTATGTACATTCTGTTGGAAACAACCCCAGTCAAATGGTTCCTGGTGGCTTCCTTCCAGCTTCTTTTTCTTCTCTTGCCTCTTTCCAGTTCATGCACATACATACTACATACATACATACTGTAAATATTTTTAAACGAGGGGGACTTGAAGTACTTGCATATTTTAATATCAGAAAGTGCGCTTACTTGTGATATGTAACTGCTGTGGCCGGCCCTAACCTTCCCATTCTCGTTTCTTTCTTCACAGCGGAATTTTCTTCCTTCTTCTCTCTTCGTGATACTTGCTAGACCTATTTTGTCCCTCTTCTTCTTCTTCTTCTTCTTCTTCTTCTTCTTCCCTCCTGTCATCTTTTAAGCTTGTTCTTCATCATTAATCTATACTGTAATCCTTCTTTTCTGCGGCTCTGACCCTGATCTCACTGCCACTCTAATCTAATTCGCTCAACGCACGCTTCAACCTCTGTCTTTTTTTTTTTTTTTACTCCCGATCTTGGTGCGGACTTTTTTTTTTCCCTGAAGTCTCTACTTGTACCTTGCTTCTTGTTCTACTACTAGTACCAGCAACATCACTAGCTCAGTCCGCCCGGCCTCCCGCTCCCTTGTCGGGTCTCCTTTTTCCCCCTCTTCTTTTCCGGTAAACGCCATTCTCTCTGCTTCTCGATGCTCGTACCGCTGTGCACGTAAAATATAGAACATACATACATACCATAGAGAAAACCCAGTCACAACTACCCTGCAGTCTTCACCCTAGACCGTCAGGCCCTTCTTTGCCGCTTTTGCTTAGCTTTCTCAGCTCGGCTTCACCTGTTTGAACCACTCTCATTTCGTTTCTTTTTTGATAGACCGGCCCCCAGCCTTGAAGCTGGCCAGTGCTCAACTCAAATTTTTTGCTCATCTTCCGCTTTTCTTCCCTTGGCTCTGAAACATAGCATTTGCATCTCTGTCTTCTCGCCGCTGTCAATCTCTCGCTCGACCAATTGTCCAAGTAAACAGCAACCCAGTCAATATTTGCTTGGGTGTTTTGACAAGCTCCCTCTTTGTTTGGTTTGGCTCCCTTTTTCTTGCTTGTCCGTTATTCTTGCTCGGTTCCAAGTGTGGCTCTGGCTTTAGCTTTTCTGACTTCTGGTACCACCCGACCGACGTTTGGCTGGTCGTGAACCCTGTGTAAATCTGATTCTTGCTTCCTATTTCTTCTTTCTCTCTTTCTCTTCTTTTTCTTTTCTTTTCTCTCTCTCTCTTTCCCCAGACTAAATGCCGCTCCGAAGAAAAGTTAAAAACAAGAGTTTCGTGATCCACCGCGACGCATCCTGTCTGAGCTCCAACACCAGTCATCAGTCTCACGCACAGCAGCAGCAGCAACAGCAACAGCAACAGCAACAATCTCCCCAATTTGCAACTTTTTCCGCGGCCTGCCTGCGCAAGCATCACAAGACTCGTTTGTTGATCGATGCTCTAGAAAAGGCGCAAGCTTCAGTGCCTGATTCTGCCTTCGGCGACCACCAAATTGACCCCAAAGACCTTGATATCGACCCCTCGCATATAGCCGAGCAGTTCCATCCTCAACGTCTTTATTCAAAAGACCCCCAATACGACACCTTTGACGAGGCCTCGGGCCAAGACCTGGAAGGATCTTTTCCCCAAGACCTTGAGAGTCCTTCTTTTCCACCGGATCTCGAAAGCCCTGCCTTTCCTCCAGACTTGGAAGACCAGCCAACTTGCTACGATAACGACTTTTACGATCAACCATACTACGACCATTACGACCAGAATCAGCCCACCGATTACGGCGACCAAGTGGAGGACAGTCGATTAGAACAAAGACACGTCCTCAGTCAAATATACGACAACCAGGCCGCAGACAGTCTCTTAGACGCTGAACAGCCAGAGACTAGTGAATATCTCGACCAGTCTGAAACCAACGAATATCTAGATCCACCCGAGACCAGTGAATATCTAGGCCAGCCCGAGGCTAGAGAATATCTAGATCAAGCCTATCAAGACTCTGTAGTCGCCTCAGAGCTTCAACAGGGTGTTGAAGCCGGCCACATTCTGGTCAACAACCCACACGTATCAGCACCAGCCGCCATGATGGCCAACCGTTCCAGTATGATCATGGAAGAGTGCTCACTCATGAACCACTCCATTGATGAATCCTACAATGCCGAGGCCGCGACATTGGCCAATCAGTCGCAGTTTCCATATGATGAGCCCACTGACTCTGAGATCCACCAGCACCAAATGTCTACGCCGCGCCACCAAGAAGATAGTTCGTCACCACAGGAAGAAGACGATGATGATGTGTTTAGCGAACGCAGCATGCACAGTTCAATAGGGTCATATGGCAGTTCTGAGCAGCGCAAGGCTGCCTATGTTGAAGAAAGCACCGATATTGATGCCGAAGTCAGCTCTGGCTCTCGCAGCGGCAATTCGGGTTACGACAATACCATGTCACAGATGGCGCATCCCGCGCGCATTTCAGAAGTTACTGAGGATTTCTCGGTCTCTGTCGTGGACCAGGACAGTTCTTCGGGCTCGAGCCGCCGCATGCCTCTTACTCAGTTTCGCTCAGCGTCAGCGCTGCGCAAGGTTGACTCTCCTACTAACTCTATCCGCTCCATGTCTGGTATGCGCAAGTTGGAGTCGGCCGCCGGCTCTGTGCGCTCTAGCCAGCGCAGTGCTTCCAAGACGGCTGTGGCTCGTCTGGCCAGCCCTTCATTCCCGGTGCCCTATGCGCCAAAAGTTCGTACGCCGTCGCGTCTGCGACTGCAGCCTGAGCCGGCTCCATTGGTGCTATTGCACGTGACCATGCTGCCATTGCAGTGGTCGTGGGCACCAGTACTTGAAGAAGCGGCCACCTATGCTGCCGAGGGCCATGCTATTCTATCAGAGCCTATCAAAAACCTGCGCGATGCATGGAGCATTCTGCAGGACCGCATGGGCGACACGGTGCTTGAGCGTGGTGTGCTACTGCCTCACCCCCAGAGCGACTATGAGGTTCTCGAGGAACGCATTTTGGAAGCTATGGAGCTGCCTCTTCGCCGCCGTGCACGGATTCTCGAGTGTGGCCACTATCTGGGTCCTGCCAACATAATGTCTCTTTCGGACGACGAATACTCAGAGGACGAAAGAGACAGCAGAGGGTCATCTAGCTCATACGACACTCAACGCCGGCGCATCACATCTACACGCCACTGGTGTGCCACATGCCGCCACGAAATCAAGGTTGACGCGCTCGGCCCGGGCAAAGTCTTCCGCGTCAAGGTCTATGCTAGCAACGGCCTGATGCGTGCCGGCGCCTGGGAAGCTTGCTGGCGCGAGATGGAGCGCATTGACATTGAAATAGAGCCCATTGTGGACACGCCGCTGCACATTGAGCTGGCCGAGCTTGCCATTGAACAGCAGCGCCGTGCTGAAGACGCTGCTGCCAAACTGCTCCAAGACAAGGAGCACGAGGCGGATATGCAGTCACGTGGCATTGTGGCCAAGATTGACGAACACGCGCGCCGCATGAATGAAGGGCGTGAGCGCGAGATGGAGATGGAGCGTGAGATGGAGCGGCGGCGCGAACAGGGCATGCAGCTGCAGCACAAGGCTCTCGAGCCTGCGCCGGCTGCGATGCCCATTGAAGCTGCGCTGCAGCCTTCTTCGGCGCCAGGCAGTCCGAGTCCAAGCTCGTATAGCCGCGGGTCGTTTGGAACGCCGTCGCCTCTTGGTCACGGCAGTTTCGACAACAGCGGGCTGGGCAGTACGGGAGGGGCGTCGGTGCGGTCCATTCCAGACACGTTTCTGGAGCTTCTGGTCGAGGCACTGCGCGTGTTTATCCGTGACCGCAAGAATGTGGTGATTTGTATCCTGAGCTTCTTGGCTCTGGTGCTGGCCATTCGCAGCGGTAATCAGACGGGGACGCCACAGACACAGCATGAGCATTTCGGTGGCCGGGGGACAGCGTATGAACATGTCCAGTATGGCGGGGCAGTTCCGCCGGACCAGACACAGGTACAGATGCAGTACCAGGGAGTGTCGCAGATGCAGTATCAGCAGGACCAGTATGGTGCGAGGTATGCAGCGGGACAACAGGTCAATTATCATGGACAGGTCCCGCAGGCACACTCTCAGATTCCCCAAAGACACTCCCAAATGCCACAGCAGCCCCAGGTACACTCGCACGTCCCTCAGACCCACTCTCAAGTTGCTTATCAGCAACACCACCCACATTACATGCCGCAGCCGCCGCCGCCGCCACCACCGCCACAAAAACACATGCAATACCGGGACACTCCGGATATGCATTCAACGTCTGGAGTCCCGGCCACAGCTGCAATGGAGCCGTTGTATGCATTTTCGTCTTATGCCGTGGCAGCTTCACAAGAGGCAGCTGACTATGAAGCAGCAGTAGCTTCGTCCGATGACGCTGTGGTAGCTGATGAGGCACTGATGATGCTTTGAGTCCTTTCTCCTTCTCTCTTGATTTTTGTTTTGCTGTACACGACTTGGAATTTGCAGCGTTTATGTTTATTGGGTATTCTCATGATGGGATGGCTATGGAGGTTTTCTTTTTTTTTGTTGATGACTTGTTTGGGTTTCCTTTTATTTTTTTTTATATATAGTTATTCATGAGCGATATGAAGCATGGGATCTCGTTTGGGTAGTGGATATTTTGGCTTGTGAATAGTGGCATGAAAATTAACGTGCTGATCTTTTGGTTATAGTAATACATAGTACATATTCAAAATAGGAAACCTGTATGGAATAACTTCCTCTAGCATACATATTAAATCTAGATAACATTCTTTTTCATACCCCCGTCTTTGGCCTCTTCAACTGCTAGAAACTTCCCCTCCTAATCTCAGCCCTTCTACCATCTACACCTTCAGGCCCTTCATCGAGTGGCGAGCCTGCTGTATGCACAGCATATCCATGATGACCAGAGCAGCCATGCCCTCCACAATCGGAATCGCCCGCGGCACCACGCACGGATCGTGACGGCCCTTGGCAGCCAGCACGCCCTCATGCGACCCGTCGTACGTGGCCGTGGTCTGGTCAATGCTAATCGTGGCAGCGGGCTTGAAGCCCACGCGGAAGAAGATGGGTGCGCCGTTGGAAATGCCGCCCTGGATACCGCCCGAGTGGTTCGTCTTGGTAGTCAGCGCCGGGCGCGGAATGGCATTGGGTCCGGTCGGGCCCGGCGCCGGGTTCTGGTCCTTGACAAACAGGTCGTTGTGGTCGGAGCCAACCATGCGCGTGCCGGCAAAGCCCGAGCCAATCTCAAAGGCCTTGCAGGCGGGGATGCTCAGCATGGCGTGCGCCAGCATGGCCTCGAGCTTGTCAAAGGCCGGCTCGCCCAGGCCGGTGGGCACGTTGCGGATGACGCAGGTTACGGTGCCGCCGGTCGAGTTGTGCTGGTCGCGCAGCTGGGCAATGTAGTCCTCCATCTTGCGCGCAGCGGCGTCGTCGGGGCAGCGCACGGGCAGGAACTCGTCGACGCGGGCGCGCGTAATGGACGAGAGCAGGTCCAGCAGCTTAGGGTTAGCGCTGCGGCTGGGGAACTCGGGGGTCTCGTCGACGAGCTCGACGGGGCCGACGGACGAGGTGAAGGCGACGATTTCGATGCCGTAGGCCTCGCGCAAGAACTTTTCGGCCACGGCGCCGGCGGCCACGCGCGCAATGGTCTCGCGGGCGCTGCTGCGGCCGCCGCCGGACGAGGCCTTGATGCCGTATTTCTCCTGGTAGGTGAAGTCGGCGTGCGAGGGGCGCGGGAACTTGTCCATGGTCTGGTTGCCGTAGTCGCGGGGCCGCTGGTCCTCGTTGTTGACGGTCAGGGCGATGGGGGTGCCGAGGGTGCGGCCGAATTCGCAGCCCGAGAGGATGGTCACGCGGTCTTTTTCGTTACGCGGTGTCGTGATGGAGCTCTGGCCGGGCCGGCGCCGCGTGAGCTGCGGCTGGATGTCGGCTTCGGTCAGGGACAAGCCCGGGGGCGGGTTGTCGATGATGCAGCCGACGGCCTTGCCGTGCGACTCGCCGAAGCTGGAGGGCCAAGGGTTAGCGAGGGTGGGGTTTGGCGGGGCCGAGAACAGGGGGGAGGAAAAACGTACGTGGTGACCTTGAAGACTGAGCCAAAGGTAGACATTTTGATGAGTATGTAGCGTTATGCTCGAACAAAGAACGGAAGGGGGGGGTTGGGGTGAGTTTGAGGTCTGGAAGTTGGCGGTTGGAGGGAGGGAAAATTAGAATCAAGTTCTCCAGATAAAATAAAATAATTAAAGAAAAGCAATGACTAATAAGTAAAATCCGGGGATCAACAAGAAGCAGGAAACGGCAGGGTAAAAGGAAAAGCACGAACGCGGAATTGGGTATATGTATTGGGAGACGGTTGGCAGCAGAGTCAAGACGAAGATGGGACGACCGCTTGCTTTATAGACGCAGTTTCTCAAGCCTCTGATAGTGGGCGGGTTTCGGTGACGGCAAGTACCACGAACAAGTTTGTCCAAACAATTAGTGATAACATTTTAGTGGGGCGTTTGTGGCCACTAACCCTAAGACTATTGACGTATTGTTGCGGTCAGGGAAACGGGTTGAGTCACTCTCGAGGAAGTCAGTTACCGAATAAAGTAAGTGCAAGTTGGCGCTTGGCTTTAGTTCTCACAATGTGTTTCTGGCTGATCCGATTTGTCTAGGAATATGTATGGATATAAAATAGAGTACAATTAAGCTTGTGTATTAAGCAAGTAAGCTACTGCAGAAAAACTCTGCGGCGACGGCGCTTCCAAGGCGGCAACCGGCCGAAATCGCAAGCTAACGAGAAAAAAAAAAAAAAAAAAAACGTAACCCTATCCCTTTGTAGACATGCTCCGTAGTGAGTTTGTCACAAAGGACTCCACCAAGAAATAATTAAAATCCCGTTGTGGAAACCAAGCTTACACAGCCCCAGTAGGGTTAGGGTCTGGCCCAGGCACAAGGTACGGTACCCGGGCCATCCAAGGTAGGGCTGATAGCAAGGCAGGAGACAGCTGCGCTTGTGAGGCACAGCACCTCTACTGTGCATTTTTCCATACTATGTATGTATGCACTTGTAGAATATGGTACAAGCTCTATACCAACTCTGCAAGTTCACCAACGCTTCACATTTATCCAACCACCCAACGCGCGATTCCTCGCAGTGACAAACCACAAAGGCGATTTTTTTTGGCCTCCCGCCGTTCATTTGCCTGGAATCCCTGTCTCTGCGTCTGCGTCTGCGTCTGCGCTATGCAGCTTTGTGGTACGGGTACGGCAGGGCTGACCACTGGCGTGTACTGTACACATACAAGTATGTATGTACATCCAACCTGTACATACAATGAGAAAGACTTACACATGGACTTCTGGCTTTTGGCTTTTTGTCTCGGAAAGAGATGTGTGGACGGACGTGAATAAACAAGGCCGACGAGACAGACTTTGAATACTGTTCCTGGTTCCTGGTATGTATCGTCCCTTCTTTGCTATCCCTCTTCAACTGTTCCCTGTCATACTCGCTTGAATACGAGCGTTCACATCTATTTTTACTTTTTACCTTTATTTTTATATACTAACTGGTACCTAGTCCATACTTGTGTTGCTTAGTATGCACATACATACATACATAGTACATCTTTCTGACCAGGGCTTCAAGAACGCCTCGGCACTAAACAACTTAAATCCTCCAAAACTGGTCTTTTTCACGTTCGAGTTACTCACATGTACTATGTATCGCCAAGGTTCTACCACCACACAATACGTTACATAAAGCCCCCCCTTGCCTGGCTTTCCTGCACTTAGAGCCCTCCTACACATCACAGACCTTTTGACGCATCCATCCCAATCATCCCTTATCCTCTGCACTTATTTCACGAAAATCACTTGTCACTTTGTTTCGTCTTCCTTCAGATGGGTGGATAGTATGTATGTATGTACTGACAGTATACATACATACATATGCATACTAATAATTCATACTGGGAACTATGTACGTTGTCACGTCCTGTCTTGGACGACCTACATACAGAAGTGACAGACGCTTCCTCGTCAAGCGAGCTGCACTGCAACTACGTCTGCCCACTGCAATCAACTTGACTTACCAGACAATCCTCAAAACCATCGGCTTTCTCATGTCTCC
The DNA here is from genome assembly GCA_036034705.1 of Thielaviopsis punctulata. Classification (NCBI taxonomy): domain Eukaryota; kingdom Fungi; phylum Ascomycota; class Sordariomycetes; order Microascales; family Ceratocystidaceae; genus Thielaviopsis; species Thielaviopsis punctulata. The sequence continues at coordinate 492,607 of CM069896.1, forward strand.
TACACAACTTGGGACCTCTCTATATCTTCTCTCCCTCTTCCATCATGGCCCCGCCTCCTCCTTCTTTGCCCCGCCGGCCGCCAAGCGCCAGGCCACTCTAGCTGGCCGCCCGGCCTTTTCATTCGCCTCTTCCTCCTCGGCCCCAGCTCCAGCCCCAGCCTCCACAC
>CM069896.1:503610-524266 GCA_036034705.1 Thielaviopsis punctulata
AAAAAAAAAAAAAAAAAAAAAAAAAGAAGCGGCACAGACTTTCGGCCAACTTCTTTCTAACTAATAGTAAACATGAGACGAAAAGAAGCATGTGTCTACGTATGTATATATATAAAGTTGCGAAAAGAAAACAAACTTTCCTACTTGTATTGTAGTACATATGGTATTGTGCAAGAAACGGCAACTTGATTATTGCGATGGCGTCTGCAACCCCGTGCGGCCGTCCTTCCCTTGGCTTGCATACAATATGTATGTATACGTAGTATTTGTATGTACGGTATCCATCCAGGCCGGCAGATGGATTACGCCTTTTACTCCTTTTTGATAAGAACATTACATATCAAACCACAAATAGTGCTACTCACGACTTACGGAGTATTGTACTTTATGGTATATGTACTCCGTACATACATACATACATACATATGTACATACGTATACATAGTACAAGTAACAACCTATAAACAACTACCGAAGACATGACTTCTTGCCGTCCACCCTTTTCTTGTCACTATAAAAAAAAAAAGTCCCCCTTACTAACAAGTACACATACATAACGACTTGGGAACTTTCTTTCTTCGAGCCAATATGTAACAAGTAAAAACACGCTTAATTTGAACCCTTTTTTTCAGACTAGAAAAACATGGTTTCTAGTGTGTAAAATTTCATTCACAGGCTCATGACAAAGCCTCGTGCTTCATTTTTCAAAGGTGGCTATTTTTATTTTTATTTATTTGCTTTCAAAGAGGCATCGTGCAAGATATGTTACATAATACCCATTAGCATTGAAATCTTGGTTTGTCATGTGACCCTGTGGTTGTCTAAGCTTCCAGACACAAACTTGACTAGGGCTTAAGTTCACAAACCCTACATACCTTTAGGGTTTGTATCATCATCAACCCCTTCTTGAATTATGCCAAGCAAGAATTGTTGCATTTTGTCACATACAAGTCTGTACCAGTAAACAAAAAGATAACAGCCAACTTGGAGAAGTGATGTAGTATGGAAAATGTCTAAATACTGTAGTGACTGGCCTCATTATAGAACTGGATACAGAGAGTATCTGTCAAAGTTTGCCCGTTGGATTGCAATTACGAACGGATCTACAAGTAATCAGTTTTCATGTGGCAATAACCTACATATACATATACTGGTACATGTCGTCTTGTCAATATAGTTACAGGGATACTCTAGACCTTTGCCGTGGAATAACAATGACTCCTTTGTACGCACCTTTAAACACAAGACGTCTTGATGCCCAACCCAGATATGCATGGGGCCTTCCCTTTGGCCCTAGTACAGGTACATGTCCTGTCAGTCTCTTTATTTGCTTTTTCACAATACAAGTACAAGTACATATGTACAATTATGCACAAGTACAAGTACCACACTACTGAAATCTTTGGCTTGTGTGTACTTGTACAAGTATGTACATATGTACATACGTATGTATGGTACATAAGTGTTTACAGTTTTGTACCAGGCGACGACATCCTGACTTGCAGCCAAGTGTGCAGAAGCGAGACGCACACCATGAACCGTGGCAGTCTGTTGTCCAATTCTTTCTTGTCATTTCTTCAATGCCACGGGCCTTTTTGTGTCGCTTTTATGAGGCCCAGCTCAAATACTTCTGTATATACATAAAAGAAATTCATAAACAAGCAAATCTTTGCCGTCAGTATTGTGAGACAAGGAAAGCCCGCTGCCATTCTCCTTGTCTTCCTTCTTCATGTTTTGGGTTATATCCTGCGGGAGGACCGCTGCAATGACTGACCTTGCTTGGAAAAACGCAAATGCAGTGATACGAGCCAGCGATGTGATGTGATGCACTGCATAACAGATAACAGACAGGTTAACGTACAACAAGCCACCAAACGCTTTACTTGTAGTTTTGGTGTTGGATATAGGCCCGATTTAAGTGTCATGGTTTAAAATGAATGCAGTTTGAAAACAAACTTGACTTCCGTATGTATATGTAGAGTGAGCGAGGTACTTACATACTATGTAGTAATAAAAAGAGATGGCGAGTAATGCAGGGGCGCGTAAACAAGATGGAGAGAGAGAGAGAGAGAAGAAAAACGACCGTCTCTGGAAACAAAATGAGGTTGGGGAACGAGTTGAGGCCTTCGTTTCTTGTTTTAGAGCGTTCAGAAACATGTATGTACCAGTACATATATTGTTCCATTCCTTCTTCTCTAGATCATCAGAGAGATTGCCCCTCACGCAGGCCTCTTGGCTTACAAGCCCCTCCATCTAACCGTCGTGATTTTTTTTTTTTTTAAATACATGCTATGTAGATAGTAAAGTAAGTACCAAGTCACTTCAGTTCTAATTGAAGTTTCATTATCGCTGCATTTGGTATTTTCTTTCTGCATATGGCGGCTTCCATCTAGCGCCGCTGCATATGATGACTTTAGCGCACAGACCAGATTTCAACGGGGTCAACGGGGTCAACGGGGCTCACCAACCTGGCGAGGGAAGAGGTTGCAAAGAAGCGTATGTACACTATGTACATATACGTATGTAGTATACCAGTACATATGTATTTGTAGCAAGCGCCCAGAATCGTTTCATCGGTTGTCTATTACAGTAGAACTCTGTATGGGTTTGTACCTGTACTTTGGGCTTGCGGCAGAGATACATTTATATGTACTGTAGTACATATACAAGTACAAGTACAAGTACAAGTACATATGCTGCCCGCCCTCCCAGCCAACCACAGCCTGCCCAACCCACAAAATTATGGGCCCAGATTTTCTTTCCGACTCTGGACTCTGGGGTTGCTTCCCGTCTTGTTCGCCTCTACTCTCTACTGCACAAATAATGAATGTACTGGTATGTATGTATGTACGCACTACAGAGTACATACATACTCACACAAACTTCCACCTCCACAATTTCTTTCTTCTCCTCTCTTCTCTTCTTCTTCTGGTCACCCTTTTTCTTCCATGTATTCCCTTTTTCGCTGTGCCCCGAAACAGTTTTATGAATTGTGCAGTCGATTCCATCGATCCTTTTTTGCTACCTTTGTCTTTTTTTGCCTTGTAATTTTTTCTTTCTCTTCTTCTTCTTTGCATTAGCATTCTTTGTCTTCCTCTCTGTTTCCGCGTTGCTTTGCGTTTTGCGGCCGCGCAAGAACAAGGACTTGTGAATTTCTTCGCCTCGCGAGATTTCGCCTGTCTTTTCTGTCCTCGTTTCGCTGCTTTTGATGTGTCATTTCGATCGAGATTTGATTGATTGATTGGCTCACTGAGTGTTGAGACGTTTTTTTCCTGTCTGCCTTCTCGCGGCACTTCCTTCGCCTCGCTCCTTTCCTCCCACTCTGTCATCATTTTCTACTTCTCTTTATTCTTCTGCTGGCTCAGCCGCCTCTGCTTTGTTCCGCCCTCAATTCAATTCTTGTCTTCTTCCCTTTATCGGTTGTTCGTTCAGTCACGCCCGTTAGTCTGAAAAAGATTACGCCCAAAAACGTCTGAGCTTGAGATAGTAGCACAGTATTTGTTTTTGACTTCTTCACCACTCCGACGCGCATCGTAACCATCAACCCTCGCTCTTCATTTTCTCCGCTTCGTATCGCTTCGATTCGGATCGTTTGTCTTCGCCTTATCTTTTGTCCCTTTTCACTCCGCAATTAATCTCCATAGGCAGCTTTTCCGGGATGGATGGAAATCTCCCACCTGCTCCTACGCCACCTGTTGGTGGTAGCGGCAGTGTTAATCTGCTAAACCTTTTCAAGTTTAACGAAAAGGGTCCTCAGTCGGTCCACCAGCTGCATGGCCCCTCGGGCTTATCGCAGCAGTATGACAGCCAGGGCGATTCTCAACAGGCCCAGCAGCACCAGCAGCACCAGCAGCACCAGCAGCCTCAACAGTCGTCTCCCCACTCGCCACAGTCGTCGCACTCGCAGCCCATAGAGACTCCAATGTTCCCCATGGCCCCCGCCGCCGCTTCCTCAACTGCCTGCATCATGGCCCCCGCTCCCGTCGCCCCCGATCCGACTGGTGTCTTGGCTGCCATGATGCGTGGTGAGGTCAAAGATCACCGCAACGGCATCACATCTCCTACGCCCCCTGCCACCTCTGCCTTCAATGCCTCGCCTAAGCCCGTCGATCGCGCTTATCTGCTCAACCTGCTCAACCGGCCCAAACCGAGCCAGCAGGATGATCAGCTGTCGCAGAACTCGCAGCAATTGAACCCTGTCGATCTGCAGCAACAGCAGCAGCAACAGCAGCAGCAGCATTCTGGCGCCCACACTCCCCAGTCTACTCAACAGCAACAGCTTTTGCCCCCTTCCCACCATGATACCCCCGAAAGCCCCAATTCTGTTTCTCGTTCTACCATGCCGCACTCAATGTCACCTGGCCAGCAATCGCACTCTAGCATCCCTCCTGGCTACAAATTTGACCACCCTGCTCACGAGCAACGCATTCCCAACTATGGAAATAACAGCTATTACGGCTCGGAGCCCAGTGTGCCGCCCAATGCTACACACCTGTACAACTACCCTGGAGGTCCTGATAGCATCAATTCGTATGGCAACCGTGACCTCCGCGAAGACTCGCCGGCTGGCTCTGCGTCTGGCTCCCGCCACGTGGAGGTAGAGCATCCGCCTGACCGCGAGGGCCACGCTTCTTCTGCCACGTCATTCCAGATGCTCAAGAAACCCCAGTCCAACTCTCATTCGCCCCAGGCTTCTGTGGATTATGTGCTGCCTGAAAGTGGCTCCATGTCAATTTCTAGCCCTGACCACGAGGCTCGCCAGCATGACCAACCAAGCAACGACCCGTTCCAGACTCCTCACACCCATACTACTGAGTCGTTTGTCAGCATTACCCCAATCAATAAAGAGCTGGACGACGTCGATAATTCGACTCAAGATCTTTTCGTTAATGCTTCTGATGAGCCGTTTGCTGCCAATTCTCTTCAGGACCTGTTGCTGTCTTCGTCTACCGCCACTGCTACTACTCCTGCCACCGTCGCTGTTGCTGCCGACCCTGATTCTTCTGCTGCTGCCCAATCAGCCATGTTCTCCTCGCTTGTGGAACCCAAGCCTGAGATCATGTCGTCGCCCATGTCGCCGACTCACCAGCACGCTGTGATTCAGCAACAGCAACACCACCACCACCAGCAACAGTCCATGCTCGCTGATGACCAGTCTGTTGTCCCTGCCCAGGATTATGCTCACGGCGAGTCCAACAATGTTGTTAATGATGGCTGGAACAATGCCATTCCTCGTTCGACCTACCCTGACCCTTCTGACGATGATGGCAATGCTGCAAACGATGGATCCAAGTCGGGCACTGACGACGAGCCTATCGGCGCTGGTCCTACTGAGGAGGCTATTGCTGAGAACTGGGAGAATGCCGACCCTGAGGAGGACGATGCCATTCCTGAGATTAAGGAGGAGCCCCTCGTCAAGGTCTTCAACTTTCCCATGCAGCCGTGGATTTCCATCACTCTCAGTGACAAGACGGAGCCGCGCCCATCGTTCCGGGAAATTGCTATCATGGAGGTTGCTCGTCTTAGAAAAGAGTTTGACCAGGTGGACCGCAATCTCTACACGGCCACTTCTCGTTACATGGCTTATGCGATGTCCAAGGCTGGTGGCCTGCGCGTCATCAGACAGGACGACGGCAAAGACGCCAAGATATTTTCCGACACCAAGGACCGCATTTTCAACATTTCCATGTCTGTCACTGGAAGCAAGGACGCGCCGTTGCAGCAGGAGGCCATACTTGGCACCGGAATCAGTGGTACTGTCTATTGGACTCAGATTTGGAAAAATGACAAGGACCTGATCAGCGGTGAGAGTCACCCCGAAATCAACGGCTTTGCTCTGCCTCCACAGCTCGCTCAAGAGGGTGATGCCCCTGGTGGAATACTCAAGACGCGTGCCCGTGTGTCGTCTGGCCACCCCGAGTTCTTTGCTACTGGTCGTGGCAAATCAATTAGCATCATATGGCCCTCGCTCATTATGGAGGGCAGCTACTTCAAGGCTGGCCACGACCGCGTCGTCGACCCTGACCTGCTTGCACGCGCCTGCTCGCTAAAGATTAACACCGGTAAGGCCGGCAAGGATTTTGTCTTCAGCCAGGACGATACTGTGATTGTTTCGCTCGACAAGTCGGGTCGTATCAAGTTTTGGGATATTCGCGAGCTCGTTGCCACCAGCGAGGATTCGGACCCGCTGGCGCCTATGCCTGCCAACACGCACATGGAGATTAAGGAACCCCTTATGACGCTGGGCAGCACTCCTGAGGGCGAGAAGGCGTGGCCGACTTCGGTCATGCTGTTGGATAAGGCCCGCCCTTTCCAGAAGCGCTGTGCGCTACGTTACATGATTGTTGGTATGAAACAGAACCACACTCTGCAGCTGTGGGATCTTGCTCTTGGTAAACCTGTGCAGGAGTTTAACTTGCCGCACTCGAAGGAGTCAGATGCCGTTTGCAGTGTCACGTACCACCCTGAAACGGGCATGATTGTGATTGGCCATCCGACTAGAAACTCGGTGTACTTGGCCCACCTTTCTGCACCCAAGTATTCTTTCCGGAGCATCTCCCAGGCTGACTACATGTTGCGCCTGGCGTCGGGGGATTCGACGATCCCGCAACCTGACTCTACTGCGGTCATTAGCGGAGTTCGCGAGTACTCGTTTGCCGATCGTGGCATCCTCCGTAGCCTGGATCTTCTTACCAACCCTGCTTCGTCTGATGAAAAGGACCAGGTTCTCTTTGAGCTTTATGCGATGCACTCCAAGGGCGCTACCTGCATCTTTATGAGACAAGCTGACTTGGGCTGGTCTAAGGAAAACAAGGTGGTTGCCGGCATTGACGCCGAAAAGGCCGAAATCATCAGAGTCGATAAGCTCAAGGCGCTTGCCCCCATTCCTAGCGAGGAAGTTCGCCCCAGCAACGTACCGGCAATTCGCAAGGATGGCTTTCCGCAGGGCGTTGAAGATTCTAGCCGTAAGGTCACCATTGCCGAGTCGTCCAAGCCCAAGAACGACTTCAAGGATAAGGACGCCACGGATGGCAATCTGACGGCCAACGAGAAGAGCGAACGCAAGACGCGCAAGAAGAAGAATGCGGCGCAGAACGATGCCGCGTTCAACGGATCCAACAAGTCAGCGCGCAACGACGTCAAGTCGGGCTCGCAAAAGGGTGCGTCGGGCAATTCTCAAGAGAGCATCGAGGCAATGGTCAAGGGCATGGAGGCCCGTCTGAACCAGAACATGGCGGATTTGATGGCGACTTCTATGAGTGAGATGCACCTCACAATGGACGACATGATGCGGACTCGTAACACCGAGTTTGACAAGCGCCAGATTAAGCTTCTCGATCTTGTTTCGGACGTGCTCAATGACAACACGCAAAAGGTGCTCGGTGTGATGATTGATAAGCAGTTCCATGAGTCTCTTGTGCCGGCTATTGGACAGGCTACTACCAATGCCATCAACAACCAGCTTAGTAACAAGTTGAGCAGCCACGTCGGGTCTGTGGTGCAGAAGGAGGTGCAGCGTGTCGCCCCTGCCGCTATCCAGCAGTGTCTGCACAATTCGCTGCAGAGCCCGCAGTTTATTGATACGCTGACGAGTAAGGTGGTCGGCCATATCTCGGGCCACATTCAAGATATGCAGGGCGAGTTCTTTTCTAGCTTGGGCCATCAGCTGGCGCCGTCTTTTACTGGAATGGCGATGCAAGCTTCGGAGCGTGCGGCTGCAAGTGTGCACGAACGCTACCAGGACGAGATTGACAAGCTCAACGCCTACCGCATGAGCGACCGGAATAAGATTGACCAGTTGCTGTCCATGGTGACTCGTTTGTCGGACACGGTTTCCACCTTGACTCAGACGAACAACCAGTTCCAAGCTGAGATAATGAAGCTGCAGCAGCGCCTGGCCCGTGATGGCCGTTTTGGCACGACATCTCACGGCAACAGCTCGCCGCATGCCATAGATCAGTCTCCCCGCGTTTCCACGCACAACTCGCTCATGGGCGGCTCTCGTGGCCAGGCTGACCAGCAACCGGTCCAGCAGCAGGTGCAACCCATGATGCACCACCAGCACGTTCAATTGGGCCAGCAGCCCAGTCAGATGCCGCTGCAGCACCAGCAGGTCCCAATTCAACCTCAGCCGCAGCATATGTACAAGCCATCGCAGTCGCAGCTTAACCAGCAGCAGTCGTCCCAGCAGCAGTCACAGCAACAGCAGTTGCATACGCTGATGCAGCAGTCTCAACAACAGCAGTCTCAGCAGCAGCCTCAGCCTCAGCAACATCAGCCTCAGCAGCAGCAGCAGCAACAGCAACAGCCTGCTGTCATGGCAATGCAGCCTCAGCAACAGACCAGTCACAGCATGATCAATGAGTACGATGACGATCTGAACAAGAACATAGCGGCAATTCAGACGTTTGTCGGCGAGAACAAGCTGGAAGCGGCAATTGTGCGCTGGCTGCAGAGTGGTCGCGAGCACGAGATCTTTGCTCGCTACTGGTGTGGGCTGAACCCGTTGATGCTGCAGGATGTGCCGTCGCTGGTGCAGTTGTCTGTGGCGGCGACAGTGGCACAGAATCTGGAGCCTGGGCCGCTGCTACGTGCTAAGGTGGCGTGGCTTGACATGTGTGTGCTGTGTTTGTACAACAACTTGGGCACTTTTGTAAGTGTTTTTACCCCCTTTTCTACCAAAAGCGTCAGACACTAATATTTTTCTAGGATGACCAAATTAAGGAGGTCACGCCCCGCATCATGACTATGGTCTCGGCCGCTAGCAGTCAGTTATTGAACCACCTTGGCGGACCGCACAGCACTGATCCTCTGGCTTCTGTTCTGAACATGACTGTGGGACGTGCCCGTGCTATCCTGGAGGTGCTTCCGCAGGAGAGACAGCCGTACTGATTGTGATGGCTCCTGGTTTCTGCTTTATTTTTCTTAATTTCTACTTCTGATGTTTTGTTTGCCAGTCTTGTCTCCTTTTCAGGCTTGAAAATGGACTGACGACAGCTGGCAGATTGATGACGGTTATGACTGGGCGTCTCTGCTTTTTCTCTTCTCTGTATTTTCTTCATGACTTGGGGATTTCTTCTGTTCTTCCTCTTCTTGCTGGCGGTTTTGGGATTCTACGTCTTTTGTTTGCCTGCACATCACATCACATCATGTTGGTTGTTAGTCCTTGACATGCTGTCTTGTTTTGGGTTGTTTTTCTTTTTTGGGAAAAGTTGGAGGGAGGGTTCTTGGTGTTTTCTTTCTCTTTCTCCTTTGCTACTTGGCTTGCCCATCTTCTTCCTCTCTGTCCCTTTTTCTGCTTTTGCCTTTTTTGTATTGCTTTACACAATTTGCTCGTCTTTCTTTGCTCGTTTGTTTGTTTGTCGGCTGACTTGTGTGTGCGTGTTTGTGTTTCCCTTTCTTCATCTTGGTCTTCGTGGTTCATGATGATTTTCTGTCCTGAACAACACAGGAACTCATGTTTTTGGAGCGCTGGATCTGTCTGAAATGTCAGTCCTGGGTTACTCAAGCATGGTTCTGTCTGCCACGGCTGGTAATAGGCTTTGATAGACTTGTTGAAATTTGTTGCGGTTGTATCTAGTCACTTGTTTTATATTCACATCTATTTCTGCAGATCCTGTTTGCAATCCCGTAGACCCCATCCATCCACACATATCAATCGGTACTATCAAAGGCTCATCTCGCAAGAACCTCCAGGTACACCCCCCGCGTCCGCAGTACCGATACTTCGTACCGATCACGGAAATCCGCCAGCGTCAGCGTTCGTCCCCGCGTCAAATGCACCCGCACTTCATGCACCGTCGCTGCCCCCGTGGCTGCCATGACGTAATCCACCGTTGCCGCCGGCCCCAGCGTGACCTGGTAAATCCGCCGTGCGCGCCCATCCCAGTGTCCGACCTCGCGGACATCCAGCTGGTACACGCGCGCGTCATCGGCGGCGGGGGCGGCGCGGCCTGTGTCGTTGTCAATCTCCACAAACGTCACGTGCGGGCGCGTGCGCGAGCGCGATGGCGAGCGCAGCCGGCGCTGGACGTTGCAGCGGTGGCCGTGCGCGTGCGTGGTGCCGGTGCCGTGCAAGGAGCACGTGTGTGGCCAGTGCGTGCGACATGTCGGCGGGAACACGCAGCCGCAGCAGCCGACGGGCGGCGTGGCAGGGTCGAGGGTGAAGTGGGAGATGCTTGGGTGGCCGATGACGGGGATGAACATGGGGCGTTGTGGCGAGGGCGGGCGCGCGTTGGCAAGTGGGATGATGGACGGGTAGTGGGTGTGGGCGGTGGGACTGGGGCTGCGGCGTGGGCGGTCGTTGGTCCATTGGGACTCGGGGGTCCAGATGTCGGGGCTGACGGGGCGGTGGATATCGATGCCGATGGCAGGCATGGGGGGATAGTCTCCATCGGGATTCGGGGCGTAGGCCATATTGGCAATGTTAGTATGGTAGTGTTTGAATGGGTTGGTGGTTTTGCTGTGTTTTGTATGGCTTGAAAACGGCATCAGCGGATCGTTCAAAGAGAAACTAAGCCTCGTTCCTCTGTATTGAGTAAGGGAATATCACTGCCTTTTATACGTAGCATATTCGCGTCGTTTTCCCCAGTGACTGATTTTGTTTTTCTTTTCCTACTGTATCACAAATCGACAGGTTCAACCAAGCCCTGCACGCTCCCGGTCTCTATTCCCTTTCCCTTCTTTTGCTACTGCTCTTATCGGCTAAACATTGCATCCTTCTGATGCCGTCCTTTGTGTCCAGCGAATGGCCATTTGTTTGTCCCCACCCCCTATAAGTTTGCATACTACTCTCCACGAGTAGTACGAAAGGTTGATACAGTATTTGGACCTATTATGAAGAGATCAGTACGGGCACCAGCATGTGTTTGATTTGCGCTATATCAGGCCTCATTCACCAGTGCGTGTTCATGGGCAGGGCCGGTTACACAAGAGCTGTTTACCAGAGTTCATTAGGGTTGAAGTCAAAAAGAAGCACCAAAGGGCCGCAACTCTGCATTCTTCAGGCATCTGAAAGCGAGTATAGTTGGCCTATAGCAAGAACATCATGGGACTGAGCCAGACAACTGACTTGGCCACGTGACTTCAGTGGCATCTGCCATAAATCAGCCTCAAAGCCAAGGACACTTGCTCTTGTTCGTACATTGGCGACATACTAGAATAAACAAAACCCTGATTGTTCAAGATCTTAAACACTCTTTTAATATTAGAAAGGTTTCCTTGATCGGGTTGTCATTCGTCATTGCATTGGTGCTTGCGGTTTCGAGGCTTTTACCACTTCTTTGCATTGTGTCTTTTTTTGTTTTCGCCACCCTTCTTGTTTAGCCAGTACGTGATATATTCGGCTCATGGTGAGGTTTCTCTCCAAGACTCTTGTCTCCCACAATCTACTTGAAACGGTTATCGACCGCGCCTCTGTGCGAGGCACCACCTCATTTTCATGGCACCAGCCACAGCCTGTGGATGGAAATGTCTTCAACCGGCCACTCCGTCATATCTCCATGCAACTCTGTTGTATGGCCCTCCGGTTGGGGCCAAGGGCTCTAAGTAGCTGGCAAGTTGACATGGCCATCTTCATGTGTTTTGGTCTGGTCAAACTAGTCTCTTGGCTGGATGCATACATTATGTTTGCTGAGATCTGGCCTGTACAGTGTTAGTGTTCTCTTGTGCGTCTCACACAAGCCCAGCCCTTGCACACTGTGCCCTTGGCCATGTTTCCGGAAATGGCATTTTAGCCCTAGCACTGAAAGACTGTGTAGATCGGCTTGAAAAAAAAAAAAGCCAAGTTAGTACTAAATACTTAGAAATGGTCGTCTGGGCGCAGATTGTGGGGAGATGGTCACAGCTTTGGGCTTTGTTCTCAGTACCAGACTGCGATTCAACGTATAACAGTGCCAGTTGCAACGGGCGACTTTCTGTTAGAGTCTGACACAGCTATTCTAGCATAATCTAACGCAGCTTGAGTAGCTGGGGTTTGTGGTGAGCTTCGAAGAATCGCAATACAAAAGGGTTAGCACATGAAGTAGTAGTATGTAGCATTACTTGTATGTACATATGTACATACAGACAACGTAGGGAGCTAAGTCCAGGGTCAGACCGATGGCTTTTAGGGTTTAGCCTGACTCCACCTTATCCACCGCTAAATTGTGGCCACTTAAAGCCTTAGAAAGCTGTAAAAAGTCCCCAAGGTTCCAGTGAATTCCAATTGCTAGCTCGCTTAGCAAAAAGCCAGGCTTTAATTCTATTTTATTTTTTATATATATATTTTTTTCCTTCTTCTTCTTCCTCTCGCAGCGCTTTACTTTGCCTCAAAAGATCCATCGTTCAAGAGCTAGCTCATTGGAATATACCCTGTATTCCGTCGTCGTTTCTCTGTCTCTTTCTGCACTCTTCAAAGCATACGAAAAATGGCCGGCCTTCCCCCCGCTGTGTGAGTCTTTCTTGGATGGATGGAGGTCTTGGTTCTGGATGCGTTATCTGGCTTTATTGGCACCGGCTGCTTGTTTCGCAGGCTCCGGTTTATGCGCCCCCCGAGACAGTGCGATGCCATCTTTGCTTAAATGGCAGCGTGGCTACCGCGATTCGGATAGCCATCACAAAACTTGTTCAAATGCCTCGGTAGAAGCTAACCCGTGCCCCCCCAGGACGAACATCGTCATCATGCTTGTCATGATGCAGGTGTCGAAGCGCGTGCCGTTTGAGAACCCCGATGTGCTCAACATCGTTCGCGGCGTGTACCTGCTTAGCAACGTCATTATCCTGGGTCTGTACCTGACGATCCAGGCCAAGATCCAGAAGAAGAAGGGTAAGTTTTCTCCCTGCTGTGCCCGGTCGATCCGTATCTTGCCTTGTCCCTCCATTGCTAACCACGCATTGCTTGTGCAGACCTGACCACGCTCAAATACGTTGAGCCGGCCCCCATGGGCTCGACCGAGGAGCCCAAGCTCGTCACCACCACCATCATGGAGTACGACACAACGCAGCTGCGCACGCTGATGCGCGGCCAGGTCACGGCTGTCGCCATCATGGGCGCCCTGCACCTGTACATGAAGTACACCAACCCTCTGCTGATCCAGAGCATTCTGCCGCTCAAGACGGCCTTTGAGTCCAACCTGGTCAAGATCCACATTCTGGGCCACCCCGCTGTTGGCGATCTCAAGCGTCCGTTCAAGGCCGCTGCTGGCTTTGCCCAGTCGCTGCAGGGCCCGGCTCAGAGCGACGCCAAGGCCGTCAAGGCTGCTGAGCGTGCGGGTCGCGGTGGTGCTAAGGAGGAGTAAAAAAACCAAAAAAGACATGTGGCATGTTGCGTTGCTCTGACGGTGGGTAATGTATAGTCTCGATTCTTGAATTTGGACTAGTCTGGTCGTTTTTCTTTTTTTTTTTTTTCGCCTGTTTGAATTCAACCATCTGATTCCCATTTACTTGAACGCTGGTGTCTTTATGCTATGATGATACTTATTACAGTTATGATATGGTTGTCTAAACGAGTAAACGGGATGTTATTAACATGTATGTGCTACTACTAGACTAGGCAAATCCACCCCAAAACCAACCGTCAACGAAAACCATGGTTGCTTGATCCAGCGAAAGACTGATTCTTTCTCGCTAAACATATGCACACGACTACACAGCTCTAGACCATGTTCTAAGAACTGGGAGGGGGACCGCCAGGGCCACCGGGACCACCAGGACCACCGTCAGGAGGACCGGCAGCATCCGGGTTGGTAACACCGCCACCCTCGTAGTAGAACGCAGCAGCAGAGACGGCATCGGTGTAGTTGGCTGTAGTATCGATACCAATCGACGTCCAGGCCAACACCCCGTCCTCAATCGAGTCGCCCAGCGTCACGTAGTTGACAAAAGGATCAAACACATCCGTACCCTGCTCAGCCGCCAGCCAGTCCTCCAGATTAGTCGTCAGCACCTGCTGGTTGGCAATGTACGGCGCCGTCTTTTCCACCTCGGTAATCAGCGCCTGGTCAAAGTACATCTGGCCAATGTGCTTGGCGGTGCCCGAGTGCCACGTGCCGTTGGGGTACACCTGTGCGCCGGCCGTGGCCATGACGTGCACATGCGTGGCGCGGCCGGTGTAGTGCCCGGGGAAGATGGTTTCGAACTGCACCACGCCGTCGGCGTCTGTCAGCTGCACGGCGCGGCCAAAGGTCGAGTTGAGCCCGCCCTGGCCCTCGTTAGCAACGCCCGAGTAGATGCCCATGGCGCTGGCGTGCCACGCGTCAATCATGAGCGACGGGACAGGCGCGCAAGTCTTCACGTCGATAAACTGCACGTCGAGGTACAGCGGCACGCCGGCCAGGCCCTCGGCGTTCATGTTGGGCGTGATGAGCTCGCCCGAGACCCAGTAGGGCCCGATGATGGCCTCTGGGACGAGCGTGCACGTGGTGTTTGCGGAAAAGATGGTGCTGACGGGGGTCTCGGTGGTGTAGCCGGCCGAGCTGTTGTGGTTGACAGCAGCCCACTTGATGAGGTCATCAGTTGAGCGACGCTGCATGCCAATGTGTTCTGGCGGGTGGCAATGTAAGTTAGACTTTAGAATGGTTCTTGTCTTTGAAAAAAAAAAAAATTAAAAGAAATACATACCAGTCTCAAGGCCCCGGCGGAACCGCAGCTCCTGGGCCTTGGCCGCACGCCGCGCAACGGCTCGCTCGCGCAGCGCAAGCGCGGCAGGCGAGTTGGCGCACTTGTCGAGCGCGCGCTTGGTCTGGCCGACGATAGCGTCGCGCAGGGCGAGTTCCTTTTCAGCGGGCATGGAGTGAGCCGAGACTGCGGATGCAGCAAGGGCCAGCGAAGCGGCGATGTTGGTAAGGAGGACCATGATGATGATGAGGGTGATGCGGCGGGGTCTGTCTGTTTGTTGACTTCTTTCTCTCTGAGAAGTTGTAGCTTTGGAAAAGAGAAGAAAAGACTGGCGTCAAAGGTCAAGTGAGGAGGAGAGCTGGTGCAGAGCCTGGTGTTCTTCTGGGTCGACGATGGAGAAGTGAGGGTGGGAAAGAAGTCTCTTATATGTTTGCCTCCTCCCTGGGAACTATGGCGTCTTGTTTCAGTCGGCCTTCTCTCGCTTTTCCTTCTTTGAGCTATCAGCTATCACCACGACGCCGATTCTACTGTACAGGCCTTCTCTGCATGGCAAGCAGTCTTGAGCCTGGCCAATGTCTTGTGGCTGGCTGGTTGGCGGTGTGTGTACGTGTGAGTGATACGAAAAGACTTGTTTTTTTTTTGGAGCGACTTGTACAACTCTGTTCCTGCGGCGTAGAGAGTCCGACTCTAGGAGAGGAAACCCTCAGTGAAAGGGAAAGAAAAAGTCGTCGTCAGCGCTTGTCTTGGCAATGAAACCGTTGCGTTTTTCGTTCTTTTGTCTGTATCTACATACACACAGAAACGAACGGGCTTGAGCCTCGATCGTCTTGGCGCTGTTCTTCCTTTTGTCATGGAAGCGTGGCCAAGAGCAAAACCTGTCTTTTGCTTTTGCTGTCTGTCTTGGAGTTGCTTTCAGTGCTCGACTTTGAACTACAGATACATGTGTGCGTGTGTGCGTATGTACTACTACTCTATGTACTATGTATGTATACATAGATGCATGCACACGCATACATATGTAGTACATATTAATAATGTAGGCTCTCTCTGTACCTGTCAGATAAAGACCATCCCGTCTTGTCAGCTTGCCTGCTAAGGCAAAACTGGCAGAACTCTAGACTTTGGCTTATTAGTCTGTCTGTCGTCTCTTTAGGCGCTTGTCAGATTTCCCCTGGATTTGCAAAATGCGTGACGGTTTAGCCTCGAGCCTCTGATACAGGCGCAAACAGATCCTGCTATATTTCCAAGCCGTGGTAGTACAAACTCCTCAAAGTCTGCGACTCTCTCCTCCATTACCAAAGTCATTGGCTTCAGAAGACAAACTAAGTCCTATGTACTATGTATGTACTCTGCTTTGTCAACAGTCGATTTCCCAGATAGGAAGGCCCCTTGACCGTTTGCTACAATGCATACGCAATCACATTTCTTTTGATTTCCGCTCACTTTTGACATATCGGTTTCCGTTTTCCTGCAAACAGGGTTTTGTTACTCCTCTACTGCGAATCTGTCCAATGCACGAGAACAAGGGCGGCAAGATCGCTCTTGGGCTCTTGGCCTTGGCGAATCTGCATTATGAAATACGAGTATCCTGGTTGGCCTGGGCTCAGTGCTACCCTGTTTCGAGGACCAACAGCCAAAGGAGCTCCATATACCAACTACCGGAGGACCTTTTGCTTTCCGTTGCTTATTAAGCATTTTTCTTGGTCTTGGAACGATCTTGATTTGGCCATTATACAACGTCCGCTAGACAAGGCGCTACAACTCTAACTCTATTCTACAGCCCTGGCTCTTTTTATCTTGGTTAAGCTATCGTTATGAACTGCTCTGAGTCTTGGGGAAAACCTACTGGCATGCAAGTGAATTCTCACCATGTATGGTATATTGTCCCATCTCACCACTCTCCTCTGCTGTACAAGTGCCTCACTGCCCTTGTCTCGAGCCACAGCGTTAGAGTAACATTGACGCCCCATGCTTTATCCTGTCTTTATTAACCCTGCTCTGCTTTGCCGCCCTATGCCTTGTCGTCCTGGCTCGTCTTCTACCCGGTCCGTTATGTCTTTTCACGCCCACAGTCGCAATGCCAAGACATAGCATTTCTCATCGTGGCTCTTTTGTCTCCTTCGCCCCATCCTGTTATCTTCAATGCGCTTCTTCTATCACTGCTATTACTATCATTACCACTACTACTTCAGCATCATTGGCCACCTACCTTACTTTTTCTTCATGGCCTTCCTATTCCTGTTGTTCTTGGCCTTCCTATTCCTGTTGTTCTTGGCTCTGCAAGACTCGCCATCACCCGGCCCCCAGCAAAAGCTCACTTTGCTTTTACAGCCACGTAAAGACGTGACCAGCCAATGGAATGTTTTACCGTCTAGAGTGCCAATCACGACGAAAACCGCTTGCTCTGGGTATCATTAGTGTCTGTGTTGCTAAGATGGAGTGCTTTCTACAGTATATGCGTAATCCAACCTTGTCACTGTGTATCAAGACGCCTGTGACGCTTCAAAATATCAACAAATCAAAAAAAAAAAGCCCACGGAGACCGCCGAGATTCATGCTCCTGCTCCTCACAGTGCGTCTTTCCAACCTAAACTACGACGCCAGGGCATGCATATTCCGGGTAGGTCAAGACCCAGGGCTAGACTCCTTCACCTCTTATCCGCGCCTATCTCATTCGTCACCCCCATCTCTCCCTACTCTGACGCACAAATCTCTGCTCCATACGTCAAAATGTAATTCCCCCTCCTCAGATTCGCCAGCTCATACGCCTTGGACCCTGGCGGAAACGTGCCGTTCGCCGCCCACAAGTCAATCAGTAACTGCATCGGCTCCAGCTCTTCTGGTCGCAGCATGTCGAGATCCAGCGCCACCAGGAGAAAATGCGCAAAGCACGAATTCAGCTGCTTCTCTAGACTCAGGTGGTAGAACGGGTCGATAAAGTGCGCCCAGTACAGGTGCGCATATACGCGGAACATTTGCGAAAACGTCGTCTTGCACGTGTTGCCAAAGTCAGCGGGGAAGCCGCTGCGCTGGCCAACCCACTTCTCCGGCTCGATGCGCGACATGGCGGCGCTGCCGCTGCGTAGCGAAAACGATACCGTGTTAGGGTCGGTCGGGAAAATGGAGGTGTTGTCGATGCGACTGGTGATCCAGCGCTGCATAAGAGCCATGTAGCTGTGTGCCGGTAGCTCAGTGGGCTTATACTGGCTGTTGAGCCAGGTATACGAGTGGTTTCTAACACGGTTAGTTGCTCTGTGTGTCTCAGTATTCCAGGAGAATCCTAGTGTAAGTATGTGAGACTCACCGTCCTGCCGTCATCTTTGGACATGTGTGCTCGTTGCATATAGAGAGCCCGTCATCCTCCTTGTCGTAAACTACGCGCACAAAGTGCCACAGGTTTCTGAATTGCTCAATTGCTACGGCGCTGTTAACGACCCGGTCGCCCCTTGCGTGTTCATTGATGTATATGTATATAGACAGACGTACCTTGATGTGCCATCCACTCGCCGCGCTCAACCGTCTTAGGATATGTGCTCAGCGTCATAAAGTTGCCCTTGACAATTTGTTTAGTGAAGCCAGGATGCAACCAGTGCGGCAGTGGCCGTGGCATAGTCTGAGGAATCAGCGCATCATCTTCGGGCGATGCTAGAGGTAAAGACGTCATTTTAAAGAGTCTGATGTAATATATATAGCGTGATCTCAAGAGCTGTTCTCAAGCTACAATCTGAGGCGTTCTAAAAGATGGATAGGCAAGCTCTGAGATGCACACCCGCTCGGCTCGTCCGGTCGTGTCGTCAGGGTAGGGAAAGGAAAAATCGTCTCGGGCTTAAGCCTGTGGGAGTGCAACAATACGGGTCAGCTTCAGTGTTACACGACAACTATGGCAAAAATGGCATTGAAATTCAGCTCCATCCCTTACATCCACTGCAAACTTCTCTCGGGACTCACTGCAAGAAATGGCTTCCTGTGCCAAGGTAAAGCCTCGGGATGGTTGGTTGGGTGCGTTTTTTTGCGGTACTTTCGAAACAAGTCTTTGAACAGAAGCAAAAATATCAAGATATTAAATCAGCAAACTAAAATTTGTCCCTATATAACAGAAAATCAATGACATGTCAGTAAATCAACGACGGAAAGACGAAGAAAAACACCTCGACCAGAATTGTTATATACAAGTGAATTCTGCCACTACATCACAAGCTAGGAAGATGGGAAACCCCCAAAGGCGGTGTGCTGCTAGCAGGCTTATCGGCGGATCTTGGTTCAGTGGACCGAAGCTAATCTGTTATAAGCAAAACAATGCTCTGTTAGTTTCTGTAGGGCTGTTATCGTTTAACAGTATATTTGTATTGTGTTTTTCTTGATTCTAAACCACTGGCATGGAAATTAGGCTTTCCAAGCGAAGAACATGATCTTAGACGAATTACCGACCCTAACTAACCCTACCGCTCGACGCCTGGTCTCGTGACTTCGTGTTTTATTCTCCAATAACAAAGAGGCCGCATACACCATTGTAAAAATGATGTCTTGGATGAGACAAGTGGAAGAAAAAAAAAATCATGACTTTTGCATTCAACATACTGCTCAAGTTCATATAAAATGCCCGATTCAAGTCAGCCCCGTGCGCCGTCTCTCATTACTCCCGACATTGCTAAACGCATCGTAAGTGTATTACTCAAACCCTAGCTCATGGCCCGTCTAACCCTGTATTGTAGGAGGAAAGCCGGCAACGCGCCAAAGCTCTGCGAGAAAAGCGCACTGCCCCTGGCCCTTCCACAGCACCGACAGCTCCACCCCCACCGCGCACCCGCTCTGCTGTCGCCGCTGCTGGGACTAAACGGCCGCTCGCCACTCTCCCCGACAGCAACCGCGATGGCACCAAGCAGACTCCTGACGGCGCGCCGCTGCGCCCGGCCAAAAAGTTTGCCAAGTATGTCGAGTACAACATGAGCACGATGACGGACACGCGCGGCGGGTTCTTGGCTGCAGAGGATGACCCGCACAACAAGGCGATGCAATCCGCGAGTGGCGGCGATGACTTGGCAGGAAAGCCCAAGAATATGTCGGTCAAGGAGTGGGAGAGACTGCAGCTGATCCGCAAGCTGGAGAGGCAGAAGCAGGGTCCGTTTGAGCCGGGGATTTCGGTTTTGCAGGAAACAAACAAGATTTGTCGAGAGTGTAGTAGTCGCGACATTGACTTTGTATGGGATGAGGTATTCGGGGTCTGTGTGTGCTCTATGTGCAAGGACAAGTTTCCTGAAAAGTACTCGCTTCTAACCAAGACGGAATGCCGAGAGGACTATCTTCTTACTGACGGTACGTTTTTCTTTTATGAATGCCCCCCTGCCAGACTCGTCCTCATCATTCACATCTTTTACAGAGGAGCTCAAAGACACCGACTTGCTGCCACATCTCAACAAGCCCAACCCCCACAAATCCCACTGGCACGACATGATGCTCTTTCTCCGCTTCCAAGTCGAAGAATATGCCTTCAACACTAAATGGGGTTCTGCTGAAGCTCTTGACAAGGAGTTTGAGAAGCGTGAAGCTGAAAAGAAGCGCCGCAAGGAAGCAAAGTTCAAGGAGAGACTGCGCGATCTCAAGCGCAAGACGCGCACAGATACAATTCGCAGGAAAGCCAATGGCGAGGGCCCGTCAAAGTTTGGTGATAGTCTGGGAGGCGGGAAACATGTGCATAATTGGGGACGGACGGTGGAGAATGAGGAAGGGTTGACAGTCAAGAAGTGCTTGGAATGTGACATGGAGGTAGAGGAGTTGGAGTTTTAGATATACAATATACATACATTGTGAGTGAGTCTCTATTATCCTGTCTACGCGTAGCCTTATGCTACATACGACAGCGTTTCTATCTAAAACTAAAAAACAAACAGAAGAGTACGAAACCCCATCACAAAACCATGCATACGTTCCCATCCAACAAAGTATAATGACACCATGACGTGCCCAGCATAAGGCTGTCCTTCATCGATTGATTGATTGAGTCTTTATTATCCTGTCTACTCGTAGCCTTATGCTACATACGACAGCTTTTCTACCTAAAACT
>CM069896.1:541592-595683 GCA_036034705.1 Thielaviopsis punctulata
TGGCTAACTCGAGAGGTCGTCGGTTCGAATCCGGCTTGGGTCGCACTTTTCCTCTTGGAGCTGGTATTAACTATGGGTTTGGGTCCCCATAGTTAGTCACCAGCATCAAGTGGTGCAATCTCAGCCTGCGGTTGAGATGATGCTAACTATAAGGTAGGTATGGGGGGTTACCGAACTTATAGATAGTATCAGCTTCAACAGGAGGTGAGAGGTACTGGAGGTGCGGAATTTGCAATTACCCTACAGGATTGTTAGGTTACCGGGTTTGTAAGGAGGACACCGCAGCTACAGATATAAAATGGAGGTAGAAAAAACGACATGTTCCCGGCCATGAAGAGGGAGAAAGTTGGACCTTTAGGCGGTATGTATCAAGAAGTATAAAGGGTAGAGCACACACACACATCAAATTACCACATCTCTTCCCTCCATTGCTGCTGCATGCTCCGTCTCGAACCTCTTTGCACCCACCAAACTCTTGTAGGCAAGAGCCTTTTCTTCGTATGAAATGTCCAATTTCGAAGTCTTGTCGATATAAGAAAGCTGCACGATCGTCGTAACTCTTTAGTTACAAGTCAGCCATCAGTGATTTTTACTAGAAACAGAAAAACTCACGCAATTGCCAGAGATATAACTGCAATTGTAATCATCAGTCTGCCTGCAGACTCTCGAATGCTCCGGTCAATCTTTCGTATCTCTTTGGCTAGAGGGCTGGTTTCGGTGCCATAGGACCAGTTGTTATCGTGGGATTTATCTTGGTTGTAGATTATGTACGCCCACACAGACAGGATGAACACGGCAATCCACGGCCAAAAGAAGCCTGCCTGCATATACACAAAACGCTTCTTGGGCCGTAGAAGCACGGCGCTCACGGGTTTTGTCCAGGTAGCCCAGAGTGCACAGGCAAAGTACAAGCAGCTGACAAGGAGGGGGATGGTCATAATATGGACGAGGAGACCAGTCTTGGTATTTCTAAGAAAGATGGCTGAAAGAATGAGGGTGACGATGGCGGGAGTTAGGACGCAGAATTGTAAGCGAGTGATGATGCGGTAGTGCCCAATGTATGGGTTAGTATGGATGCTCGAAGAGGGCTTGGGATGGCCGGTGAGGTTGGCAGTAGGCATGTTGAGAGTACGAGAAGAGCTTGAGCTGATGGCTAGGTGAGTAGAGGAAAGATAAGTAGAAGTCGGAGCTTGATGTGCGGCGCCAGAGTCAGTTATATCTGCGAACGTCACATTGAATGCGTATTTATGTGAGATCTTGCGTCAAAACCATGTGCAAATACATGAGTTAAACTTGAAAAATAAGGGTTTGATAATCGGGTTGCCAACCAATTTAAGATCAACCTTGATACTGATAATATGGTATCTGCCTTATCATAAAGCCTTGCTGTAACCTATGTATGGTATGCATACTCAACAACAGTGGAACCAAGCATATATAACTAAGTTACTTCTATATGGTGTGTTTTCGTTTGTTATTGGCACCGAAAAACGAATGCCAAGACCGGCTATCCGACCCAAGAAAATCACGAGAGTCAGAAATCAATTTCGCGGCAAAATACCGCATGCAGAATGTGAGTGGTGAGGAGATCCACTGACAAATAACATTGAAGAGTTAGGGATGAGTGAGAGTTGGTTGCGGGACGGAGCGGAATAAGTATGTATGTAGTACATACATACATTTGTAGTAGGTTAAATGCGGGTCCGAGGTCTGTGTAAGTGTATGTAAGTGAAAAGTGGATAAAGAGCGCTGCTGCCTAGAATTAGTACGTATGTATTTACAAGTATGTAAGTCCAAAAAATACAAAGGCACATATACTACGTATGTACGGTTACATAAACTTCCGAAGCTAAACAAATTCATCTTTATTTAAAATTTGACATCTTAGGCATCAAATCACGATACAACACGGTTCACTCAAGATACGACCATCATGGCAAATCAATTAATCGAACCCACTGAAACTGCCCTGTACGAGGCCAAAATCCTCGCCTCCGACCGCACACCCTTTGAAAAGCAAGTGTGGCAACTCCTTCTGCAAATCCCCCCGGGCAGCTACACAACCTACGGCATTCTCGCCGCTGCACTCTCGTCATCTCCGCGGGCCGTCGGCAATGCGCTTCGGCGCAACCCATTCTCGCCGCAGGTGCCGTGTCACCGGGTGGTGTCGACAGCGCGCACCATTGGAGGGTTCAAGGGGGCGAAGGGTGAGGAGAGCGAGGAGATTAGGGAAAAGAGAGGGTTGCTGGTAAGAGAGGGAGTGAGGTTTGATATGGATGGGAAGGTGTTGGGAACGCCGTTCGAGGGGTTCACGGTGGTGGGTTGATTGGAAATCAAAGGAGAGATGGGGTTAGGTGAAAGAAAGGTTGGGCGGATGGACTGAATAAGTGTGATGGGAAAAGCTTACAAACATTGCATACGAGTAGGTTCAGGAACAATGACCAAAAGTGAATGAAATGGGTGGAATACTAGTTCAATGTGTCAATAGGTAAATGTTACAGAGGGAGGTGGTAGGACGGTACTTTGGTCAACTCAGCATCTATTTTTATACTGCTGCAGTGCTGATCAACCTTCACGTTCTTTGTTTGACAACATCTACTTGCGAATAACACAAAGAAACATCAATCTGCCGTGCCTCATTTTCTTTGAATTGCGCATTCTACCCTATCCACACAACTCTACTACCAAACTGAGAGAATTCTTCGTCCCTTTAGCAATGTATTTATCTCTTGATTCCTCTTCATCGTCATCGTCATCTCTATCTACTTTCTCTTCCTGTACTCTTGCCATCTTTTTCCTCTGTCACTTCTCTGCACACCATGTCCAAGCTCCTCTCTCCCCTCCAACGTTTAGCCCAGCTCAAGGACGAATATCACGCCTACGCTGTCTCGCCCATCACTGACAACATGCCAGCACCGTCTCCGCCGCCGCCGCTACCATCGCGGAAACACATGCGCTCCGTGCGCCGCCACCACACACCGCTCTCGCTACGCGTTATTGTGGTGGCGACGTATGCGGCGCTGCTGGCCATTGTCGTGGGCGTGTTTGTGTTTGTGCAGCAAGAGGGTGTACGCGATAACACTCTTCAGGAGAGACCAGCATTTCAGGTCCGCTGGCTAGAGGAAAGGGTAGCGAGAAGGTTTGCTAATCAAACGGTTACTTCTCATGCGCCAAGTGCAAGTACGACGAGAGGGTTGAGTTCTGTTTTGGAGCTTTTGTCATCGACTATAACTTTGGGTTCTATGTCTACTTCAACCTTGGTGTTGACGTCGGCTTTACCTTCTTCATCTTTTGCTTTATCCACTTCTTCTCTTTCTACTTTTGCTTTTCCAAGCTCTGCTTCAAGCGTTCCATCCATAACAGCTCTTGTGTCTTTTCCATATCCTTCTCTGAACTCAGCTACGACTTCCTTCGCTACAACACATCAAACAGAGACTTCAACGTCTGTCTTGACATATTCTTTCTCGACTTCTACACTTCTAGCTTCTTCTTCCCCCTCCTCTCAACTCTCTCTACCTTTATCTTCATCAACTTTCTCAAGTTTGCCTGTCATAGCATCTTTGTCCTTTCCATCTACACTCGACTATACAAGCTTAGTTTCACCGTCAACTCTTTCTTTCACTTACTCGGTTGTTGAAACTTTATCTGTGTCCTCCTTTTCAACCATGGTTTTCTTCGTTCCCAATGTGGCATCATACCCTACAGAAACATCATCTGTGCTTCAAACTAGAACATCTACTGCCGCAACTATCACGGAGACTCTACCCTTAATCGGCACATCCTCAACAATCATTATTCAGTCACAGGTCCCGTTATCAAATGCAGTGTCACTAAGCCAAATATCGTCAATGATTCAACTAACTCCCACTGCCGCCGAGACTTTGCAGTCTACTGTTCTCACACACTCCAGTCTTCAATTTGCAGGTCTGGTTCATGTGCCACCACAAACAACTCCATCCTCAGTACCTCCATGGGCTACTTCAAAGCCTGCAACTCTAGTTTCTTCTCAAGCCACTCTGGCTACTCCCCAACCATCCACTAACGTACCTGAGACTATCTTAAACTCGATGGCTCTTTCTATCACCCAACACCCATCAATCCCCTCACAGTCTTCTACTTTAAAATCGACTTCACCAACCCGCATTGCAGCATTGATCGGCGGCTCATTTAAGCATACTCTCTTCTCCACGGAATCCCCAGTCGCTCTAACCTCTTCAGAGTCTGTTCAGACCTTTATAGACGGCATCTACTTGCAGGCGCCTTCCATCGACATGGCACCAACACCTGCACTCACTGCTCCCTCAATCTTAGCAACCATTGCCAATCCCTTGGTCGCTACCGTCAGCAAGTCTGTATCTAAGAGCACTTTGGCCTTTGTATCTACACGCTCGGGATACATGACTACGTATAAAGTTACAGAGACGCCGGAAACTATAGTAGTGACAAGCTCTGGCCACGCACACACCATCACCACTACGCCTGTGCACACGACTACTTCAACCGTCCCCATTGAAATTGTTACTAGCACCCAAGTTCTTACTGTATCCAGACCTTCCGCTAGTAGCGATACCGTGAATGACATTTACAACAAAACTGTCTTTTACATGCCTATGTTCACCATCAGCAGCCGCGACAACTTCCTTGGCCACTTTCTCGCTCCGCTGGTTTCCACCGCTTTCCTAATTGCCGCCATGACGCTCGACCAAAACGCCAAAATGTACCAGCCATTTGCCATGCTCAACCGGCCCGACGGTGCCCGAGCTGAAGACTCACTGACGCTCAAGTTCTACGGCCTGCATGCCCTGAAAACGCCCTTCCGGCTGCTTTGCCGCGGCAGCCCGTTGACAGCGCTGACCACGGTCTTGCTGTGGCTGTCATGGATGCTGATCGCCGTGTCATCGGAAGCCGTGCATCTGGTGTCTACTCCCGACTGCAAGCTCGGCGACACCGTGTGCAACGTGCAACTCTCGTTCCGGCCGGCGACATCAAATATTGCTTTGGGCATAATGATCGCCATGCTGCTCATGTTGCTCATTCTGGTCTGCGTCCTCTGGAGATGGGACTCGGGCGTATGTGCCAACCCATGGTGTCTCGCTGGCATTGCCAGCCTCTTTTCAAACCCTCTGACACGCGAGCCCCTTGTGCGTCTATCTGCTGTCACGAAACAGGAAGAGATTGACGAGGCATATCACGGCAAGGAATACAAGCTCAACATTTTCCAGGGTCGCGGCGGCCTGTTTGAGTACGGCATCGTACCGAGCGGATCCAGTGTTGGCCTGCGGTTAACGGATGACGAAGAGCTACCGCTTCCAGAGACGGACCCCGTGGTGTCGTACCGGCCCCGGTTACTGCCGCGTGGACAGGTGCAGCCGTTTGTGGCACTGACGCTGCGGGCGCGACTGGCATTTATTGTGTTCTTGGGGGCGCTGGTGGTGTGGATTGCGTACTATGTGCAGGTCAGCAACTCAGATAACAGCATGGTCATGTTTATGAACAGCGGAATTCTAGGGCCAAAGTTTCTGCTGGCCATGTTTGGCGTCGTGGTTGCTGTGGCATGGACGCATTTGTATCAAAGTAAGACCTAGGCCATCCATAACTTTAGATAAAGACAAGATAGCTAACGCAATCCGCAGGCATTGCCATAGTCAGTCCTTTTTTGACAATGGCTGTGATGCCACACACAGCAGCACACTCGATTTTGGTCACGCGGCCATCAAACCCTTATATTGGGTTCATTACCGGCATCAAGCGACGCCAGGGATTCACAGCCAGTGCCTCTCTCTTATGCATCACCGCCGACTTCCTCCCGCTGATCCTGTGTAACATTCCGCTCCGTTGGGGGTCTCCCGTAATGAGTGCCACGCATAATGTATGCTGTGCACTCTCATTGGCCATTCTTTCGTTTATGATACTCATTCTCTTGATCTCGTTGGTGGTCAAGCTGCCGTACATGCCGGGAGATCCCCGCACAATTGCGGGAGCAGCAGCATACATTGTAGACTCTGTTTTGGTGCCTGAAATTAAGCAGTGTCAATCGAGTATGATGAGTAGCGTTGATCGTGAGGCGGCAATCACAGAACTAGGCCGGCGATATGCTCTGGGAGACATCAGCGGTGTATCACATGCTCAAAGATATGGAGTTGAAGTCGGTTCAGCAGCGCATGATGGTGATCCTAGCAACTCGGTATGAAAGCACAATTTTGTGTATTTGAAGGCCTAAAACGGACGGGTAAATAGAGCAAGCCTAACATGTACATACAAACCAAAAAAAAAATACACCATAAAAGTAACTCGTGTTGCCAAGACTGTTTGAAAGTTGAACTACAAGAAGTAATATGTTATGCATACTTGATGCAACCTGGCTGAGGACCCGCTGAATGGTTGCTTTTGAATACGCCTGTCTATTCCCACTTTTTAGTATACTCCTTTGCTTAAATGC
This sequence comes from Thielaviopsis punctulata, assembly GCA_036034705.1. Taxonomy (NCBI): domain Eukaryota; kingdom Fungi; phylum Ascomycota; class Sordariomycetes; order Microascales; family Ceratocystidaceae; genus Thielaviopsis; species Thielaviopsis punctulata. The sequence continues at coordinate 548,032 of CM069896.1, forward strand.
CCTGTTCCTCTTCTCAGGTCCTCCAAGGCAAGCTAGCTACCATTGAACCAAGTCTTAGCCAAAGCCAATTTATTGACTTTTGTTTTCGTCACTCGCAACTCAAACTTCCGGTTTTCAACCACCCTTTTCCGCTATATTCTTATTGATCAGCCACTCAATGCGTTGATAGTCGGGTAATCAAGACTTCTCTACTTATCTGATCGTCGTCCAAACTCCTGCACTCAATTCCCTGACTGTCATTCTTGCTTCTATTTTCCCAATACATACCCGCAATTTTCTTGTCCTTTTCTTGCTATCGCTAATGACTTCTTTTTGCGTAACATAACAAATTCGTAAAAATGTCAATTGTCCGCCACACTATGTGTCGCCCAATCTCCAGCCCTTGTCGCCGTTACTATTCCGATGATTTCCTCCGTGTAGCTTCTTGTACCTCGTCGCCGTCCTCCTCTCGCCGCCGATCCCGGATACCGCCTGCCCAACCACCAATGACGTCACTCTCTGCCCGTATCGCCTTTCCTGTGCTTCCGGCTGCGCGACAAGTACTGCCTCGCCGCTGCTTTCACGACTACTTTGTCACGCACTTACCGTCGTCGTCCATGCACCCCGATTCGCGCGTTGGGCCCGGCCACAAATTACCCCGCGATGCTTCCACGCCGCACGATGCTAGTGCGGAGAACCAGGCTGGAGCGACACCAGCCCCGGCCCTACCGCCGAATGTGGGGAACCGCGATCTGACCGTCGTACGAATTCCGATGCGCCGCGCAAAACACCACTTTGGCCAAGCTAATTCCCGCGGCACACGGCCGTACAACGAAGACACGGATGCAGTTGGCACCATAAATATGCCGGCTTTTGCTAAAAAGGCTCCTGTGAGTATTCAGCGGAGTACAATGCACAGTATGGGCGTGGCAACGACAGCAGACTCAGCATATGGCGATCCCCAAGTATTCTACTTTGGTGTTTTTGATGGCCACGGCGGCAGTCAATGCTCAGAGTTTCTACGCGACGAGCTACATGGTTACATTGAAGAGGCAGCCGTTACACTAGGCCTCAAGAGCAGTTTGAAAAAGCCATCTGTGGCTCGTTCCATGGCATCAATGGCGGATCCCTCACTCGAGCCGCCAGAACCACCGAAAGAAACCATTGACACACTTCAGCTATGCAAAGACTTGGTATATGAATACAAGCAGGCTATTGGTGGTTATTTTCGCCGTTTTGTGCCTAAGTACTTTATAGATATGTACCAGGCTGAGCCGCCAATCCACGCCACTCTGGAGACTGTCCTTATGTATGCCTTTCTCCGTGCCGACCTGGATTTTGTCCGCGCCCAAGCCCGCCTACCCGACGATGACTCTACGATATCCGACAAGCCTCTCAATGCAGATGAATTTCTCGGCGCACCAAACCATGTCCCTCCCTCAGGCCATGGAATCGGTAGCAGTGTCCGGTTCAAGGGCGGCTCGACTGCTTCAATTGCCATGATTAGTACGCCCACGCCCGCGCCCTTTTGGCACCCGAAAACAGCGTCATCTCTAGTCGTTGCCCACGTTGGTGACACTCGCGTGATTCTCTGTGAAACTATGACGGGTCAGCCGCGGCCTATGACATCAGATCACCACCCCTCGATGCCCAGTGAAGAACGCCGGTTGCGCCGTTATGCGCCCGCTACGAGTCTTGTATCTGGAGACAGTTTTGGCGAAGAACGCATTGCGGGGCTAGCAAACTCGCGAGCTTTTGGCGACATGCAGAGCAAGCGTATTGGAGTATCAGCCGAGCCTGAGATAACGCGTGTTGATATGGGCCCGGCAGAGTACTCCTTCCTCGTGCTTGTGAGCGACGGGGTAAGCGGGACGCTAAGTGATCAGGAGATTGTAGACGTGATCAAGGAGGCGCGCACGCCAGAACAAGGAGCGCGCGATGTCATCAACTATGCGACTGAAGTTTCGAGTGACGGCGACAATGCGACGTGCTTGGTAGTTCGGCTGGGTGGGTGGGAGAGACGGCAGGAGGGTGGAGTGGGCAGCTTTGGGACCAAGGAAATGCGCGATATGAGACGAGAAGAGGCGTTGAATCCGCGGTCGCGTCGGCGGTAGAGCCTTTATATTTTATAAACGTGTCTGCTTAAATGATATATCATTGCTATTGTCTATATAGAAGAATGAAGTTCTGCAGATCTGATAAAGATATGCTTATGTCAGCAGACCCACTTTTATATGCTTCGATTTGTGCGACAGCTCACCCTTGGTTAAATTGCAACCTCATGTTGCCTTGAACGGGTTCCTTCAATTCATTTTTCCACTTCAATTCATCAACCTTTTTTTTATCGTCTTATATCTCCAAACCAGAAGAACGGATATGTCCTCACCACCAGATATTCCCGCTGACATGGCAGCTGTCATGGGATTTTCCACATTCGGCGACGCTACCAATCGACCAACAAAACGCTCACGTCATGATTTCACCGTTGTGGATTCATATTCGATGGTAGACGCAGCGAAGAAGGCGCGAGTTGGCACTGATGGCAGTGGGCAGACGGGCTCGCAGGATGGTACGACGTTGCCGCCAGGTCTCCCGGCGAAACCTCCGCCGACAACGGATTTTGGGTGGAGAAGCGGCCATCAGGGGCGGCGTAACCAGCCGGGCCAGCGGTATCAACAAGGCCATCAGAACCACCAGGGTAGCCAGGCAGGAAACAGACAACACGGCCTACAGAGACATCACCATGCGCCCCCACACAGAAAGCAAGGGGGCTCCCGCGGCGCCCCCGCGCAGCGTAACGAATTCTGGTACCTCACATACTACGACCCTGCAAGCAACGAGAATCCCTGGGACGCACTGGAAGCCCAAGCCGGCCTGGCGACGCGGGGTACATGGCTGGTTCGTGGCCACGCGCAGACGGCCAAGTCCGAGCCGGAGACGCAATCTCCTTCGCACGATGCACCGCGGGGGGACGTGGCGGGGCAGACAGGAGAGATTAACATCTCCGACACGGGCGCTGCAGAGCAGACCCAGCTTTTGGTGCTAGAGACGAAAGATTCCGAGGCTAAGAACGAGGAGTGAACACACATCGCGTGACTGTCTGCAGATCAGATAGGCTCTGTATAAAAGCCAGATATCGTGTTTTAGGCTGCAAGCCTTGCTCTCCCTCGCTGTCTCCGCAGAATGTGCAAGTCACATGACCTAGTTATACTCGCTTCTGGGCGTGGATATATGATTCTCAGTTTTGAGGGGTCGTGTGCACTGTACGCCCCTCTCTGACGCAGGAGAGGCTTATTTTTTATGGATGGTCCAGAAAGCTTCGTTTCGGGTATATGTGCATACGTCTGTATGCACTTCTTAGGTTTCAGCGTTGCAGCTTGACTGCTTCAATACTACTGTCACTGGTTCTAGCCAGAATACATCAACCCTAAAAACATCTAGGTCTACACAGGCTTCAAAAAGGCACTTATGTGGTGAGACATAGATACATTGAATCTTTATAATATCAACTATCAATGGTATACAACAAGGACTATTTTTTGGGCGGGAAGCGAAGGGACAATAAACACAAGACCGAAGACAGGAAGAGATAGACAATAATCTACTCGTTTTCAGGCGACGGATAGCGCGCCCGTGCTTTGGCGTATTCCTTGCTGTGCTTTCGTTGCGCCTTACTCTTCAAGGCCCTGTATCTCGGGGTTAGCCTTTAACACCACAGATTAGTAGGTCTGGAGAGTAAACGTACTGAACTTGCTGCTGCGTCCATTCCAGCTCCTGGCGCACCTCTCGCGCGTCCCGCAGACCCTCCTTGTACCGCTCGCGCGAACGCACAAGTTGTGCAGCCGCTTGTTTTTGGAGGTCTTTGAGTTGGCGCTGCTTATCATTAAGCAGGGCCGATCTGAGCTATGTTAGTCCCTCCTGTGGCAATTCTATCATTATAGATGTAAAGGTATAGGAAAGCTTACGTCTTGGCCTGGGTCACCATACTACGATCCATTGGCAGCGGATCCATCACCGCAGACACCCGCTCGTGCATGTACTCGTGGAAGTCCACGCCGGTTGCAGGCGCGCCGGCGTCGTAGTCATAATGGCCCAATGTGGTGTAACTGGGCAGGCTGTAGGAGGCACTGCTGGAGGTGGTGGAGTAGACGTCTTCTTCTTCCTCCTCTTCGGGAGGAGAGACTGAGTAGGCGGTGGGCTGGTAGGAATCGTATTGCGGGTTCTTTTGGGGAACGTGCATGGGGAGCACGTAGCTGGAGGAGTACTGAGTAGTCATGTTGATTTGTATGGAGATGGAATATGTAGTAGATGGATTGAGAGGAGGATGGAGATAATGAGCAGGAAGAATCGAGAGTCCAAGCAGGACACCAGCCCACTTTTATACCCGTTACGCATTCCCTCTTCTCCCTGGCCGACCGTCTCTAAAGAAGGGGCCCTCTCTTCACTTTCTACACTGCGCTTTTTCCCTCTGCCATATTCTGGTTTTCCCCTCATACTGTAAACCTCGCAGCTGCATGATATCAATAACGAGGGGGTGGGCGTTAAGTTTCTTTGGAGGTCACGCAAGCACAAGTTAGACTAACGGATTGATTAAATGGCCCGAGATGGGTTCCGATTGTAGGGCCTTCAAACGGCGGGCGAACGAAAGAGAAAAAAGGGATATGTGGTGTAAGTGATATGTCCACGCCATGAGTAGAGGCTGCCAAGAGCATGGATTTTGTTGTTAGTTAGTGTTGGGAGGATTTTACCCTTTGGTTGTTGTGTAAGCCTAGATTAAAATAATCATAATAATAATAACCGGTATTTTATTTTATCAGTTAGTACCAATCTGATGGTTCGGTCCTGGTAGACGTCTTGATGAGTTGTCGTGGTGCGGCTACCCGACGGGCTCCTGTTTCTGTGCATTTCACTCAGGCAGGGCAAACACGGTGTGTTGGATCTAAATGCATACGATTCTTTATTGGCTTTGATACCATGGACTGGCTGTGTCTAGCACGTATGGAGGTTGAGGTTCACGCATCTACATACATACATGTACATGAGAAGTTACATACAACACTATACAGGGACCACCTGCATTTCTCGCCTGCGTCTCTGCACGCGTCCTGCATTAGCCACTGCACACTTCCACTGTGTAATTCGTATGTGCATATTAACTTCTCCATCTCTCAGCGCAGCAAGAAAACGTTGTAGCTCACCGATATAAACCAAGTTGGGCACTTGTGCAGGAGATCAATATTAACACGCCACCAAGAGAAAAATACGCGGAAGAAGTCAAACGTGCATCGAAAGCGTTTGTGTGTACTTTTCTCTTTTTTCCTATTTTCATTTTATAAGAAAAAAATGAAAAATGAAATGATGCGTTGGCACTCGTTGGCTGACTACTTGGCTAGTACCGCTCAGGGTTAACCTAGGGTCTAGGACTGCACCTGCTCGTACAAGCTTTTGATTCGTCTGAAAAAATGATCCTTGTTTCCGCACTAAAGAGTCAGTTTGACAACTCATAGGGCACTTGCTCGATTTGCTACCCAACTGCAACCCATCCTTCATACTTGTATGTATGTATATACATACAGAACACAAATATCTTTTACAGGTATGTATGTAATACTTTGTACAACAAGTCTTATTCGAGTCCAAATTGGTATTACAACGACACCACAAACTCGTGCAACGTCGTGATGACCCAACTGCCCATTTCAACTGCCCACTATCAGCACTGGTGAACTAGGAAACATCCTTGATCTCACATGTTCGCGTTGGCCATCTCTCACTTTGAGGATATAACATATATGTATGTATGTATGTACGTATGTATGTAGTTATCTTTTTTATCCCTCCTAGTCTTACAATACCTGTTTCTCTATCTGTAGCCATTATATGATCACCCTCAGGTCTCTCAACCCACTCTTAACTGCTGTTCCTTTGATCCCGCCACCAAAACTATCACCATCCTGCACCTACCCACCTACCTGTCAAAACCTGTCTACGCCACCACAACTTGTTTCTTCTGTTTTTTTTCTTTCCTTTTTCTTGTCTCTATCTCAACCCCTTCTATCCGCCTATCCGCTCAAGCACCATAGACTCTCTCCTTTACCTGTCTTAGCCTTCTCTGCCTCGTCTCATCTCTTTTCAGCTCTGCTCGCCCATCCTCTCCGCCTATTTCTTCTATATGTTTAGCTTGTTTCTTTCAAGTACGGCACATGCGCCATAATAATGAATAGGAAGTATCCAACTTCGAGACTACATCATTTCTGTGTTTTCGTGAACCCTTTATAAATGTAAATTCTTGCGATAAATATGCAGAAAGGAAAATAGCAAAGAAAAGAAAATCATAGCATTTGTAAACCCAGCGGCAGGTCCTTCCCAAAACAGCATAGGCTTGTCGTGGCACAAGTACCGAGCATGAACCTACTTGTTAGTTCGGTTCGTGTCTCTGTAACCTCAAGAAGCCATCACTATATTGGTAATATAATAGTCAACCATCACGCCTGGGAGGCTTTGGCCGCCTGCCGGTACATTTGTTCCCCAGCAGACCACTTGCATCACTTATATAAAACATTTGTACTCATGTATATGTATATATTTATGTACGTGTGGACGCGTATCGCAAGGATATGCATACATTCACTACATACCCGCTCATAGCACCAGCGAACTTCGGCTGTACTAGAATACATTCGAAGTCAGGGTTTTCTGTCGTGTAACACTTCACCGGGCGTTTCGCAGACTCTTGCCCTCATAGCCAGGCTCTCCAGTCACTTCACACCCCTTGCTTGCACAGACATATTGAGTTTCTGGAATCAATAAGTCTGGGGACATACAAAAGAGTGTGGCGTTATTTATGTACTTGTGCCAAAAAGATACATGTCGTTTGAGGCCAGACAGCTTGGACTTTTCGGCCGCACCTTCGTACATGTTTATATGGCTTGGGACCTGATGTTGCAGACAATCTCTTCTTGGGGAATGAAAAGAGAGGTTAGTTTAATATTAATTATGTAGCTCGGAGTTCTGCCGCTCGTGGTGATGATGACTTTGCCATGCTTTGTCAATGGCGGCATCACCAGTGATGTACGTAGTAAGTTGCTAGTTGCAAAGCTAATCTCCGTCTGGCATTTCTGCAGCAAGATGCAAAACGACGCGTGTTATTTCTTGGACCTTCCTGATGGTATTTCATTGCCCCGAGAGGCGAACATTGTTCGACTCAGCTGACTCTCATTGAAGCTCCAAAACTAAAGAGCAAAGTTGATATATGACACAGAATCATCAAGACCTAACTCTCTAGGTGCATTCAGCAAAGCCACTCATTTTTCTGTTCTTACCCATGGCCGCCAGCAATGGCGTCATTCTGGTTCCGCAACAGCATCATCAGCTCAATATCCATTGGCCTAAGTCCCTTCAGTCTCTCATGCATGTCCTCATTCACCTTCTTTTTGGACTTACCTTCCAAGCTGGTTGCGTTACATACGCCATGCACTCAGTGTGTTACACGGCAAGGAGACGAAAAAAACCACCAAGCCGCGGTGTGTTGGACGTACATATAAGTTGCGGCCAAAATGCCGGGCAACATGCTGTTTTAATTATTTACCCCATTGAGCTTTCCATGATACCCTGTCTTCTATTCCTTGTTGGTATGTATAAAGGTGCATGTGGCTGGTTGTGATGATATCCTGGAAGAGGAAAAGTAGAATAAAAGAAATGCCCTACTGTTGTGTCACACCAAGTACAGGTGTAGACGCTGAGACAGAAAGGCGTATTTAAGCGTTTTGGCAGTTCTGCACAAGCAAAAATGTTGGCTTCATAGCATTTTGACTAGAAAAGGGAAATAACTGCACCCGCCGTGGCTTTCCACTGTCTTTTCTTTTCTTTCTTGCTTCTTCTCTTAGTGCCGTTCTTGTTCAACACGACCTGTGAACACAGCCTCGATGTTGCAGAAGCCAGATCTCGAAAAGGCATTCATGCTTCTTATCACTTCTTGCTATTTCGCGTAGCTTAAAACGACAACAAAGAGATTACTATGTATATACACAGTAAATACAAAAGTGTAATGCTGACTACACGCGCAGTGTTGAAGAATATGCCCACTGTGCAAGTCCTAAGTCTGACGTGATCTATCAACTTTTCTTTTCTTTCTGGCTTTGAGCTTGTAATTGAATGGACAGAATAGAACTTGCCGTTCGATGAGTGTGCTGATTACTTGCGTTGTTGCTCGCCAAATACTTCTCAAGTGGGAAATACGAAAACAATAAAGGAGAGCGATGGCCGTTGATGTGCTTTTGTTGACGACGTCAAGGTTTTTCCTTGTAGATCGCATAGGTATACTGGGCAACTCGTTTCTCGGGCTTTAAAATGAGTCCCGGCCAGTTTTCGTGGTAAAACTGATATGTATTGACGTGTGAAAGACTGGGAAAGGAGCCTTAGTCGCCTCTTGTTTCTCGTATGCTAACTTTCAATGCGATACGTGATTTTTCAACCCTGCTTTGCATCCGTCACACTTGTAGCCACACATACGATGAAGCCTGGCGGTCTCTTTGAGAATCTCGTGACTTGTCAGCAATTAATGTTTGGGCATATCACTCTGACATAGCATGCTCTTCCGTTCTTAAATGTGGCCGAGTCAAGAAAAGTCCCGGTCTGTCACGCCCTCGTAATACTGCTGTGTAACCTTTGACTTGGCCAAGTCATGTCACAAGTTAGACATGGATATTTGAAAAATTGAAGAAAATAGAATGAAAGAAGAAACTCGGGATTTAAAGTATTCTAGCTATCATAAACTATCTGCAAACTACGAAATTATGCGTCACGAGAATTGCCAATATTAATACAAATGAGGTCAGACATGTACTAACCCTACCTATCGTGATATTTAGGGTTGTAAGATGAAAGTTGATACATCGCGAAAGCACTACCTTACTTCTTACTTAGTACATATAAAGAATCCCTTTGAAGTTTGAAGAGGGGACTTGACGAATCCACTCTGAGACATTCCAATAATAGGGCACACAAGACCGCATACTTTTAGAGAAAACTCTGCATTTATGCAACAAGCGGGCCAGCACCGGGTATATAACTCTTGACATGTGAAAATTGCATTGCATAAAGTCCCCCTTAAGGGCACTCATTCAGTGAATACGGAAAGTAAGATTGGGCCTCTTTGCTTACTTTTGTTTTTGTATTCAAGTACGCAGTACTGGTACGCACATATATTTATTTCTTTTTCGGACGAGTTACAGTTGCGTTGGGCTCTCTTAAGCTTTAAAATACAGAGCTTTGTGAGTGGTCAAGTTGAGAAAAAGCACAGCAAAGTACCACTCAGGGGCAGAACCAAAGAAAGACATGAAGAGAGGACAAGTCAATGAAATTCGATGGATAACACAGTGGAAAATGAGGAAACTCATGTGACAAAGAAATATGTATGTACATACTAAGTGAGAAAAGGCCAACAACGGCGATATTTTTTGCGTCAATAAGATAACGATACTAAGGAAAATTATGGAACAAATATGTAATCTTGCTCTCGATCTCTCTGTGTACTGTATGTATAAAACAGAGAGAAGAGGGACAAGAAAAAAAATACAACATATGCTTGCTGACATAGTAAAAACTATTATTCCGCTTCCCTTGTTCCCCGTCTAAGCAAAAACCTTGAGGAACCCCCAGATACCAAGTCCACTCAGCACCGGGATCGTCAGGTTGTCATCCCACCCAAATAGGTCCACCACCTCGCTAGCTGACGCAATAAACCCCGTAAAAACACTCATCACTCCCAGCGCTGCCTTGCCCTTGATGGTAGCCTGCGCCACCGTCATCCCCAGCGCCGCAGCCACCGGCTCTGGCAGCTGCAGCTGGCCCGTGAACATGAACGGGAACTGCTCGTCGCCTGGCATGAAGCCCACGCGCGGCGCAAGGTACCCCCAGAAGTACACGGCCGTCAGAATGCCCGTCAGCATGGCGGCCAGCGAGCCGGCCACAGACTTGCCGCGTCGCACCTTGGGCGTGTAGCGGCCATACAGCCGGCCAAATGTGCTGGCCGCCGTGTCACACCAGCTCAGCAGCAAGACGCCCATCAGACCAACATCCTTAGGGAAAAAGTGCAGCACTGTCCACGCGCCGAGCAGGTAGAAAATAACGCCATTGTAACCAGAGTACTCGCTCTCGCGCATCAGCGCGCCCAGGTAGCGCACGTATAAGGCGTTAAAGGCCGGGACGTTGTGGCGCAGAACGTCCACAATAGTAATGGGAATCAAGGCGCCCATGAGCCACGGCGTCACGGCCGTGGCCTGGGTGCCGCTGACATACAGCCACAGCGAAAAAAAGCCAATGGACACGTGTAGCAGCTTGCGCGGCACTTCGTGCTTGTGGATAAAAGTGTGCCATTTGCCGTGGATGGGAATCAGGCCCAGCGGGCTCGGGCTGCGACTGAGGTCCCAGGCCCAAGTGGACGAGGACGGAGGCACGAGCAGGCCAGACGGCTCCTCCTTTTTAGAGTGGCGCATCGTGGGAGCAGCGGCTTGTGAGTCGTCGGTGGCAGTAGTAGTGGCCGTGCTAGCAGCAGCAGCAGCAATAGCAGTGGCACGCGAAGCTGGCGGCGCAGAAAGAATCGGGACCTTGGAGCGTTGCGGCGATCCACTAGACGAGACAGTATCGACGCCGTCGTGGTCCGAATCAAGATTAACACGATCACTGTTGTCGTCGTCAATGCTAGGCGAAGAAGAGGCCGAAGAAGAAGATGGTGGAGCGATTTGTTGTTTGGGTTGCGCACGACGGCCACGGCGCGTAGAAGCAGCAGGCTTGGTAGGCGAGGGCAAGTCGACGGCAAGAGCAGAAGAAAACGAGGCAGCAGCACTGGCGGTGGTAGTTCTGCGGCGAGCAACAGAGCGCGTGACGGGGCCCATATAGTCAGGAGAATCAACGTCGACAAATGACTGATTGGTCGGAGTTTGGGGAGCCCTAGAGGAGCGGCGTGAGGGTCGCGTGGATGTGGGCATTATTGTGGCGGTGGGAAAAGTTTGCGGCGATGGGTGGTAAGGAGAGCAGGAAAAGAAAGCAGCAGCAGTGGTACTGGTATTGGTATTGGTAGTGGTGGTGGGAGTGAGAGTAGGGGAGCGCAAGCACGAGCTGCCACAGTAAAAGTCAGAGCACAGCGATACTAGGCGACAAACAAAGGGCGGAATTGAAGGAGGCCTGGACAGCGGTAATGATAATGCAGAGTTGTAGGTAGCGAAAATAACAGAGACCAGGGCTGTGGCTGCGGCTCTAGGTGCGGTGGCTTTTGAAGAGATAAAGACAAAGATTCTGACTGTATAATGCTGGAAGCAGTAAGAGGATGTGACGACGAGATAAAAGGAGAAGTAGAAACAAAATAAGAGGAAATCTCAGCTTCCAGACAGTGAGGCTGGCAGCGGGTGCAAATAGTAGTAGCACTGGCTACAGCGACGCTGGCGTCAGCACTAACAGCAGCACGTATACTGCTAGCAGTAGTGGCACTACTGCTAACAGGGCCAACAGTGCTGCAAAAGCCCAAAACAGTGGATAGCGTAACATTGGTGCTGGAACTGCCAGCGTCAACTGCAGCATTAACGCCTAAATGCTCTGACGAAATATAGGAGCTTGGCTTAAGCGACGACGAGAAGGATCCACGACGATCGCTACTTTGCTGTGCCAAATTTGCCGAGTGGTGGTCCTTTGTACTTGTACTTGTACTTGTACTTGGGCTTGTACAGTATGCATCTGTACTGGTAGACGCATCTTTCGTCTCTTCTGCCAGGCCCTCGTTTCTCCCATCTGCAGGGCTGTCAGGACGGGTTGCACCAGGTGGCCTTTTCAGATTGCATTTGCATTCGCTGTCATCGGGCTGATTTTGCGTGTGACTTTGACCCTTGTTCATGTTTTTGTTGTGTTGCTGCTGCTGGTCTGCAACCGCATGAACAGCACCCAAAGAAGCCATAATCAAGTCATCTCACGACAAAAGTCAAATAATGAGTCGCATGAGTTTTCTTGTCATGAATTAAGGTGAAAGAGAGAGAGTGAAAATATATACGTATAAAAGATTCAAGTTCCATTGCCATATTGAATTTCAACCTAATGTGTTGCTGCTTGTATAGTTATGTAATTGTATGTATGTATTTCCTTGTTTCATTCATTTTCTCATCCTACTGGAATTTTCAAGCTAGCCTAATACAATATGTAGTATGTATGTTGGCTCTTGTATTTGCCCTTTCACATGTCGCCAGAAAATGCCTCTGCTTGAAGATTTTTGGCCTTATCTTTTCTATGGCTGTTCATTTGTCTTCGTGTATTTCAATGTCGTATGAAGTCATGCTATGTATATCAACATATGTATGCGCTTTTCATATTTCCACCCATTTAAACCTAATGAACAACGGACCCCGGCCCTAAGCACCCCGCCAGGGTTAGGCTTTAGGGTCTCTTATCTTATCACTCCGCCAAAATTTTGAAAGTCGCAAAATGCGATTGATCGCGACTTGTGAAGGCAAATCTGAGACTACTATGCCATCACATTCAAATCGCGACTAAAATGTCAAAAGAAAAGAAAGCCGATCCGCGCGCTTGGACGACAATCCAGCCGGCACTTCCGTCATGGGTTCTTGATTACGCCGAGGCTAATGGCTTCAACAAAATGACGGCTGTTCAGGCCAGTGTGCTGCCGCAGTGGGTGTCCAAGAAAGGTACCGACGTGGTTGTCGAAGCAGTTACTGGTTCTGGGAAGACTCTGTCGTTTCTGATTCCTATCTGCGTGCGCCTTTTGAGCCTGAGCGAGCCAACCAAGAAGCATCACATTGCCTCCATCATTCTGTCTCCTACACGGTAAGTCTACTTGCTCTACTTGCCAACTCTTCTAGTCTACTCTCAGTCCCTCTGCCCACCTCCGCTAACCCACTCACAGAGAACTAGCATCTCAGATCTACCAGGTCCTCCTCTCGCTCCTCGCTTTCCACCCTGAATCCGCTGAAGCCCTGCAGTACCTCTCGCCCGACAACGAAGAGAAGCGCTCGCCCTCCTCCGCCCCCGTCATCGTTCCGCAACTCCTTGTCGGTGGCGCCGTCACGCCCGCCGCCGATCTCGCCCTCTTCATGCGCACCTCGCCCAACGTAATAATTTCCACGCCCGGCCGCCTCGTTGAGCTCCTGCAGTCGCGCCACGTGCACTGCCCGCAGTCGACCTTTGAAATGCTCGTCCTCGACGAGGCCGACCGTCTACTCGACCTTGGTTTCAAGCAGGACATTCAGCGCATCCTCGGCCTACTACCCAAGCAGCGCCGCACTGGCTTATTTAGCGCATCGGTCAGCGAGGCCGTCAGCGAAATCATCCGCGTCGGTCTGCGCAACCCCGTCAAAATCTCAGTGCGCGTCAAGAGCTTGCGCGATGGCGGCATCATCGAGGACCGCAAGGTCCCCGCTAGCCTGGAGATGCGCTACCTCGCTACTCCCGCCAGCCACAAGCTGCCCGCCCTGGCAAAGCTGCTCGCCGGCCTGGAAAAGACGCCGCAAAGAAGCATTGTCTTTGTTGGCACGTGCGCACAGGTCGACTACTTCCAGCACATTCTGCCGCTGCTGCTGCCGTCGCAGTACATCACAATCCCGCTGCACGGCAAACACGCAACAAACGTGCGCGAGCGCAACTTTAAGCGATTTGTAACGGCAACGTCGCCTGTTATTCTGTTTACCACTGACTTGGCTGCGCGCGGCCTGGATATCCCGCAGGTCGACTTGGTGGTGCAAATCGACCCGCCCTCGGATCCCAAGGTGTTTATCCACCGCAACGGCCGTGCCGGCCGTGCGGGCCGCAAGGGCCTTGCTGTGACCATGCTGCATTCTGGCCGTGAGGAGAGTTATGTTGAATTCCTCGAGATCCGTCAGACGCCCATTTCTCCGCTGATCAAGCCGGTTGTGAGCGTGACCGACGCTGACGCCGCCACCGCCACCGAAACCATTCGCGCCCTGGCACGCAGCGACCGCGCCATCTACGACAAGGCGCAAAAAGCCTTTGTTTCATGGGTGCGCAGTTACACGAAGCACGCCGCATCGTCCATTTTCCGGGCCGAGGACCTAGACTGGGCAGACCTCGGCGCCGCGTGGGGCCTGCTGCGGCTGCCGCGCATGCCCGAAGTCAAGAACTGGGACGGCGACAAGCTGCTGGGCCAGACGGTGGATTGGGACGCGTTCGCGTACAAGGACAAGGCGCGCGAAAAGGCTCGGCTGGAGGCTCTGGCTGAGGAAAAGGCTGATGGCGGCGCCAAGATTGCGGCTGCCAAGGCGGAGCGGGCGGCCAAGCGCAAGAACAACGAGGCGTGGAGCGGCAAAACGGGCAAGGAGGACGTGCGTGTGGAGCGGCGCGAGAAGCGACACAAGAAGTTTGAAGCGAAGCGTGTGGCCACCATGTCGGAGGCGGAGAAGGCTGAGAAGGCAAAACTGGATGAGTTGCTGGACAAGATCCGCACTCAGAATGCACAGAGATCAAAAGTATCCAAGGAGGAAACGGCGGAAGAGTTTGGTGGGTTTGATGATTAGAGGGCAAGCGGGGGTTGGGTATACCAACAGTATAAAAAAGTTAATGACATGTTCAAAATTAGACGCCACTGGCTATGTATTACATATCCCATTATTCCGTTTTACGTGACTAGCTTTTTTTTTTATTTCAAATCGCCAGTTCCCGAGACACGCTGGTGCCGCGCTTGGGCAAAAGCGCGCGTGTAGAATCTCTGCTCTGACGCGGCTCAGACTCGGCGTCGTTGTCGTCCTCTGTATCCAGAGACACAGAATCGATGACCTTCTTCATAAACGGCAGACGCCCATGCAGCTCCTTGAAGCGAAGCATCAGGAACATGCTAATCACAAAAACCCAGTACATGTTGTACGCCAGCACCGAGTTGTAAGTCGCGGAATTGGTCCAGCCCGTAAGCGCGTTGAGAACACCCCAGGCGCCACCGCCCTCGAACTGTGGGCTGCAGCACTACTTGAAGTTAGTATCTCAAAAATATACCACAGGGAGAGGTGAAACTTACGTTGATGTGCCATATGCTCTTGTCGATGTCATACGACCCCGGCCCTGCGCCGAGCTCCTGTGCCTCTCCGCCAATGGCCTCATTCCACTTCTGCTGCTCAAAGTACCAGACGGCTCTCGTAAACAGACCAGCGCCGACCATGTACAGCAAGCACGTCGACGCGACGAGGAATTGCTGCAGTCTCGCCCCAGAGCCGCCCTTGTACAATGCATAGCCGGTCAGCGATCCAAACGCCACGCCAGCCAGGGCCGCCAGCGGCACCGACGACGGCGGCGTGGAAAACGAAACACCGGCAATGAAAACAATGGCCTCAACGCCCTCGCGCAGCACTGTGACAAAGGGCAGCGTAAACATGGCATACTTCTCCAGCATGCGGCCGACCCAGCCGCCCTCGCCGACAGCCACGGGGGCGCCGACGGCCGCAGCCAGCTTGACGCGCCATTTGGCCTGCATCTTGCCGACGCGCAGCAGGGCGGCACCCATGATGGTGATCATGAGCGAGGCAAAGAGTGAGAAGAAGCACTCGTAGTAGAGCTCATTTTCATCCCAGGTGGTGTTGTTCCACGAGTAGAAAGCGGTGACAACGGCTCCGGCAATGCAGAGGCAGATGGAAAAGCCGATAGCAGTGCCGGCCCAGACCTGTATGGATGTCAGTTGGAATAAGAATATTGGGGGGGGGGGAGAAAAAAAACTGACCTGGCGCCGAAGAGAGTGGTACAGGGCAGGATCGGCATCGGGCACATCCAGCGTCTGCTTAAGAAAGGCCAGCAAAACCGACACAATGATGGCTGTTTCCAGAGTCTCGCGGAAGATCAGCAGAAACACTGGCACGGAAAACAACTCTAATTCGGCCATGACGGGCGGATGATAGATCGCAATGAAAGCAAACGATATATTGATGGAGGATGAATGAGAGAATGGAAGAAACAAAAAATGAAGCAAGAGAGAGAGAAAGAGTCAAAAAAAAGCGCTTCGTCAAAGTACCACCATAGCCTTGCAATGTACAGGGCAACTATCAGATTGTAGACTTCCTGGTTGAGGTCAGTCTTGCAAAGTGGGTGCGAATGCAATATTCAGATTTTTTTTTCTTTTGGTTTCGGGGTTATTGCATTATTTGGGAGGGGTGGTCAAATCTTATCAGATCATCTGCATTTCAGGGACTTTGCCCCGCTGTCAGCGCGCCAACTTACAGGCGGGTTTTCGCCTTTGAGTTTTTTGTTTTTTTGCCAGCCACTGAAAATATTTTTAACTCGGGACCCTGCGGGAAATTGCATTGAAATTCTGCAGCAATGTCGTACTGTCATACCAATCTAATCAATCAATCTTCAATCTCTGTTTACTGTTTATCGAATCCAAGAAACGAATGCAGGTTATAACAGCTGACCACACAAGTTTCCATTGCCTTTGCCCCCTCGTGACGCCCCCTTCATACAAGTGCTTGTATGTATGTATGTATGTACAAGTACCAGTACATTTTACAACCCGTGCCTTCTTCGTGCTCCATTGCATCCACCCGGTTAGGATTTCTAAAGCAAACTAAAAAGAAACCCCTGTATCCAAGCTTTCGTGTTTTCCAATGCCCCAAATTGTCTTTGTAAATCCCACTCATGTTGCGAAAGTGATTATCTGCTGTCTCTTTTTATTCCGTCATTGCCGTTCTTCTGCTGATGACTCGTTATCTCTAAATTTCTCTCATTTAATAAGCTGGAGCTGTCTTTGAGTTCCCCAGTGCAAAAGGCTTCCTCTTGCAGCTGTTTAGTGACTGCACCAAAAAGATCTGATAAGATATCATCCGTCGTGACATTCTTTTTGCCGTGGTTTTTTTTATAGCACCTGCCTAACAAAAAAAATCTGTTTCAAGTCAGAAAAACCTCAGCTGACTCAGCATCTTGGCGACTGAACTGTCATTTTATGTCGATCCACCCGTCGCCTTTTTTTATTCATTCAAACTCACGTCACCTACAAGTCATCCTTTTGTTTCTTCTACTCCGTTTTCATATCCAGTTGTACCAAGCTGCTTAAACCTCTCTTCCCTCCTGTTCCTTTTGTCGCGTGCGAGTCTTGTCTTCCCTCTCAAGACTTGTACTGTCGACCTTGGAGGCTACTCCCCTTTTTTAAGAGAGAAAAAAAAAAAAAGACTATCTCCAACCTACTTCCGTAAATGCTTCTTTTGCCCCTACTGGCCGTTGCCTCGCTGGCAGCCGCCAAAACCCTAGATTACGACTTCCACATCGGCTGGACCCGCGCAAACCCCGATGGCGCCTTTGAGCGCGCTGTCATTGGCGTAAACGGCGAGTGGCCGATTCCTGCTATAGTTGGCTCTGTCGGCGATGAGGTCGTTATCAAGGTCACCAATGACCTGCGCAACCAGTCGACAGCTCTGCATTTCCATGGCTTGTATATGAATGGCACGGTGCACATGGACGGCCCCACGCAGGTCACTCAGTGCGCCATTCCGCCTGGTGGGGAGTTTACATACAAGTTCACTGTAAGTCGTCTTTCTTCCAAGTGCGAGTGCGTGCAGGACACTCTCAAGACCCTCTGCTGACCAGCTACTAGCTTCAACAACCCGGTACTTACTGGTACCATTCACACCACAAGGGCCAGTACCCTGATGGTCTGCGCGGACCGCTCATCATCCACGACCCTGAAAACCCCTTCAAGGGCGCCTATGACGAGGAACTCACGCTGACCGTGTCCGACTGGTATCACGAGCCGGTCAAAGTGCTCAATACCCAGTTCCTGACCAAATTCAACCCGTCTGGCGCCGAGCCCGTCCCGCAGGCCGCTCTGCTCAACGACACTCAAAACTTGCACGTGCCCATTGTCCCCGGCAAGACTTATCTCGTGCGCCTAATCAACATGGGTGCCCTGGCTGCCCAATACATCTGGTTCGAGGGCCACGACGTGCAAATCGTCGAAGTCGACGGCCAGTACACAAAGCCCACGCCTGCCAGCATGCTGTACCTTTCCGTTGCCCAGCGCTATAGCGTACTTCTCACCGCCAAGTCCACTGCAGCTGCCAACTTCCCTATCATCGCCAGCATGGACACGGAACTGTTCGACGTGCTGCCTAAGGACCTTAACTATAACGTCACAGGATGGCTTGTCTACGATGAGTCCGCTACCCTGCCGTCACCGCAGACGGTCGATGAATTTGCCTTTTTTGACGACATTAACCTAACCCCGCTAGACGAGAAGCCACTGCTGACCAACGTCGCACGCCGCATCACGCTAGACGTCATGATGGACAACCTACGCGATGGCGCCAATTACGCCTTCTTCAACAACATCACGTACCAGCCACCGCGCGTGCCGTCACTTTACACTGCGCTGTCCGCCGGCGACCTCGCCACAGATGCGCGTATCTACGGCGAATTCACCAACCCTTTCGTCCTGGACAAGGGTGAGGTCGTCGAAATTGTGCTCAACAACCTGGACACCGGCAAGCACCCGTTCCACTTGCACGGCCACGACTTCCAGATTGTGCACCGGTCTGCTGAAGAGGCTGGTCCGTTTGCCGACGAGGGTGTGGCCGAGGAGGACCTGGATCCCATACCGGTGCGGCGCGATACAGTGGTCGTCTGGCCCGAGGGCAACGTAGTGCTGCGCTTCGTTGCGGATAACCCGGGTGTGTGGTTCTTCCACTGCCACATTGAATGGCACGTGACATCGGGACTCATTGCAACGTTTGTCGAAGCACCGCTGGACTTGCAAAAGACGATTAGCATCCCGGCGAACCACCTGGCCGTCTGCGAGCAGCGCGGCGTCAAGACACAAGGCAATGCGGCAGGAAATACACACGACTTTTTGGACTTGAACGGACAGCGCAGACCGCCGCCGCCGCTGCCCGAAGGGTTTACGCCTAAAGGTTGGATCGCGCTGGGATTCACGAGTCTGATGGGTGTTCTGGGACTAACGGTAGTTGCGTGGTATGGTTTGTCTGAGACTCTGGATAAGCGTGCTTTGGATAACGGGGCGGCTAATGAAAGAGGATATGCGACGATTGCAACTTCGGATGAGATTCCAACAACTCCGGGTGGTTCGCGGATTAGCGAGTCGACACCGATTCTATTTGAAGATTAGGCGTATAGAGATAAAATATTCCAAAACTATGGGTGAAAGGTTTGAAGGATACAGGCAAATATATATTATAACAGGAGAAAAAGAAAAGGAAGGAATCTAATGATATTAAAATCAGATATGCAGACAGGGGATCTGTTAAGACATGATGTAAAGAATAAAAAGAAGCTAAAGATAAGCCCAGGTGATGATATATGTAACGAAAAGAAAGGCCGCTCTGACCAAGATAGAGCGCAAAAGACAAACGCCGGATTAACATCGACAGTCTCCCGTTCACACTACATCTCTTGGCACACGAGACAAAGCGGTTCTCCTGGGGCGAGACTAGTCGAGTGGATTATTAAAGGGGGAGAGGAAGAAGGGTACAAAAGCACGGCTGAGAACAAAGCCAAGCCGCATATGTGAGAGAACAGCCAGGCGCATACCTGCAAAAACAGTCAAACGCACAGTACCAACTAGACCAGGAGCCTTAGTTCTCCTTCTTCGGCAGACCACGAGCAGCGCGAGCCGCCACGTCTAGCGACGCCAGGTCCTTGCTGGCCTTGACCAGCTGCACAATGTTAAGCCACTGCTTGAGAGCCATGATGGGCAGGCTGATGCCAGCCACGATCCACGGAATCGTCGAGTCCATCTTGTTGGCGCGGGCCACCTCGAGCGCCGCAGCGCTGTACGGGTCAGGGAAGATTTGGCGCAGAATAGATGTGTTGACCTGCGACGTCATGTCCAGCTCGTTGACGGCGGCAACGTCCGTCTGCAGAAGCTGCGGCGACAGCAGCGGCGATGAGAACGAAAGCAGGTACAGGGCAATGAAGAAGAGCTCGTTCATCAGGCAAAATGTAAACAGGACGGTCTTGCGCGGCTTATTAGCAGGGGCCTTCATGGCACAAATAATACAACTGTACAGAAACTTGGACACTTACGCGGTTGTGGTAGTACACATTCAGCAACCAGCTGTTGCTCTCAACGCTCTTGTGGCTCTTGTCCGAGCCACCCACAGCCAGAGTCGCGTACATGTGCATATAATGGCTAGCCAGATCCAGCGAGATCAGAATCTGGAAAATGATAGCCCAACGGGGGAAGGCCATGCTCAGGAACACTAGAAGACACGTCGTAGTGCAGCGATCAGTCACCATGTCCAGCACGGCACCAAAGCGCGTCGACTGGTCAAAGTAGCGAGCGGCATAGCCGTCCAGAGCGTCCAACAGACACGAGATGCTGTACAGCAGGCAACAGGTGCGCGGGTGCAGCGGCATGTAGTACAGCGAAGCGACGGCGAGGACAATGCGGAAGTAGCCTGCAGAGCACAAAAGGATTAGTCAGTCGCCCATGGTGCATAACATAGTGGGGTGGCGAGTTCTAGCCCTGGCATCTAACGAAGGGCAGCAGAACAAGGGCAGAGTTGGAAAAACAAAATAAAAAATAAAAAGAGGCGTACCAATCAGGTTGGGGTAGAACAAAAAGATGTTCTCGGAAGACGCGGAAGCGACGGGAGCCGCCGTCGTCGAAGCGGCAGCAGCCTGCGCCGTCTTGCTACGAGTTTGCCGCGCAGCCATTGTGAAGATGTGAGGGGTGTGGGATTATAGGTGTGTAGAAAAGCAAGAGTAAGGATCGAAGATGAGAAAAGCGTTTGTCGGGCGAGAGACGATGAGATGAGATGCGGTCGGATCGACTGTCGTGTTTAGATTCAGGCAGCACGAGCACAAACGAAGGGGTGAGTAGCTCAGGCAACTGCAAGTGCGGACCAGTCAAGTCGAGGTGCAGTTGAGCGAGTGTGTGATTGGGGGCTCTTAATTGGCTTTAATTTCGATTCGATTCGACTCGGCTCGGCTCGCTGCTGGATGATGGGAATCAGATGCTTGCGGGAGGTCTGGAGCGATGGACGAGAAAACACAGTCTGGAGCGATGGACGAGAAAGCACAGAGGATTGTTCTTTACACGACTGTCCGATTGGCGCTGGACGGTGGTTCGATGTCTTTCGGTTGTTCAGGC
The DNA here is from genome assembly GCA_036034705.1 of Thielaviopsis punctulata. Lineage (NCBI taxonomy): Eukaryota > Fungi > Ascomycota > Sordariomycetes > Microascales > Ceratocystidaceae > Thielaviopsis > Thielaviopsis punctulata. Next base: position 569,108 of record CM069896.1, read on the forward strand.
AGATCGAAGAAAAGGCAAAGACAAGGAAGCAAAGAGACACGGGTCAAGATCGCAATTTGACACGGGTGCGAGGCTTAGGAAGAAGAAGAAGAAGAAGAAGGAAGAAATGAAAAACGAAGTTGGAACCAGAGAAATGATCAACAAGACAAAAATCAAAGGGGCACAGAAGTTGTTGGTCTCTTTGTACATGTATTCCCTTTCCATGTATATATGTATGTATATGTACGTATTGGACGACACAGAGTCGAGAGAAGAAAGGAAGAAAGAAGAGGAAATTTTCAACTTTGCACACGCAAATTCAATCAACCGAAGCGAAGACGTGTATTGACATATGTAATCCAATTAAAATGAAAAGCCGGAAAGATCGACCTGGAGACTGGGTTTAGGAGCAATGCTGGGCGGGCTTTTCTGGTCCTTTGCCTTGCTCGGACACTGGAAGCACCCGCAACTCTACTTTGTTAGTAGTGGCTATCGCTACCGTTATAGGCGGCTCGTCTATGAGCTTGGAAGCCAACTTGCTTGAGAACTATGTAATAGTGCTTTTACCTTGGCAACGACCCCTTCATGAACTACTAGTTTCTGTGGCTATATTTGTGTACGATGTAAATTCTGTATGTATGTATTTTTGTACATACATACACATATGGTATATAAATTATTGTGCAATGCAAAATCAACGAGGGGTTGGTGAAAATAGTGGGTTGTTGAATGAACTGATGGATTTCAAGGGTTGTCCTGCGCTTCGGGTTAACACCACCAAATGCGTGATGTTTTTCTTGTTCCAAGCTCTGTTTCCCCGCATTGATATAAAGGATAACAGCAGAAAGTCATAAGCTACTGTTCGGCATACATATCTATGTACGTATGGATAGATACCTATTCAGTGGATTTCAACTGTTCACCGCATTTTTGACAGACGGTGGACTGGTAGGTAGTTTTTGTAAAGCGCTTAGCCGCCTTATGTACATATGTACGCAGTATGTACACATGTACCCACTTAACCACCTGGGCTACAGTACTCTATAAGTGGGTCGCAATAAAATCAACGTGAAACTCTCTCAATTTCTTCTTGTGTAATTTATATGTTAATTTTAATTCTTTCACCACCAATAATTTCATCTGCAAACCTGTCTCGTACACTTTGTTCAGCAAGATCTACAAAGCAGTCTTTTGCTCTGCAAAACATAGGGGACCGTTTATAGGCCTATGAGCTATTGATAGTCTAAAATCGCCGAATCACAATGTGTTTCCAACCGTCATGTGGACACCATCTTTTGATAATGTCAATGGTGATGGTAATATGTAATCAGGAGAGGAAACAGGCAAAGGTATGAAAGGCTATATTCCTTTGGTCTCCTTTGTTGCCAGAAGAATCTCCATGCAGTTAAAAATGACTTGTCTTACATACTAAAGGTTAGGAATACATATGTATGTATTGCTAGTACATACTGGTACTAGTTAAAGGAAAAAAAAAAATCTGTGGCGTTTTCAAAAGAGAGTGGTTCATGACTGCGTTTACGATAGTGAGTTATGATATCACTGTTAAGATGCGTCAAGTGTTCCATGTGTTTGTGTGTTACTAAATATTTCACACCACAAGAGCTACACTGATCTAAACGTCTAACCGATCATGTGGGCACGAATATGCTTTATTCACATATGTACATATACCTTACCCCAGGCGAGATCCGATCGCCTTTTAGTCGGAGTGCCGAATTGTCTGTTACCGAGGAATGAGATCTAACAGCATCCATACACATACATGTATGTACATACATCTACTATATCCTTGTACATACTTGTATTGTATAGAACCCATAACCTTTGCCATCATAGAACGGACTACATCTGAATAGAGAAAACCGTTGGGAATATTGCCTGAAAGTTTATGTCACGGAAAACTCGACCGTTTACGACGCTGAGGATGAGAGAATACTACCGAGAAGACTACTACATACCACTTCAAACTACATGTACATACATATGTAAATAAGTACAAGAGCAAACCACGCAAAGATTGAACAATGCCATGACATTTCTTTATCGGTTCATTTCTTTATCGGTTTACTTGTAGTAGTTCTCACTAAAGAGCCGAACAACAAAGTCCTGCAACGGCAATGCCGATCCGGCAGTGACATCCATGCAGAACTTTTATGGCAACCTTCGAAATGCCTAGGCAGATTTTTACAGTACGCAATGGTGCATGCATACAAAAGTAGTATACTTGTAATGAGGGGTTACATTGGGCAAGGGAAAAAAAAAAAGAAAAAGAAGAAGAAAGTAGGCTGCTTTGGAAGCCAAGTTGCAGAAGAGAGTGGGATGGTGTAGTACAGAACAGGTACATACATAAAAAGGAGAGACAGCCAAGGACAAACCGAACATGCATGCAACACAAATGTTTATACAAGTGCTAGTTTACAGGTGTAGTACTTGCATATATCTCTTGGGAGTAACACACCTTACCAATATATCTGGCATCACGACACCATTCCGACTGGTAAATACAGGCAGGCGTTTTAAAACGCTAACGCTAGATTGGGAAGGGGTTCGCAATGATGGAAGATCCTTACTGATGGACGATCCGTACCACAGGTAAAGAACAAATAGCATGATATCTGTGATTTTGTCAATTCGAAAGGCGGAATATTATATTATATGGATAGTGTGTTGCTCTTGCACGAGAATTTCCTTATAAGAAAACCCCCGAGAACTCGAGTTGTGACAAAAGGAGATACATGGATGAACGCTTGCCCCAAAACAGCTAGCCGAACGTACTGACGAACAAGAGACATGTATCTTAGAACCAAGAGGTCTGGAGGAACCGAAAATCGCAAGTCGACTGATTCTTCGCATGTTATAACCAGGTACAAAGATAGTCAGGGTTTTGGGATATGGCGGAAGTGAGAGCCGAATGGACAAGGGATTTAGATTTTTAAACTTGAAATTAACCCGACATTGAAATATTTGAATGCATACTCATGTATGTATGTGCATACTTATACATATAAAAATAAAGAAAAAAGGTCGTTAGAAGCAAGATTTGGATATAGGCGTAGAACAAGAAACTTAAAGGGGGAAGAAATGGTATTGAATTGCTACCTATTTTGGACGTACCAAGCTTGGAGAGGCTGAGGCATGGTTGAACTATTAAAGTGTATGTATGTATGTATGTACCTTGCGAAAACTCAAAGTCGATATGTGAGTCGTTATCATGCCCAAGGAGCCATGCAAACAAGGGGTAAGGAGAGGGGTTCTTTTGTGAGCAGGAGTCGCCATTGAGAAGACTAAAAAACAAGTTTCGTTTTGTTTGCTTCCACGCTCAAAAACAATACCAGAAACGAAACCCCCTTGGGTGGGAACAAATCACAAGTCGATATTACATGTGTGCATACTACGCATCTGTATGGATGTACGTAGTACAAGTACATATAGGATACTATGTACTGGTTTTGAAAACTTTATTTTCTTGTCTCTATCTCTCCCTTAGGCTCTAGTCATACAGTAAGGGAACCCCTTCGATTTCGTTACTTCATAAATGTGGTGATGGTGACCAAACACACAGAAGATACTACCCTAACAGAGCTAGTAAAAACGATGCAAGTATGTATACCATATATGTACTATGTACTACCGCCCTGAAGACCCATGAATAGCTCTCTTTGAATTTGAATCTGGCTGGCGAGATTTCACATGCTATTTTTACTTTTTTGACGGTCTCGCTCTAAGCCGTGAAAGGAATTTGATTGTCGTCGGCCCTGCCAGAGACCTCATATATATACACACATACGTTAAAGTATATGTATGTTTATATTTATAATCTTTTTTTTTTGAGGGGGGGGGGGGGGGGGAGATGGCGGGGCTCGTTTTGGGTTCGCGTCAACTACAATATGTTTAACTGGGTTAGTGTCAACAAACCCGAACATACCAACAAGAGATTGTTAATGTGCCCCCTTTAACAGCCAGCGTTAGATTTTTGCTTTTGGAAAAAGAAAACAAGACGCACCAAGATTGTGACGTGCAACAGCTTCAATAAACAAGTACCAATGCATGACAGCTGAACCACCTGCTGGACAACCTTGCGTCTAGCAATGTTATGGGTGGTTCAACTTGACCTGTTGAATGAAGTAAGGAGAGAAGGGGCTTTTTTTTTTGAATTAGCATTGGGATTGGTATACGCTCATAGTAAAAGAATGGCATATATGTATACATACTTGAACAAACAGTGACCACGGCCACATTTGCACTACTACTTTAAACGGTTGTTGTATGGACCAGCTCCGGGTGCCGTTTATTGTAGTACATGGTACTTGTGAGCGTTGCTTGACAGGCTTTGCCAGGCACCATGTACGTATACATACATACATAAATATAACTCAGCTTTGGGAGGCTACTGGTCATGGGGTTGAGGTCTCCAACATCAAAAATATTTTGAGCTCTGATGCAATGCGAGTCAAACAAGACAAAGCTAAATGCAAAGAAGCTGCCGCCACAATTTCGCTGTACTTGTACCTTGCGTTATTCCTTTGTCTGAACTCCTCTTATGTAGGTACCTATGGTATGTATGTATGGTACATGTTATTTATGAGATCCAACATGTATTTCTTATCCCCTTGTGTTTACCCTGCTTGTGATATGAATTTGCTTTCCTATTTACCTTATCCAAGAATACTAATATGAATAATCATGACAATTGGATATGTAAATCCATGACTTTGATGGGCTTCCTGGAGCTTCAAGGTTTCTGGGTTTTAGGGATTTACACACATACATGTACCGTTGCAGGCCAGTTACTAAAATAATACTAGTAATAATAAACCCCCCGTCTGCGTCTGCCGGACTAGGAGGTAGGTCAAGGCGTTTGGATACAATATACCGGGTGTGATTCCAAGTTCGGCTTCCACAGTACTTTACTCTCTGCCCTAGCTTTTGTGCCTATGGCTTTCCCATAGTATAAATACTCTCTTACCAGGCCTGTCTCGGATATCCTTCTCTCAACTTTCACACAATCCGTCCTCCTTTGCCCTCTTGAGCGTCTCAAAGTTGGTGTCTTGGTTGGTTTCCGCACTTGTGTCAGCCCGCCTTACTTGTATTTGTTGATTCCGTCACTGTCGCACTCTTTCTCTCATTTTCCTCTAGTTAAGAATTTTTCTATTGCTCTGGTTTCCTAGTTCGGTACACCAAAATTCCCCTCTTTAATCGCCAAACCAAACCAAGAAAATTCTTAATTCTTCATTTTTTCCTACTTCGCTGATTCTTCCCCCGTCCTCTCTTTCTTTCTGAATTCCCAACACACCTAACCAGTGTTCCCATATACACCTCATCGGCGGTCCCATATCTTACTACCGTTATACAAACCATTACTCTCGCAACTCTTCATACATCAACACTGCCGCCATGCAGTCTCCTCACCCTACCCTCAAGGCAACTTACGCCGACCGGGCTGAGAACGCCAAGCATCCGTTGATGGCTTACTTGTTCCGTCTCATGGATCTCAAGGCTTCCAATCTGTGTCTCAGTGCCGACGTTTCTACTGCCCGCGACCTTCTGTCCCTCGCTGACCGCATTGGCCCTTCCATTGTCGTCCTCAAGACTCACCACGACATCATTTCCGGCTGGGACTACAGTCCCAACACCGGTACCGGCGCCAAGCTCGCGTCGCTGGCCCGTAAGCACGGCTTCCTGATCTTCGAGGACCGCAAGTTTGGCGACATTGGCAACACCGTGCAGCTGCAGTACACCGCCGGCGCCGCCCGCATCATCGAGTGGGCCCACATTGTCAACGTAAACATGGTTCCCGGAAAGGCGTCCGTGGCTGCGCTGACCGAGGCCGCTAACAAGTGGAGAGACCGCAACCCGTATGAGGTCAAGACTACTGTCAGTGTTGGCACCCCCAAATCCGACTCGTTCGACGAAGACGACGAGAACAACGACGATAACGACCACCACGACGCTGACAACAATCTCCTTCCTAACTCAAAGTCTATTCCCATCCCAAAAACCACCACCACCACCACCACCACATCCTCCTCCAACGGCGCCTCCAAGAACGGCACTGCTTCCGCGACCAGCAGCAACCCCTTCGGCACCTTCCGCCCAGATACCCTCGAGACCAAGTCGGCATTTTCGCAGTCCTACGAGGGCCGCAAGGGCAGCATTGTGTCCGTCACCACCGTCACGCAGCATTACGAACCTGCCGACTCACCGCGCCTGACCAAGACTCTGGCTGACGACGAAGTGCTCTTTCCCGGCATCGAGGAGGCGCCTACTGACCGCGGTCTGCTGATTCTGGCGCAAATGTCCAGCGCCGGCAACTTCATGACGCCCGAGTACACGCAGGCCTGCGTCGAGGCGGCGCGCGAGTACAAGTCGTTTGTCATGGGCTTCATTGCGCAGTCGCCGCTCAACAGCCTGCCGGAAGACGACTTCATCAACATGTCGCCGGGCTGCCAGCTGCCGCCGGCGTCTGACGGCGACGACGACAGCAAGAACATTGTGGGCGGCGACGGCAAGGGCCAGCAGTATAACACGCCGTCCAAGCTGATTTGCAACTCGGGCGCCGACATCATCATTGTCGGCCGTGGTATTCTCAAGGCCGACGACCCGCAATCAGAGGCTGAGCGCTACCGCCGCGCCGGCTGGAAGGCATATCTGCAGCGCCTGAGTTGACTAGCCGACCAGGACGCCAAGCTGGAGCAGGCGGCCAGCGCAGTCGAAGCAGCAGACAAGATGGATGTCGAGGGCGAAGATGGCGAGAATGACTGTTCTGTCGCGTTACAAAGGACGAAGCGGAAGAGATCAGTTGATGGGACGCCTGTGTAAAGAACGTGGCTGTTGTTGGTCTGGGCTGGATTTTGGGGCGAGGGGGCGGGGGGGTTTGTCAACAAATTAAGGACAGAAGCATGCTTAAACAAAAAGAGTGGCGTGGGAGGAGCAATGCCGCGAAGATCCAAAGGCTTGGGGGCTTGCCCTCTAGTTGTTGTCTTATCAACCCGGGGGACCACCGATGAGCTCAACAAGTTGTGTTTGCTTTGCATTGTGTTGAAAGGCCATGTTTTTCACTTTCTTTTTCGTCTTTGCCTTGCGTTACTCTCATGTGTCAGGCTCGCCAGCCCTTTACAAAACACTACCAAATACTGTGCATGTACTTTGGTACTTCGTTGCGGGCCACAACTGGGAAGTTTCTTTTGTTCATGGTGAGCAAAAGTTGGGCCGCAAGCGCACATCATGAGCCTAACATTGCATGCATGCAGTCGGGAGCTGTGGAGCCCGATGCAGGCGCAGCCCGGCCAGGAGAAGACCCCGTTTTCTTGCCTCCTTTCCATTTTTGATCCCCTTTTTCAATTTTGATATCTTTTTGCATTCTCTCTTGCGTCTCTGCATGCTCTTGCAGCAGGCAGTACAAGTATGACCAAAATAAAAGGAGGGTTGTCGAATATCGCATTTCCTCGCCCTGCCTACGCAAATATGACGAGATTTTCTTTTTACTGCTGCAGCTCGAATGCGTGGCAGTAGCATTCATACTGGCTGGCTCTGTTGTCTTACAAGCTTTCTTTGGATTTCTTTATTTGGGTTTGGTATATTCTTGTAATTTCATGGTTGATGGTGGCATTTTTAGTGATATCTCTTGGATAGATTTAATTACACTTGTTTAGTTTTACTCGCCGTTTTCCTTGAATCTCGTGCCAGCTCTTTATACTTGTAGAATGCTATACTTACGCATGTACTCTGTATGTATTCTTTGTCCTACAATCGACTTACATACATACATACATATACATATGTACACGTACTGTGCGATCTGATTACCCGCGCATGGGTTAAAGGGTTCTTAATTACTTGTCACCCTGGTTCCCGAGATTTGATCAGATCGAGATTGTCGTTTTAAGCTTCACTTCTAATCGTTATGTATATAAGATTACCTTTACTAGATGCTGGAATTTTGCGCATATAAAATCATCTTTGAATGGAAGAACTTACAGCAGCAAGCGAACCGGTGTTGCAAAGCAGCCTCATCTCGATTCATCACAGCCACACATCTTCATAGCCTCTCCGTATTCTATACTCAAGAACGTATTCACACATGCAGTTGCTTTCAAGATGCTTGGGCTATGTATTGACTTCGCGGCCCGACGCAGGTTTTAGTACAAAGAAGCTCGCGACCTTGTGTATGTGCCTCTTTGTGGACGATGGTATTCGAATTGGACTTGCTCTATAGTATGTAGTACATTCGCATTCTACTGTGCTTACTACCACTAATTCTTGAACAAAGTCATCAACTGAGGCTTCATGTACACTTCAGTCATTATTCAATTGTGCTATCGGTACCATTAAGTGTTGCATGTTCGTATAGGACTGCAGCAGCAAATTTCATTCCTGCCGATGCACAAAGTACGCACAAGTATGTATGTATGTCTTTGTTGTCAATACAGTTTTATCCTACCTGGTTCCAGAGATACATAGTACATACACCTATTACTTAGCGTATACGTATGGTATGTAGTAAGTAACTTGTGTTCATGTCTGCCACAGCCAAAATTCTGCCCTGTCCGCTTTCTTTCCGTCTGTCTGTTTCGCTCCCGCTCCCAACTATGTGTTAAATTGTACTGACTTTCTTATCGAGACCTGCCAAATACAATAGAAGAGGGATGGATACTCGCTTTGGGTGATATCAGATTTTCGTTGCTCTTTTATAACATCATTTCCGTTTTGGGGTTCTAACTCTTCTATTTACGCTACATACATATATTCTAATCACAGCTTGATTTCTATTCACCCTCATCTGGACCTCGATCTGACTATTGGCAAGCGAATTCATCGCTTGCTACTGACTCATCCCTGTTTGCTTTCATTTGTTGTTGTGTTGTTATGTCAACACAAAGAAAGCCAACCAACTCTAACTCTCTCTCAAAGCGAGCGGCCTTTACCTCGGAAAATAGCCAGTGCCTATCAAGCACGTTGAAGGGCAAAACAAAGCCTTGATACCACCCTTGTACAGTAAAATCCAAAAGTCAGCTCTTGGAGAATACAGTTGCGCCACTTGTCAATCGCCCAAAACAATAGATAAAAGACCATTTCATTCACTCAACCCGCCATCGAACACATCAAGCCAACAATCACAAGCTGCCACCACCCCCTATCTTCACCACGCAAATCCATACTTGCGAAACACCCGCTTTGTGTTGTTATCATGGAAACTCGGACAATGGGATCGCCTGTCCCAACCGCTCCTGATATTGCCAGTCGCTGGCAGTCTCTGTCGACTCAATGGGACGAGGCTCGCAGCCTTATTCAGGTATGCTTGTCCAAGCTGCTTCCACACTCGCTACTTTTGTATCGCGCAGTCCTTTTTAAGCCAGCTGCTGCCTCTATGCCATCATGATCTTGCATTAACGAAATCATGTCATACACACACATAGGACCTTATGATGTATTGCTCCACTGTCGAGGGTCGTCTTCGCGCCGAAAATGACGAGCTCCGCCAGCAGGTCGAAACCCTCAACTTAGATCTCTCAGATGCCGTCGCTGGCCGTCGCAATTTCCAGGCCGAACTATACAGAACACAAGAGAAGCTTCACAGAGTTGAAAAAGAAAATGCTGCCAAGGCTCAGTCCATGATGGCTGTGCAAGCCAAGATTCAGGTAGCGCATCTAGGAGCATATATTGGCTTGTTTATCTCTAACCTTTTCTCTTCAGAACGCTAACCCATATGTAATTGCCTTGATTGATGGCGATGGCCTCTTGGTAAGATACTGGCGGATCTATGTACGTACCCAGAACGTGGCTAACTACATTTCGTCATCAGTTCAAAGAATCCTACGTCAAAGACGGGCTTGATGGTGGCAAGCGCGCCGCCAAAGACTTCCGTGATGCAATTAGAGCCGAATGTGGTATCGTTGATCATGATGATACCCGCATTGAAGTCAAAATCTTTGCCCATGTTACAGGCCTGTCTCGGGCCATGAAGCGTGACGGTTCGGTTACTTGGGAGCAGGACTTCAAAGAGTTCACTCTTGGATTTACGCAGGCTCTATCTTCCTTTGATTTTATTGACGTTGGGGTCGGCAAAGAAAGAGCCGATTCAAAAATCAAGGGTATGTTTGTGTGTCTTGTGATAATGGCCCGTGGACGTTTGCTGACCAACACATCCTCTTTTTTTCTCTCTTTTTCGTTGTAGAACTTACACGCTGGCACATTAAGTCGCCATCATGCAAGCACTTGCTTCTAGGAATTTCTCACGATGCCGGATATGCACCATTTTTAGACGAGATCTTCACCAAGAACCAGCATAGTGAGCGCATCAGCTTGATTGAAGGCTTTCCGACACACAAAGATATTGCACGAACCGGCATCAACATCATCAACATGACGAAGAGTGTATTCCGGGCTGACAAGTTAGTTGACCGTCAGACCGGACTGGTTAATGATGCGACACCGTCGACAACATTTGACGATTTTGTCACTGTGAGGCCTACTTCTGGTGCTTCGCCGCCTCGCGCCATTAAGCCTTTGATTCCTGCCAAGGCTACATCCAAGAAGGTCTCAACTCCCACATGGAATCCGGGACCGCGCGGCCTTGATCCGCCTGTCTCTTGTACTCAAGCCAGCATGGATATAGTCAAGAAGCGGGCTGCAGATAGGAAGCCTTGTAATGTGTATTACTTGCGGGATGTATGCCCTCGAGGCTTCAACGATTGCCCCTTTGACCACCGCCAGAAAATGAGCAAAGATGAAAAGAATGCGATTGCGTTTTTGTCTCGTACTAACCCTTGCCAGAATGGCCAAGATTGTCCCAACGAGGACTGTATCTACGGCCACAATGTGAGTTGCTTTGAAGCGCGATTGAGGTGATACATATAGCTAATGGTTATTGTTACAGTGCCCAACGGTCAAGGATAATTATTGCACCAACCAGTACTGCAAGTTTACCGTCGCGCTTCACCCTCCGGGCTGTGCGTTCCGTAACAAGCATGTCCCTGACAACTAGACTGCAAGTTTTTTTTTAACCAAACATGACTTAAAGAATTGTACGAGCTAGCTGATAGTGCACAGTTGCATTGCAACTGGTGGCACGATGCGGCGGTGCTCATTATCATTGTATCGGCTTGTGACTACAGATATCATACGCCGGAAATTCCACAGTGGAGGGCGCACGTGATTGAAATTGTTATCAGAGATTCAGATTGTTTTCAAGATGGCATCTACAGGATGACTGTCTCATAGTCTCTTTTGAGTATTTGCTACATTGGTTCAATGCTCTTGCTTTTATTATTATGATTATTATTTATTGTCTTGTGGTTTGCCATGACGTGTTCATGTTCGTATGTACTATGTACTTGTAGCTGTAACCCTTGATTAAATCTACAAGGGTTTGCTTATACTGTCTAGGCCGAAAATTGCCCCACGTTGTAAGCTTAGTTGGCGGAATTAGGACCCCACATGAATCTGGCCAGCTCCTACCAAATTAATCACTTGTTTTCAGCCTCGTGGGCGATTTCCCGTCTACCGTCTACCAGCCACCAACACGACAGCCTCGAAGCCAGCGTCTCGCCCGAAGCAACCAACTACACGGAACAGAGTTCGATTGAGTCATTATTCTCGTCTAAAGTTACAATCTCTGTATCCTCCTCGACGACACCAAATCCGTCTACCAGCTCCCAATAGCAAGCCAAAATGTCACACGCCCGTGTCGAGGAGGTGTCGGACAGCGACTCCGATCCCAGCGTTGGCAACATCTCGGACTTTGAAGACACAGATATCATCCGGCGAGTCGAGCCGGTCTCGCGGCCAGCGCCCGCCGCCAACACTACCGCCGCTGCGCAGTCCACAAGCCCATTTGCCGCGGCGGCCGCCAACCGGCCACGCCAAGTCACGGACACAGAGTCTTTCAAGGACGGCCACGTGCTGTATCCTATCTACTTTGATGCGGCACGCAGTCGGGCAGACGGGCGGCGCGTCAGCAAAGACCTGGCGGTGGCGAATCCGCTGGCGCGCACGATTGCCGAGGCGTGCAGCGCACTCAAGCTGCAGCCGCTGCTGGAGCCGAGCAAGACGCATCCCAAGGACTGGGCAAACCCAGGGCGCGTGCGCGTCAAATACCCGCCGCCTGAGATGCGGCGCGGCGCCCCAAACGTGCTCAACAAGCACCACCTGTACCGGCTGGTGGCCGAGTTCCTGGCCGAGTTCCCCACGACGGATAAGTGCGAGGAGCTGCGCGTGCGCATTCCCGGGCTGCCGCTGCCGATGCCCAAGAATGACGAGGAGTGGCCGCGGCCGGCGGTGCCGCGCGGGTGGAAAATGGGTTCGCTGCTGCCGCTGCTAAGCCCGGCGTTGACGGGTGGCGGCGTCTCGGAGAATTTATTCAAGGACATGATGAAGGAGATGCAGAACGGGAAAGACCCGATGGCGGCGCTAATGGGCGCAGCGCAGGGCGGGATGATGGGAATGGGCGGCAGCGGCGGTCCGGCGGCAACAGAGACGGACGCGGGAAAGAAGAAGAAAGATAAGAAGGGCAAGGGGAAGGCTTAACGCAGAGGCTAATTTTCTACGAAATAAAGGACAAGAAACAAAACTACGAGAGCACGCTACGGGCACATGATGGGAGTTGGTATTGTCTTTTTTTATCCTGTTTAATGGGTAGGCTTTGTATTATTGGTATCTCTATATGGGGGAGGCAAAGAACAAGAAACGAGAGACACGGAGAAGAACAACAGCCGGCTACATCGCTTTGTTTGGGGGGGTCAAAGAGAACAATTATAGCTTTGCCAGGGCCACTGCTGACATTGGCTTTTCTGGAGCCGGCTTTGGCTTTGCCGGCAGCTCCTTTTGCACCGTTTCGTGTGTAGCTGCCGGGGCTGCAGGCAGATAGTCAGCCACCACCTCGCTCCACGCCGTCTGTATGATGTTCCAGTACCGCTTAGGCTCCATCCTTGCCAGCTGTACATGCAAGCCCTGGTCAAAAAGATGCGAGTCAACCTTGCAACCGGACTGGCGGGAGGCATCCCGGTGTTGCTCGACGCCGCGCCACGGGATGATGTAGTCTTTGTTTCCGTACAGATACACGCGGCGCTCGGTTATATCCAGCACCGGCTTGGAGTTCATCAGCAACGCGGCGCTCTCGGCGGCCGTCGGCCCGACGCGCAACACGCGCGAACGCACCCACGCGCTCAGGACGTACACAAAGGCGGCGATCTTGTTGTACACCGGCTGGTGCAAGGCCATGGCGGCGTAGTTGGGCCAGAAGCAAAAGTAGCCCGGATTCGAGTCGAGCACGGCCATGTGGCGCGGGAATACGTAGTCAGCCAGGCGCAGCATGCGCGTGTACGCCATCAGCCCGCCGTTGGAGAAGACGTGCACGAGGATGGGCCGGGCCGGGCGCTTGCGCGGGGCAATGCGGCGCACGAGCCCGTCGAGCGCCACGATTTGCCGGATGGCGGCGAAGGCTGCGCGGTGCGCGCGCCGCGAGACCAGGCCGCTCATGAACTGCCACAGGTTGGAGGGCACGACCACGAGCGGCGTCGACGGGTACAGGCTGCGGTACATGTTGACGTACTTGGCGACGTGCACGGGGCTGGCGGAAAGCCAGCCGAAGAGAACAATGAGCGGCGGGTCAGACGGGCGCAGTGACATGGCGGGGCGGAGAACAAAGGCGCCGTCTTTGAGAGGGGAGATGGAGGCGGCGGCCGCCGTGGCGGACGGATTAGACTGCAGCTCGGCCATTGAGGATTGGGGCTTGGGCAGGAGGCTTGGGTCTGGATACTGAGTTGTGCGGAACCGAATAGATTGTGGCAGCGGCTTGCGCAGGAGAGTTCGAACTCTCGTGAACAGGAACATAATAGAATAAGTGAAAAGTAACAAAGAAGAGAGGGTATCACAAGCACATGCCAGAAGAATCTTCACGGATCTTGACGGTTTTTTTTGTTTTCAATTTTCCGTTCGTTTTCTCAAACTTGGCACAAACCGAGACAAAGGACTACAAAGACATAAGCCGAAGTACTTGTATGTCTAAAATGAAGGATTTAAACCGTGAGAAGAAAATACTTCTGGAATGCGATTTGGGAGACAAGGAGGCAGGGGTGAGCTATTTCGAGCAGGGCCAGTGTATGTAGTATGTGCATATGTACATATAGTAGTAGTGATGCGTTGCATTGGTAGCAAAAGCAGCAGGAAGCAAGGACCAGCTAGATACTAGATAACGGGGAGCTTGATGGACACCTAGACGCCAACGGTGGGTTTGCTCTCGAGAAGACGTACATGTTGTACATACTATGTATGTACAAGTATGCATATTACTTTGTGTATGTACATACATGTAGAAGCTCCATTTCATTATGGTGTTGCAACCATTACAAATGCTCAGTCTTACAGAGAAACGACTGGGCTTGGCGGAGCGGTCAACTATGATCCTATATGTCTGTGAGATACATAATGGCATCATGTATTTTTTTTTTTTTTTTTGCGAGGTGGCATGGGTTGTATAACCATGTCACCGGAAACGTTAGTCACTCTGCATCCCGGTCGTTTATGGCCTGGGGCTATCTTTGCTATGCTTTATAGGAAAACATACATGCTTGTAAACTCTTGCTTGTTTAATTTACCTTCTTTGTTTCTCAAAGTGGGATGTACATAGTACAAGTACTGTAAGTTGCACAACACTATGTATGTATGTAATGTGCAAGTATAAGTCATGCAACACAGGAAAGATATCAGTCTAGTAGTCCCTTTTAAATGAGACAACTTAAACTTGACAGCTACGGTGTACTACAAGTGTACATACTGCGTACATAAAAACAAAAAGCAGCCGCCTCCTGATGCATCCATCCCGTTAGCTTTGGCACTACTGCAGAGACAATCGTGTACATAATAAGTAATTCTGTCCTTGAGTCGCTATTTCCTTATCTGGTTTCATGCTCCTCAGCAAGTTTCGTACTATGTAGTAACTCTCTACAAAACTCCATTATCACGACTTGATATTCAAAGATTAACTACAAAATGAAAATGACACTTCAATCAAGAAGTGATGATTGTTCCTGGATGACACGTTTTTTAGTTGCTGCAGTGTATAATGATATCAATCAAAAGCTCTAATGCAGCTGTATTCCAAGATCTAAGCGTAATGTTCATTATCATTGTATCCGGCTAGTTATGGAGAAACATGTATCCATGTTGATATTTTCCTGCTGTCTTTGTTTGATTACTAGCTGAGGTATGAGATGTAAATCAACATGCATCGGTACCATGAAGCCGTTTGTTATCACTACTGAGAACTCATAGTCAGATTACAAATTTTGCCGAGCTTACGGACTTGCTGAGGAGCACCACTCACTTACGCAGTAACAAGTATGTATGTATGTGGTTATATACTACATACATATGTACATAGTACAAGCTACCATCTGTTGGTGGAAGGTTTTTTTTTTTTCTTTTTTTTTTTTCTTTTTTCTTCCATGTTTTTCTAATAGTAATACTCTGTAGTTTTGTTATCTGATATTTGTTACTTATTCCCTTGAGTTTTTGTATTGTTATGTTACCACACGTCTCTTCTATAATAAATTGCACACTAAACTTTTTTTTTTCTTCCATAGTTGCTCCTTTTCTTTCCGCGGCAAGCATTGATATCAAACTCTGACGAAAGACGTGGCTCTCGACGAGCAAGGGTCCAAGCAGATGAGTTTTTTTTTTTTTTTTCTTTTCTTCTCGTTTGGATTCGACAAGGAGGAGGCTAACGCGGGCTCCGGCCCGCTGGGCGCCCTTTTTATTTTTTTTTTTTTATCTTCCGCCTTTCTCCCATTCTATTCCTTGTTCTTGTTTTTCCCCTATTTCCTCTACTAAAAAAAAATCTCCCATCAACGCTCCAGGTGTTTCTTCAATCATTCCCTTTTCTTATACGTACATCTTCACAAAGGGGAGATGCCAAACCTCAAATCATTAAATAAAAACATGTAAAAATATAGCTTGCGTGATATCTCGTCTCACATCCATAATATCGCCTCATACATCCATCTTGTCTCACTTTGAGAAAACAGGATCTCCTTTTCGTCCGACCCCCGACCCCCGACTGTAACTGTAACCGAACTCGCTGGCTTCTCGCCTGCAGGCTTGCTGATAAATAAAGTAAATGTTGGACAGACTACTACTGGTACATAGTACAAGTATGTATGTACATACATACATACATAGTAGTACTATGTAATAACAAATCCTTGTCTGAGTCCTAATCCACTCTCACCCTTTTCCCTTCCCCCGACGCCATCATTCAACACGACCCTGCAGACTCTCCCACTCGGCAGACCCCACAATCTGTACTTCCCGCCCGGCATCGCCTGCAATCGTCTTTCCATCCAGCCCCGGCAACCGAATCTGCAGCGCTGCCAACCGCCGTCTCCCCGGACCGCTGGCTCTCGTCTTGCTGCTCTTGGTCTCCCCGGCCTTGATTCCGCTGGCCTTGCGCACCACCGCTTCCTTCCAGCTATCCCACGCCGCAAAGTCCTCGGCTTGCTTGGCCGCATGGAACTGCGCCGTCGACTTGGCCGGCTTCCACGCCAGTTTGTCTTGCGGCAGCGTCTTCAGGTCAAACACTGTCGCCGTCGACGCTAGACGCACCAACTCGCCAAGCACGTCGCGACCCTCGGCAGCCACAAGAGCCTTGCGCTCAGTGCCGGTTGCGCGCGCAGGAAGCAGCGGCTCCGTGAGCCATGAGAGCGTAGCCTGGTCAGCGCCACGGGCACGGCGGTTCTGGTCGCGCAAATGGCGGACAGCTGACTGTAGGCTGTTGATGTCGGACTTGAGGGCATCCATTTCGCGGGCAGTAGCCACGGCACGCTCCTTGCCAGCACGAGCTCCAGCAGCATCGGCACCGTCAACCACAGCACGCGAGTCGCCAGCAATCTTCTTCCACTTGTCACGATCTGTCTCAAGAGCCTTGAGTTCGCGGTCTTGCTTATCAATGTCCTCCTTGAGGCTGGCATTGACCAGACGCTCGTCCTCAATCATGTCCTCCAGCTCGGCCATGGCTTGCACCTTGGCCTGGGCATCCTTCATACGAGCCTCCAGAGTTTCAATCTTGAGAACAGCTGTGCTGAGCGACTCCTCGCGCTGTGCAACCGTGCGGCGAGCTTCGTTGTACTCCTCACGCATGCGACGCAGAGACTCTTCGGCATCGACAGGAACAACCTTGCGAGCCTTGAGTTCCTGCGCACGCAGCTTCCACGGCTCTGGGGCCATTTCAAACTCGACAGCCTGCGTCAGGTCCGAAGATAGTGACGACATATCGGTAATCTGGGTGGCCAGAGTGCGCAGCTTAGACAGGTAGGTCGAAAACAGGTCCGACTCAGCCGCCGATGACACTTCCAGGGCAGCCTTGGACACGGCCTGCGTA
Source organism: Thielaviopsis punctulata (assembly GCA_036034705.1). Lineage (NCBI taxonomy): Eukaryota > Fungi > Ascomycota > Sordariomycetes > Microascales > Ceratocystidaceae > Thielaviopsis > Thielaviopsis punctulata. The sequence goes on from CM069896.1 coordinate 586,482, forward strand.
ACATCATCGTAGCTGAAGGGCGTCGTGCGGTCCTCCTCCGCGGACAGGACAGCGTGCACCTCCATTCCAATCTGGCGTGACAGCTTGCCGAGCTCGACCGTTGCCGCCTCACACTGCTCAAACATTTCATGCGTGTCAGGTGGCAGCGTCAGCGAGCGAGCACGGAGCTCCTCCAAAGCCCGCACGGCCTTGCCAGCCACCACCTTGGCACTGCGCGTCTGACTGATGGCAGCGTCAATGCGGCGAGCAAAGTGCTGTGCCATGCCGTCATCCTCAACAGTGACAATAGGCTCGCCACCCTCCTCGGCAGCCGGAGTGACAACCTGGGTAGTGGCAGGGACAACACGCTGCACCAGCGTCTTGACTGTCTGTAGAGCAGTAGCCGAAGACTCAAGTTGGGTCACCATAGTAGTAGTCTGCATGTGAACCTTGTCAGCATACGAAGGAAGGTCGTCCTGCGGCAGATGAACCTCAGCCAGGTGGTTCAGCAGGGCAAGAGTACGCTGCAGCTCCGTAGCACAGTGCTTCTCCTTGAGCTCATCACGACGCAGGCCATCAATCCACTGGTTCAGTGCACGCTCCACAGGCTCCAGCTCGTATACAGCACCGCCAAAGCGGCCAAAGTCTTCAATGGAACAGTGCGTCATCGATCTGGCAAAGCGCTCGCACATAGCAGCCACCCATGCCAGCTTGTCAATGGCATCACAGCCCGCAAAGTTGTCATCCTCGTGGCCGGCACTAGTGTTAGTGTTGGTCTCATCGCCAGAAACATTGGCGTTGGCATTGATGCGGTCCTTGATGAAGCCCTGCAACAGCGTGGCCTTGAACGACACGCGGCGGAAGCGAAGCAGCGACAGCACCGAGTTCTCATCCTCGCGGAAGCTGTCGGGCAAGAACATCTTGACAATCTCTAGATGGTCAGCAGCCTCCTGGGCATCCAGACGACGCAGTTCCAGATCAATTGTCTTGGCCTGAGTCTTGGCCGCGGACAGCTGCAGCTTCATGTTGAGATCCATCATGGCACGAGACTTGTTGTTGAGCTCTTCCGATTCTGTCTCAGTGACTGCATGAGATGCCCGCATATCCTCCAAGTCGTTTTGCAGAGTAGTAACCAACGAACGGAACTTGGACAGCGTGTACTCCATGTCAGTAATCGTCTCTTCGCGCTGGTTGGCCCGGCGGCCCTGCTCAGCAATGACGGCATCCTTGAAGTCAAGGTCCTCCTGCATCTCGCGCTCGTTGTGCACATGGTTCAGCTCCAGTTCGTCGTTGATCTCCTTGAGACTCTCCAGATCCTCAATCACAGCCTTGAGCTCGTTAATCTCCTCGGCCTGCGCCATGTTGCGCTCGCTAAGCTCTTCAATCATGTCTTCGGCGCCGAGAGCATTGTCGAGTTGCTGCCGGAGATCCTCAATGGCGTTCTCTGCCTTTTCAAGCTTCTCCTTGCTCATTATGTGCTGCTCCTTGATTAGGCTGTAGTCTTTAAGTTCCTCTTCAAGTCCTGCAACCTGGGCTTTCAAGTCGTCTTCATTGGCCTGAGTTAAGTCACGCAGTCTAATTAAAGCCTCACGGAGACGCTCATTGTTCTTCTCAAGCTGGACCCAGCCGGCACTGGTACGGTCCTCGGTCGAAATGTCTTTGCTGAGCTCGCGGTTCTCTTCTCGCAGAATCTCAACCTCCAGCTCCAGCTCGTCCATCTTCATCTTGAGCTCCGTCAGCTCTGCCTTGCAGTTCTCGTACTGCTCCTCGGCCATTTCACGATCAAGAGTTGCACTCTCCAAAAGAAGATCACGGTCTTCTTGCAGCGACTCGATGCTTTCAAATCGTGCCTCGGCTTCCTTGAGCTCTTTGCGCAGCTCAATCAACTCGGCCTGCTGCGGCTGGTACTTGGCCTGCAGCTTCTGGATGATGCCCTCAAACTTGTCGCGTTCTTGTTGCACCATCTCCAAAGCCTTGAGCTTTTCCCGGTCCTCAACCCGCTTGCGCTCAAGTACACGGATCTTAGCCTTGAGATCGTCAATCTCGCGGGCAGCCGCTGCAGCAGCACCGCTGGTAGCCCGTGACCCACCTGGTCTGCCACTTGTTGAAGACATTGGGGAACTAGCGCCGTTATCTTCCGGAGGCGCCAGACTACTGCTGCGGGCCATGGCGGGGCTCGTAGGCTGTGGTGACAGATCGTCTCGGGAAGACTTGGGGGCTGGAGATATGGAGTCTTGTCTAGAGTCGCTTCTAGAGCCGTTGTGGAGCTCTACAGACCGCCGTCTCTCGCTGGACTTGACAGCCGGTCCCTTTTGCGGGGTCGTGATAGAGAGTCGGTTTCCACTAGACGTTCGCGATGGGGCGCCAGCACGCGAGCCAGTCGAAGAAACGGATGGTTGGCGGGCCTTTGTGGTAGGAGCTGAGGGCGGGCCCATAGCCGAGCGTGAGCTGGCACCGGTTCGTTTTCCAGGCGGCCCCGCACCGACACGGCTATTAGCTGGCGTAGTAGTGCGAGTATTGCTGCCCGAATTGGCTAATTGTTTCGTAGGGGACTATTAAATATCAATATGCGTACTTTGTAGACATAGACTAAGCAAACTCACAGCTCGAGAACTTCCTCCCAGCAGGCTGTTGGGCCGCGAGGATGTCCTCCGTCCCGACGCCGCATTTTTTTGCGGGGCAGGGGCTTGTTTAATTATGGTCAAGGCCGTTGGGCGCAGGAACATGCCCTTTCCCATGGCACATTTGAAGTAGCGCTCGCCCTGAACGCTACCGTCGTTTTTGCCGGTGGCATCTTCGAGCTCGACACCAACCCAGACGCCGGCAGCAAAGGCCGTCTCACCAACGAACCGCACCTCGGCGATGCGGCCGTCGACGAGACGGACCACCTGGCCGGGCTGCAGCTCCATAGAGGGGACGCTAGTCGGCCGTGACAGGTGATTTATTCGGAGTCGGAGTCGGAGTCGGAATCAGGATTCGCAGGGGGTGGGCTCGGGCCGATCGATGAGCCGTATGTTGTGATTGATTGGCCGGGAGCTTGTCTGAGGTAAGCTTGTGCTAGCTAAGCTTAGCTTGGTTTTATAACGGCAAACAAAAAAAAACAATTAAAAAAGCAAGCAATTAACAGCTCAATTGTGCATGGTTATTTCAGGTGGCACAGAAGACGGCAGCTGGTCTCGGGCCGACAATCACGAAAAGTCGATCGAGTGCAGGTTTGAAGAATGTGTGTGAATTTCCTTGTTTTGGCTTTGGTCGGGCGGTGAAGGTTGAAAATGGAGGGGCCAAAATCGAGGTTGTTGAGAGTTGTGCCTCGCGAATAATTTGATGATTTAATTGGCTGGCCTTGTTTGAGTTCTCGCTAGGCTATAGGACAGAGAATGTATCAATAAATTAGCACGTATCGCCAATTTACAGAGCGCGCCAAATTGATGAGCCGATTAGCATCTAATTGAAGCCCAAGCTTCTTCTGAGCGGCTCTACAAATTGAGGTGCAACTTCGCAGCGAAGTCCGCTTGAGCCCCCCTACTTGTGGATAACTGTCAATTTCAATGGCGGAGACTGTGGCTGTAGGGTGACATATGTGGCGTAAATCAATTTGGAATTTAAATAAATAAGGGTTATGATACTAAGGGTTATAGGACGACGTTGCACAAATTGAGAGGACTCAACACTTGTATCTCAACGATCTTGCCAGCTAGGTCATACTCGTTGATAAAGACAATCAAGTCCCCATATTTCACGAGGATACTACGGACTGTATCATCGAGATTCGGGAAAAAGGATACTGCACGGGTGTGAAAATGACACTCAAGCGAATAACACTCCGCGCATGAACATCGAGAAATACGGCGTTTTCAGGTCTGAGGGGAGACGTTTTGTGGGATACCATGAAGACATGAGTTGTATCGTGGCTTTAAAAGTGTAGAGCAAGGTTTGTGAAGACTGCCTTGATTCAGGCGTCGATTTCATCGTTGGCATGTACTAGAGTTGAAGATGACTATATTACATTCATGACGTGTTACGCGTGGCAGTTTTTCCGGATATGCAGGAGTTTATCACAGTAGTCTGCGAATAGCGGGGGTAGACTTTCCCTCAAAAAAAAACATGGTCTGCCATGAAGAGCATTAAATTTGAATCACAAGACTTTTGGGCTTTTCAGAGGAGAGTTCTGTGGCTAACTCCGAGTGTCAGCAAAACCAACGCCTCTAATCACCAGCGTCTCCGACAAGTCTCTAAGAACTCTATAGAGTGTGTGATCCAAAGCAATGAGACCATCTTCTCTCTGAGGAGTCGTGTGGTAGTCCTCGCTCTCGACAGATTATTTGCGGTATTGAGTGACTCAACTTTCAGAGGCACAGCGTGCACTAAATGTTAGTTCGCATGTATTATGATGCCCAGATTCCAGACTTGAAGAGAAGTTCTTCTAGAACATCCATACACTTGGATGTTAAGATGAAGTGCCTTTCGTTTAATTTGACACAACAGGGGAGCAAGAACTTACAGTTGGGCCCTGTCGCCTGGTCATGGGTTCATTAAAATGTTGGAGATATTTTCACATTTCAATATAGAAATATTACTATAATGTTTATGCCATGATTCTATCATCACGTAGGTAATAAAGGAATATCTCAAGTAAAATAAAATAAAAATATATGAATGGGAAACCCCTCCTTGCAAAAGTGAAATAAATCAGTCGTCTATAATGAAAAGACGCCGAACTTGCGTATCTCCGAATTTACATTGCCTCCAATTCCTTCTTGTAGTTTCGAGTCCTTGGGTGCTTCGGCCCCAAAGCTGCTGATACCTCTTCTACAGCCAACTTCATGGTGGCCTTTGCCCTCTGAGTTTCACCCATGCGACTCTGTAGGGTAGCTAGATGATGCAAAACCGATAAAGTGTTTAGGTTGGAAACACCATAGTACTGTAAATACAGACTGGCAGCTTTAGAGCACAGTTTCTCGGCCTCGCAAACTTTCCCTTCGTCGGCAAGCGTTTTTGATAGTTGGAAGAGCGGATTTGCTTCAAGAAACTCTTCGCCAATAGTATTTCGTACAATATCGAGAGCGTCATTCAAGATCTGATGAGAATCTTTGAGGTTTCCAGCTTGACACTCAATCATGGCCAGGTCACTAATGGCAGCGACAGAGTCTCTGTGATACAAGCTAAAAGCTGCCTCCGTGATCTGTTGCCGTTTCTGGGCAACATATTTAGCAGCCTTTTGATTACCCCCAAATTGATGAATGTAGAAGAGCGCGTCCCAGCACCTCAACACGTTGGGCGCTTCTTCGCCCTCTATTTGAGCACAAGCCTTCAGTAGCTGGGTAACCTCTGTCTGGCGATATTGACTCGTCGTTCCTAATTCTTGACAGACGATGATGTCCAGAACCATCATGCTGGCTTTGATGTAACGATACAGTTTCGACTCAGATGGAGCATCAACTAGAGCCAGGTGGCATTCAGAAAGAGCCTCCTCGTACCTGGTAGACTTTTCCAAGGCCTCGGCAATATTCGTGCGAGCAGCTGCCAACAACTCTCTGCTATCCTTTTTCATCAATCGGAGGTTGTGGAGGAGACAAGCTGCAGACAAAGCATGTTCGTAGTTGCATACAAACATGCTAAATGTATAAACGCGTGATAGTAGGAAGATGGCTTGCTCCGTGGTATGCTTATTTGCGGCATGAATGTCAGCAGTCACAAGACCACACGTACGGATGGCATGTGAAACATGCTGGTTTGTTGTCGAGATTTCTGGACGAATCATGCAAAAGTTGCGGTCCTGAAGTCGTGCGGGAGAAGGAAATATCTGTTGCATGTATGTGAATAGCGTGGAGAGATAAATACTCTTGGATATGTCGTCCAGGGAGTCGCTCATATCAGCAAGGATTGTATAAACAAGTCGTTGGGTGTAGATCATTTCAATATCTTCTTCATCGCTTTCCTTGTCGTTGGATGATGCTCTGGTCACAAAAGATGAGGTCGTAATGGGAATGATGGCGCGATAAAAGTCCTGAACATGAGATCTGCCGTTATCAAAGTTTTCACAGACTGCAAGAAAGGCTGACTTAACCATAGCGTATGGGATATCAGAATGGGACAGAAGTCCGAGGAGATGGTATACGTGCCGAGTGTTGAAGTCTGCTTTGGTGTGACTCTTAATCAACTTAGTCACAACTTCGAAAATTGTTTCTCCTGATGACGTAATGGTTTGGCGCAAGATTTCAAGTCTCTTCTCTGGGTGTTGACGGTAAGACTCAAGAAACTCTCCTATCGAAGAGCCTTCCGCTCGAATCTGCAAACAAGCTTGGTGTATCGCAGAGGGATGTAGCCCAAGCTCAATAGCCAATAGCGAGATATCTTTTTCACAAGACGCAGGATCGAGATTAAGCTTGAATATCTCTTTTGCCACAGAGAGTTCTGTACCAACTTCGAAGACTGGAGCGCGAAGTCCATCTGCCGCTTGACTAGACCGTGAAATTCCGACAATGGTTCCAAAGCTAGCCGTTGGGAGAAACTCAAGAACAGATCTCCCAGCAAGCTCATCGGTAGGCTGAAAGAAGGTCTCATCCTTGATGTTATCTAGGATCATCAACCAGTGACGTCCTTGAGATGGCTCTTCCAAGACTCTGCTCAAATCAAACAAATGCACAATATCCGATCTAGGATCCGTTGGAAGGTGGAAAAATTCGGCTACTGTATTCATGCCCCTCTTGAAAGAGTTAAAGGTTGAGCAATCAATATAGTAGACGGCATGTTTCGAGTCGTTCGGGAAGCATCTAAGAGCGAGGTCGCGAGCCAGCTGGGTCTTGCTATACAATCACAAATTTTAGTTACAGCCTATCAATGATGTGCAAAAGGAACTCATACCCACTACCACTGAGACCACTTATCAACACATGTAGACGGTCTTCATCATGACGCACGGAGGCATCAATCGTAGTGGCCAAGTCACGCAGCAATTCGTCTCTGCGAACCACTTCACACGGTGCTGCTGGTGGAACTTGGTACATCGGTTGCTTGCGAGCAAAAAAGGTCGGTTTCATTTCTTGAAAAGTTTCCAACATTGACAGCGTCACTGCCGCCGCATGCTGTGCCGCGACAGCCTGGAGCCCTTTCTCCTTGTGCGAGTCGGCATAATCGCAGACGCCCTTGACAACCAGCGCGTCTGGTAGCGCAAAAATGATACCATAGCCTTCCATCTCCAGCGCATACAGCCCATGGTGGTCTTTGTGGGCGTTGCGGTACTCGGCGTCTTTAATCACCGAGTTGCTGCAGCCGATCGGGCCAAAGGCAATGTTAGGAATAGCCGGGAGTTTGCGGCCGACAAGGTAGTGGGGCGAGCAGCCGGCAGTACTGCAGCTGAGAGTCTGGACTTCTGGACATTGTGCGGAGTGGGAGGAGAGACAGATTGAGCAGTTCGTTGAGCGGTGTACGTGGATATAGTCAGACTTGTACAGCGGGTCATAGCCAGGCTCAAACGGGAGGGGCAGGCCTCGAGTAAAGCGGGACCTCCACCGCTGCTGAAGCTTCTCTCCATCCTTGCCATGCTGGATGCCATGGAGGAGTTCTTCCAGCTCCGGAGACCGCGGCTTTGCCTTCTTGTCCTCACGGGGTTTGAAGTTTCCCGGGTACAGTCTGCCAAAGTCTAACAGCACCACTTCTGTTCCAACAACGACGTCGCCGATGAAAATATCCGGCTCCTTATTCTGGGGAATTCCGCCGCAGATTCCACTCACAATGGTAAGCTTGAGGTTGCGGAGTTGGCGAGAGGCCATGGTTGCCGTGCGGGTGGCAAAATAACCACCAAGGCCGCAGGTGATTAACAGCACATTAAGAGCACCGACTTTGAAGCATTGTTGCTCAGATACAGTATTTTCTGGGGGGCAGTAGGGGAGTTGGTGGATATCGTTCTGGGCGAATATGGCGAGAACAGCGTCTCTCTCAAGCGGAAGAGCGCAGATAATGAGGGCTTGGATGTCTGCTGGGAATAAATAGGAGTCGTCCATTGTAATAATATGAGGTTCAATCTGAGAATTATTTCAAGAACGCAGCTCAAGTCTAGAATTGAATATGGGTAAGATGATTTTATGTAAGATTTGACAAGAGCTTAAAGATGCTTTACCTAGTTTTGGTTACTGTCGATACAGTACGCATGATAATCGATCAATGGAATCCTGTAGCTGCTGCTTTTAGAGCTTAACCTTTTATCGCGGCCTAGAATGTCAAAGGCTCTTCTAAACGCCTATGCCATCCTGGTATCTGCAGGAAGAAAGCGGCTATCATAGTGGCGTAACAATGCTATAGGTACATACACGAATGGTTTGTTCCACTCTGCAAAGATGCGCTGATCAGACATGTCATGTCTTATGAAACCAAAAACAATAAGTATTGTCTGACGTGCTTTTTACAATGCTACCTTCATGGCCCGACCACTCCGGTAATTTTCAGATGCTGTTATGTATTAGGGTTCGTTGACACTAGGGTTATTACCGCCGACGGTACAATGCCGAAGTTGGATGAAGAGCAGTATGTTGTCTAAATCTTGATTTGTCCATTGAAACTCGAGCTCATTCTTGCCGGCCCTTAGTTGAATTCAGCAACCTTGCGGCTAGGCGCTTATGCTGTTCCAAGCGCCCACGCTAACAGACGCCACTTCCATCTAGTCGAAAGTCAAAATACAATTACATATACGTATAGATCTATCTCGCACGTTCTGTAAGGTTTCATTCGAAAGGCATCCAGCTCAATTCGTTGTTTTCATGACGTAGTTGTGGTGCTTGAGTTATACCCTAGAAAATAATGGAAAGATGTGGAAACGTGTGTGCACTAGATACTGTAGTATTAATGCGCAAAAAGAAATAATAATAATAATAATGGAGAGATAAAGAGAGAATCTTTATTATTTTGTCTATGTGTAGCTTTAGGCTACGTAAGACAGCTGTTCTATATATATAAACAGATAGATGGCACGTACAAAACCTCATCAAAGCAAAACCATGCATACGTCCCTACCCAACAAAGTGTAATGACACCATAACGTGCCCAGCGCGAGGCTGTCCTTCCTTGAAGTAGAAATAAGAATGGCCTTCCAACAAGGCTCGTAGTACCAATCCCGCAAACAAAACAACGAACACGAAACAAACAGAAACAAAAGAAGGGGGGGGCACACAGAGAAAAGACGAAAGGGATCACGAGGACCCGGACTCGTCAGTGGCTTGCGCATCAT
>CM069896.1:609173-635259 GCA_036034705.1 Thielaviopsis punctulata
GGTTACCGGGTTTGGAAGCAGGACACATCAGCTATATATAAAACGGAGATAGAAAAAGCGGCATGTTCCCGGTCATGAGGAGGACCCCGGACTCGAAAGTTGTGCCATGATAGGTAGCAAAGAGGATAAAAATAATACACACACACACACACGGGTGCGCCCCAATGTGCAGCACGTGGGAGTTTTTAACTCTGAAGACGGTCGGTTTAAATCCGGCTTTGGTCACTCCTCTTGGAGCTGGTATGTATATACTAACTATGGGCTTGGTCCCCCATAGTTCGTCGCCGGCACCAAGAGGTAAAGAGGCTGCTAAAAACTAGCAAGCAATATCTAACCCTAGTCAGGGTTGGATTGTATCGAGGGTCTAATACAACGCTCCGTATCGAGTTGATTTCGAACCTCAAATCGTTGTGCGAGAGATAATGAAGGACTTGGGGGAAAAAGTTTTTTTTTTTTTTGAGAAAAACAAAAGAGTTCCAAAACTTGAGTTGACAAAAGAGGGACACGAGCCGGCTTTTGTATGTACAGGTAAGTAAATCTCTCTTTTCATCCCCTTTTCCTTTTTCCTTTGCGTGAAGTGAAAACCCGCTCGCTTGCTAATTTACAACGTGTTCTTTAAACTCCCACCATTTAAAACGCAATTCAACTTTCCTCAAAGGAACCCTTTGCCGTTTTTGTATGGTACACATATATGAGACAAAGAAAGACGTTGACTTGTATATATCCTAGAAAGTATATACCAGTACACAGTATGTAATGAAAATTTGTCTCATCTCAGTTGAAGTGCAACCCACGCCAATGTCTCCATGACACAGAGTAACGCCTCCCCCGGACCTCGTCGATGGCCGGCCTTCATCTGTATTGTCTTATCTCAACCAATCAAACAACATACCCCTCTGTTTTGTAAGTTGTCAAGTCTCAAGCCTACATATGGGTTGCCAACCCTAGTATCAACACAGTGAAGTTGTTATTATGTGTCAAAACAACAAACGCATGGTTGCAACCTGATGTATAAATACTACTTATCCACTTGCATGCGTCTTCTTCTGCGCCTAGAAGCATTGTCCAGTATCCCATATCCCAGGAACGCCATGCATGATCAAGGAACATTTGTATATACTATGTACAACAAATACTATGTACAACAAACTCCACATAACGGAAACTAGACATCGAGTGTGACTTAGTTCATGTCTACATGACAAAGTACATAGGAAAGTATTATAGAGAACAAAAGGCATTTCAATTATTAAGACAAGCAACATTGAGTTCAAACAAGAAAGGGGGCCTTGAGCGTAAAAAATTGTGATAAAAACAAGTAATGAAAGGGAAATAGAAACAGAACTGTAAACAAAAACTCGTCAAGCGTATCATATCCCGTCTCAAATACCCATCCCATGTGCTGACGATCCCTTTTGTATATCAATAAGAGAAGCGAAAAAAAAAAGTTTAACATAAAGAGTAAAAAGAAGTAGTGTCAAGAGTGTGTGTAGAAGAAGAGATAAAAAAGTGGTAAAATAAAAGGAGAAAGGGAAGAAAAGAAGGTGTTTTTACATGATGATAGCGGGGACGTCGACGTTGGCCTTGATAGACTTGTGAGGCAAAACGCTACCACCATTGACGTAGATCTCGTCACCAATGGTAACGTCGTCACCCAAAACCGTCACATTCTCCAGACGAGCCCACTTGCCGACGGATGAGTTCCAGCCAACAATGGCGCTCTTGACCCAAGCGTGGTCCTTGACCTTGGAGCCGCTCAGCAGCACGCAACGTTGCAGACGAACACCATCACCAATGACAACGTTAGGGCCAATGGTGACGTTGGGACCTATCCGGCAGCCCTCGCCAATCTTAGCAGAGGGGTCGATAAGAACATTGCCACCGTGAACGTAAGGCTCGGACAGAGGAGCAAGCTCCTTGGGGGAGCGCTTGGCCAGCGACGAAAGGTATAGGCAAGTGCCAGTCAGGAAGTCCTTGGGCTGACCAACGTCCATCCAGTAACCCTCGAGGTCAAATGAGTGCAACTCGTTGTCGCGAACCATGGCGGGGAATACCTCCTTCTCAATCGAAGTGGGGCGCAACTCAATGCGGTTCAACACCGAAGTGTTCAAAATGTACATGCCGGCGTTGATACGGTTACCGACAAAGGTCTGAGGCTTCTCGACGAAGCGCTCGATGCGGGTGGGGTGGTTGGGCTGGTGGACAACGACACCGTACTTGGAAGGCTCCTCAACCTTAGTAACCACAATGGTACCCTCGTTGCCGTGGGACTTGTGGAACTCGGCGAGCTCCTTGAAGGGGTAGTCGCAGATGACATCAGAGTTCAGAACAAAGAAGGGGCTGTCGTCCTTGGAGAGGACCTTTTCGGCCAGCTTCAAGGGGCCGGCAGTGTCAAGGGGCTCGTTCTCGATCGAAAAGGTAATGTTGACGCCAAATCTCTCAGAGTACTAGAAAGAGGGGGAAAAGAAAGGTTAGCGTGTGATATAGAGGCGAGGAGGAACTGAAATAGAGTCACATACTTCCGCAAGGTGCTTTTCCATAACTTCAGGGCGGTAGTTGACGGCCAGAACGATATCCGTGCAGCCAGCAGCAGCCAGGGCCTCGACCTGGTGCAGAATCATGGGCTTGTTACCGAACTCGACCAGAGGCTTGGGCAGAGTCAGGGTCTAGTTGTGAGTAACATGGTGTGGTTAGCAAAATGTCATAGAAATCAGACCAGATTCATCAGCCGCGTCAAACGAAGTTTTTTGCAGGCAATGATTGGCCAATGAACCAACGGTTGGGGCGAGAATAGTTTACCAGAGGACGCAACCGGGTGCCGAAACCACCGACGAGAATGAGGGCTGTTTGTTGTGTGTTAGCTTGCGTTCAAGTGTGTGCCGTAAGCGTGGGCATTTGCGGAGCGGGCGCGCGCGCGCAGCAGACTCGTGCCAGCATTGTACGGCAGAGGACAGCTAAGCAGGCTTGCTTGCAATGTAGGGGAGCACCGCGCAGCTCGGCGGAGCTCAGAGCGGGCGGGACAGCGTGGAAACGACAATAGACACGAATCAAGCAGCAAGATGGGATTTGGTAGGCGTACCCTTCATTTTGAAAGTGTGGGAAAAGAAAAGAAAAACAATTAATTAAAACGGTACTGGTAAAGAGGAAAATGTCTGATCGTGACGAACAAAAGGATACAACACAAAACAGACAATTGTCAGAGAATGGAAGAAAGAATTGAACAAACGAAAGAAAGCGATTGATGTTGCGTGGGGATGTGCAGGAAGTTGGGATCAAAGAGGAAAGGAAAAAGAAGAAAAGAAGAAGAGGTTTTCCAGGAGGGGAGAAATGGTGGTGAGGTGTTCGTATTAAAGCCAGAGGAAAAATAGGAACGCCCAACAAGGAAAGGCAAGGCGGAAGAATGAACAACGGGACCAGGGAAAGGAGAAGGATAGAGCACGCACCTACTACAAGTACTATACATACGTATACATACATACATACATACATACATACATACATACATACATACATACATACATACATACATACATACAGTAATCATATGTACTTGTAGCATCAACGCAACGTGCTTGCTTAAAACAAGCGAGACGACACGAGAAGCCTGCGCTATGCTTGTTGGATCCAATTAAAAGAGTTTAATAACGCCAGGTACTCTTTACGAAATTCCTTTTGTTCTTATGATTTTCTTCAGTTGCGGTGGCGTTATTCTTTCGTTTGTGTGGCTGCGCTTTCCCGCTTTAATTTCTTTTGTATTCATATGTACTGTATGTATGTACATACATAGGTTATGTAGCTTACATAGCTGGCCATCTCGTGGCCACTACTTTGAGATGCCCTGTGCTGTCTGCTCACTTCTGGCTATCAATCAACCAACGTCTCGACGCCAGACTAACCAATTGGTCAACAAGTTGAAGTGGCTGTTTTATTAGGCTTTCCGGCCCTTGATTGAACAAGGATTCAGGGCAGGCCGGCCTTGTATTCCTGGGCCTTGCACCTGTTGATCCCCTCGCTATTCAAGCCCACGACAAATACAGTATCGTGGTTCGCTTGTTTGAAAAGAGGAAATATACATACATACACAAGAATGAGTAAATCGATTATGGCTCCCTAATGAATGAGTCGTGTATAATGGCCCAAATCGCTAACACGCAAGCAAGCATTGCGGGCACGAGACAAGGCAGTACAGTACATACATACATAATACGATTCCAACCTAATTAAAAACCCACTCCACTGATATGCAGGTGCACCCCACAGTATGACCGCCCTTCAACGCACTGTCCGGATACCTCTTTAAATCCGCCTTCAATCTTCAATACAAACAAGGAGGTTCATTTGACTACATAGTATGTACATAGTGATATCGTTCCCGGGTGCAAGGAGATGCTGAAGAAAATCTGGTCAGCCAATTTCTTTGCTCATGTACTATTAGTTTCGTGAATGGCTTCATTTTAGACGTGGCAACAATACCGTGCACTTGCCGCATTGTCGATCATCAAATCACAGCTTAACAAGTACGGTTTGTAGCTAACCCCTGCGTTGTGTGTGCGAGACATGCACTAGGGGGGATGTTTGATGAGGTGAATAACATGTAATTCACAAGTGATAGAGCCGAGTTGTATATCAAGTCAGTTATCTAGACCATGCCAAGCGATGCAGCGCTGGGTCTCATTTTCATATTGCAGACACTTTGTTAGATGCGCGCATATTTGGATGACTGTCGATGCGGTTGTAGATGTAGCCTGCAAGTTGAAAAAGTTCATGTGCAGTGTGCAAGCACTTATATGTACATACATACATACATACACATACTTATACACTGACACGACCTTGAGCTTAAAATGGCATCCGAGTCTCGCATTTTAGTGGATCTTGGAGGCGCAGAGGCCATCCTGTTTTCCAGTCTCATAGCTACCAAATGTAGATATGTATATGTATGTTCATAGTCATCGATATTCAGCTGTAGTATATAGTATATACACATGGTATGTACATACTTGTAAGGTATCTGTGAAGCTGAAAACTTTGCGAAACCTTAGCCTGCAGCCGTCTTCCGTTTGTTCGATGGTTCGTATTTCTTTACAATCTGCTGAGGATAAAGAGACAGAACAAAAAGGAACCCCTCATGGAAGCCGTCAAACGCCCCACTTCTTCTGTTCCGCCTTGACTTGGAATATCCCGCCGCAAACTTTATACTTTGTATATTGATCATATTTCTCAAGTTGGCCGAAGATGTTACTATGTACATATATATGTATGTACTTGTTAATATCTTTGTGTTCACCAGAAACGTACATACATAGTACATTCTGTAACTTGCCAATCCAGGGGTACATGAATTTAATTCTTTCGCAAAATACATAACACCTTGTCTACTTTAGTTAACCGGTCTGATTGGGTATTATTTGACAGCACAGAACGTGGCCATGCACCTGACGAGGAATGCCTTGCTGGAGGTAAAAGGTAAAAATAAAAGTATTAAGTGGAATGAATTATCTGGCCTGGCTTGTTTCATCTTCATTGCGCGTCTAACTTCTACTATGTACTATGTACATACTTTAACGTGTGATTTTCTTGCGACCATCTCTGACCTTTCATATCTGTTATTAAACTTCGCAGCCTCAGCTTATGCGTTGTCTCCGCTTACTGTGTACTACTACATATGGTATAAGCCAAAGAAACTGTGTCACGATAAAATCAAGGAAAGGCGAAGAGGAAGAGGTAACAATACATATGTATTGAGAAAGGGGGCCAGAGCTAGGCCCGATTGCAAAATCCACCAAGCTCAAATCAAATTCGATCCATCGCTGATCTATACTATGTAAAGGGGAGGGAACAACAGCACCATAGTATTAACAGAGACAGACCAGCAATGATGGTTTTTGGATAACAAGTTGCCAGAGTAAGTAGCTTCATGATACTTCCCTGGGGCTCTTCTTTTCTTCATAAAAAATGAATTCAATAGAACAGCTTTCTCTTTCGTTGCCTGGTTTCGCAGACAAAGCTTCGGGTTCAGGGGTCCAGGGGCAGGGTAAGGAAGCGATATTCCCATGGGATCTTGATGGGCAATGCGCACTTGGGAAAGTCTTTTTATTTTGCTGAGAAGTCAAGGACGTTGACAAGCAAGGTAAGGGTATACTGGTATGCATGTAGTATGTATGTTCCAAGGTTGTATTCAAAATTCAAACAAAGGCCATTACAATATAGGCCATTACAATATAGGCCATTACAATATAGGCCATTACATTATTGAGATCACAAATCACAATCGCCATGTTAAGGAAAAGAAAACCACATGCTATTTTTTACCAAAGCTTCCAAATTTCGATAATGCACAGTACATTTGTATGTATATAGTTTCTTTTAGTTATGTACTTGTTTACCCCTGAGAAACAAGAAGAATGAAAAACGCCGCATTCCAGAAGTTCTGCCGGAATTCCTACATACATACATTCAAATCCTGAGAAGAAGCTCCGCTTCTACTTAGCGGGCTAATACATATGTTACATTAGACCCTTTTTCTTGTTTAATTACAATTCAGGTTGTCTTAAAGAAGTCACTTTCTTGGTCTGGCTTGGTCTTAGAAGAAGAATGTAGAATCGACATAGCGTAGAAATGAGAGACATCTTCTTGATTGACAAGAGCAGTCTAAATTCTTCACTTCAACCTCCAGTTCTCCGTGTACATATACAGAAGACCTCGTGATAATGCAGAAAGGCAAATAAACTTTTGTGAGTAGGCCATGACACAAGTCGTATGTAGCAAACTCGTATACATATTCTAGATCTTTCGATTTCTCACAAATTTCCACACCACAACCAACATGCCAATTTCAAAGCCGTGTAGTATGTAGGTACTACCATGGCTATGCTCGTTGTTTTCCCTTGTCTCGTTGCATGACTGCATATTCTTTACACCGTCTTCGTTCACGATCATTATGTATGTACATATGTTGTTATCTCTGGTATGCAAATTCTTACTCTCCCCGCTGTTTATTCGATTGAAGGTTTTCTTTTCTATCCCGGCTGTAAGAGGTGACATAAAGCTTACTGCTTGAAATGAACTCAAATTCGTGTATCCCCTTTGATACAACCCTAATACATGAAAACCCTACTTTCCACCAGCGCCACGATAGAATTCCAAGCCCAGTTGTACATACGTATATATAGTATTCTCCAATATACATGCTCATATTATACCTATGGGAAGGAAGCACGGAAAAATATCAAATAACCCTTGTTAAACGACAAATGCCATCGTAACCAGGGTTAGGTGGCAAGGATCCCCGCTTTTTGCACTGCGTTGGAACTTCGTACGTATAAGTACATACATACATGTGTGTATACGTACAAACAAAGCAAAAGGCTATCTAATGATTGATTGCACAAAGCCTAGACTACGTCTGTACATAGACCCACCTTAACGAAGAACGTTCGCGACTTGGGATCGTGCGCTTGATTGGCTATTAGGTGTTGGACTTGACGACATCCGCCGAGGCAATGTATTTCATGGGCGTCCATCGTTCTCGTATTAGGAGTCAGTCCTTTGACTTTTAGTGTCTAAGGGGCTTCCAATGTACGCAATGGGCTCTGTAACACTACAGAAATTTTTTTAAAAATATTCTTTAGGCGTTTCCATGTTAACAAGCCATCACTTGGGTGGCTAGACTAATAAAATCCGCCCATGTATGAAGGAGATGTGGGCAAGGATGAGTCTTTATGTACAATACATACATATGTAGTACATCTTCTTCTTTTTTTAAAAAAAAAAATTTATATGCCCTTGGGCTATAAAAGAACCAAATGAGAAAGGAGGTATAAGAATGTGCCTGAGAATACTAACTCTAACTCTATACATATATATGTACATATGTAGTACATAGCTCGTAGTACCCATCATGTACCTATCAAGCACCAGTTCCCCCAACTTGGAGGAGCCATTACTGAACCATCCACTCTAGCCCACCCCCTGATACAGGAATGCCGGAAGAACTATCACTAGCGAGGATACACAACATGAAGATACAAACTTCCCTGCTTTAAAGTGTCCCCCCCCCCCCCCCCCCCCCCGCCAACCCACCACTTGAACTGTTTTGAGGCTCACATGTAATATGACGTATTATAACCCCTGGGACTGATCAACCAATCAACACATCGTAGTAGCACCCAGAGATCTTTCTCGGATGAACGTGGAACTGCAAGTTGCACTTGGACTTTTGTTGGTTTCTCCGTTGTTAGGTACAATAAGCAAGTCAGATCCAATTTATACATACATACATACGTAGAAATGTATATGTACCTGAGTGCGTAGACAGGGAGATACGGCCACACCAGGGTCCACTGAAGTTGGTAGTAGGTCAGATTTGTTTTTGTATATGAACTTAGCCTAAGTCTGAGTAGCTTAGTTACCTGGCTTGGGTATGAATATTACACCCCCTCTATAGAAAAAAAAAAGAAAGTAAAAAAAGGGACATGGTTTGTGTTGCTGTGATGGGAAATTGCGGAACATAAGTCGAGCCAATAGGAAGTCAAAGTTCAACGTCACATGGAAACAGTACAAGTCTACTATATGCGTTGCCTCATTAGCAGAAACGATGTCACCGGATGGAGCTTTGTATGTATGTATGTATTGTAGGAGAAGAATCGTAACTCATATTTTAAGAAAGTTTGTCAAGTAACTAAGCATATAAACAAAAACACATGAAGAGCCCCGATGGAAAAGGATGATGCGGGAGCAATAATCTAAAGCTGGCGTAAAGTCAAACAAAGGCGTATAAAATCAAAAGAGAGGGTGCAGTTGGTAGTTCAAGCACTGCTCGAAGACCAGTAAGATAAGGATAGAGTTGGGATCATGGGTCATAAAGTCATTGGAAACAGGTAGATGATGTGTTGAACTAATATATAAGGAGTGATACTGTGGAAGATCAAGTGATTATTGCTTCCTTGGCAGTATATAGAGGATAGTTCAGATGCAAAGAAAAAGAAAAGGAAAAAAGACGGCAAGGCAAGGCAAGGAGCTAAGCTCCAGGAAAACAGAGATAGCTTTTGGAATACTTTTTAACAAAATCGAGAAGTAAAAGAAAACAGGAAGTCAGCGGTGAGTGTCACAGGGTGATGCCAGATCGGAGGTCGTAATCCAATACCACGTTGCAACAAATTTTGGGAAGCTCTGGTCGTGTAACCAAGCATGGAGGTGGCACTCTCAGAGTAGCGAAATAGGATGAGTGAGCACTAGGCGATGCCAGGTATCACGCCCAAGGTGCCAGAGCTACTTGTCATTGGCTGATTCTATATCGATGGCTCGGCTCTGCTGTGAACATTGCAACAGCAGCAATCAATTGACCAAGCATTGCACACACGCGTGTGCCAGCCAGACCGGAAATAGGAGGACGCAGAGAAAAGGGCGCATTGTATTGCGAGGAAAACAAAAGGAAAAGATATAAAAACGAAAGAGAGCCGCCAATAATGAGCCGTGAAGCTATCAGACATGAGGTTGAGCGGGGTGAAAAGGGACTTTTGAGCTGAGTTGTCCGGTTGGAAGTAGGCGACAAGAACAACATCTGCAGATGAGGCAGAGAGGTGCGGACGAGAAACCGAGAAAAAGAAGAGAGTGACTGAGTCTATCATGCGATAATAAAAAAGAAACAAAAAAGAAAAAAAAAGAAAGGCTGGGAAAAGAAACGTATGTAGTAGAAAGACTCATGCCTCGTAAGATGAGTGCGAGCTCGAGGACCCAGACCGACCGAACCGGGGATGCGTAGCCGGCGCCACATTTCCCGTAGTTTTGCGCGGCGCTGAACAGGGCTTCGCCGAGCGATGGTGGCCGCCAGACATGACAGCTGACGAGTTGGAAGACATTGGCGGTGCCGCCGGCAGACCCTGCACGACGCCATTGCGCGCAAGCATGCCGCCGTTAACACTAAAGTTCTGGCAAACCATAAAGGCGCGCATGGCGGCGTTCTCCTGGGCTAGTTGCTGCGACTCGTAGGCAATGTCGGTCTGGTACTTGCGGCCGTTGACGAGCACGTAGCATGTGTAGCCGCTGCTGTCAAAGAATGGTCCGTAGCTAGGGTCAGCCCAGCCTCGGCGACGGCACAGGCCTAAGGTAGAAAACTTGGTAAGCATGTGTGCACAATGGGCTTTTGATGGCACTACTGCGTGAGCTCCATATCGATGACTGAATCCTCAAGAAACCTGAATCGGACTATTGCCAAGCTATGTGTACCCATTATCCGGATACGGGCGCTAGATCAAAGCCGTAATACACATCTTTTACAGACGATCAACAGTACTCGGCTACGCTTTTCATGCTGAAAATCTTCCTAGACATGAAGAGAACCAAATCAAGCACGTTTGCACCATAAAAGAGCAATTCAAAAGACCAGCTAGCTGACTCTGGAGCAATTGGCGAACTTCGGCGTGCCAAATCATATCAAAACGGGCTTGCAACTCACTTGAGAACCCGACTCATTCACAGTAAAATCCAGAAAGTGCAGCATTAAAATTAATTCTTCAGAAGCAGGAGATAGAAAGCAATAGAAATAATGGCGAAAGTCACAAGAACTAGATGACTATGTACTTACTTTCTAGGTACTCCATGTAGAATCCGGACGACTGCATATTGACTGATGAGACTTTTGAAGAGTCGAAGATAAGGACTAATCGTGGTAGGGCACAAAGGCTTATAGCAGTCAAGGTCGAGGGTGGTGGTGATCCTGACTTGAGGTTTCACAAAAGAAAACGAGCAAAGAGGAGGACTCAAGAAGGAATACAATGGTGACGACAGTGTGATGGCAAAACGAAAAAGAAAAACGAACGGAACTGAGAGACAAAATCCGACGAGAGAAAGGGATGGAAGAGCGGAGTGAAGAAGATAAAACTGGGGGATGGGCGGTAGACTTGATATAGAGGCGTATGTGATATTCTGGTTATATGCTGAAGAAGAGACTCGCCGAAGCGGATGTGCAGATATTATATGGTGAAACAGAGAACGAATCAAAGCGAGACGATTGTTGGTTTGTATGTATATTATATGTAGCGAGGAATAGGGTATTGTTAGAAAAACAATGAAGATGTAATGTAACGACTTGCTTGCGTCGACTAAAGAGGGGTTAGGGGACAAAGCCGATATTTGAAGAAACTGATAATCAGCCAAGGTCAAGTATCCAAGCAGATGGAGAGAGCCGTGATATGCCCATTAAAATAATAAATATACAAGAAGAGAAAAAAGAACAAGAGAAATGTCAGACAGGGAACGTCGGCCCAGGGCAAAATGACGGATTTAGTTTGGTAGAGGCGTGAGATGTATTCAGGGGTGCCAGTATTGTCGGAATACATGCATGGGCATCGTAAGTAGAGCCATACAAAGTTACATACATCTACATACAAGCACTCCTCTCACGGCAAAAAGGCGAGCTCGGCAGTTTGGAAAACTGGACAGGGTATGAGAAGAAGACTGGGAATACATGAGGTTAGAGATATGATGTTAACATGAATAACAAGCCAGATATCCGAGAATGTAGACTCCAAGATAAAGAGAAAGGAAACAGACAAGTTCAAGAATGAGTGACAGAAAAGAGTATGGAGGTAATGTAGGGGGGGGGTACTTGTACGATGATGTAAAAACCGGGAAAAAAAGATGATAAATTACAAAGAAATATGTGTACATACCAGTGTAGTATGTACTGCGTACATACATACATATATACATACATACTTGTATGGAGAAAACAATAAACCAACTCCAGAACAAGAGAAGGATGAATAAGAACTTTGCCGCCCATCACTCGAGAGAAAAATGTTTACATGACGCAGTAGTGAAAAATAAAATACAAAAAAACCTTGTTTATCTTTATCTTCCCTGTATGTATGTATGTACCAGTATATGTACTAGGAAACAATGGTGTTTCTTCTGCTTGTCTGCGGACTCTTACTACGTGTACCAGTACATAAAACATACATACATACGTACATACGTATACATGTACTGGTATGTACATACCTCTGGACTATTGTTACATGTACATATGTATGTTATATAATGGGAAGGAGCCAGCACCGGCCTGATTCAAAGGACCAGGTAAACCAGATATGTAGGTTGGATTTGTTCATGTGGAGGTGCAACTTGCGAACCGTGAAGCAAGGACCTTTGAGTTCATGTACAAGCAGCGATAGCTCTGTTTGTTTTTTTCCTGGTCTATCTGCGTGTGGGGCAAGGCCTAGACTTGAAAGCAAGAAATAGGCCTGGTAAGCCAGCAAAGCGAACTCTACCCCCATCTTGTTTTTTTTTTTTTTTTTTTTTACTTGTACAAATATATTTATCTCCGTGGGTGCAGATTCATAAGACACGTTGTCAAGTTGATTGCAATTTCTGACGTTGCATATACACGATTTGGCAATGTATTAGACCAGATATCAATACATATACACACAGATATACAGTTCAATATTTGCACAAATAATACTTCAAACAATCTTCACAAAAGTACATACATATGGTATACAGAATCCTTCAACAGTACCAATGCAGATACCGTCCTATTGGCACCTAGCGGATGCGCTTGATACCATAGGATTTTAGCTGGGCAGAAGACATGCCAACATTATATGAACATACATGTATTGCTGCTGATACATAGCATTCGATACATCAACAAATACTTTTTTGAGCGTTGAGCCTCTATCAAGCATGGGTGTCCTTTCCTGGGAAAATCAGCCAAGCGCCTATAGTAGCGGATAGCTGCACAATCGCTATTTTCGAGTCCCAAACATATACCATACATGGAAACAAAAACTGGCGCTTGCTTCAAGTCTCTAGAACAACACTAACATTCTCCAGGTTGGGCAACGCACTGAGAATCTCCATTTACATACATACATACTGGTATGTCAAAAGACTGGACCAGTTGCTTATGATCTCACAAGTGAAATAAAATGGAAGTTTTGCCGACCAAAGTACTATGTATGTGCTACTACAAAGCAAGATGTAGTATTGTATGTACATGCTCATAAGTAATAGTAGTGCAAGAAATAGTGTACTTAAATACTTGTAGTCGTGGAGGTTGGTCTCGACTCAGTACAAAAGCTGAAAGTTGAACTTTGGTGCAAGGGATATGAATTTGACCTAATGAGGAATATTATACATAACCAAGAAAATGGGGCTGGAAATGCTAACTATGGATAACGTCACAGCGTAGTAGTGGCTCTGATCAAGTGAAAGAAGAATATTAGTTGACCCTAAAAAAGGAAAAATTAGGGGGGGTTACAGCCTAAAGTACTACTATGTACATACATACTACAAAGCGCCCTTTCACCTTGTAATACATCACGTATAACCCCGTTTTTTTGTAGATCTGGTTGGAAACTGGCGTTTATGAAAACACTTGACAACTGACATACATACACGTCAAGAAAAAAAGAAAGTATATACTACTATTTACATGTATGTAATCATGTATGAAGAAGGAAAAACACAGAGAGAAAAGATTGGGCCGTGTTGGTACAAAAGACTGCATCTGATGTTACAGAAAAAAGCAAATTTCATTGCTCTCTATTTAGGGTTAAAACGAGGAAATAAACTAACCAAAGACAGAAATAAACAATGGTCAATGTCTATGTAGATATGATATATATACATACATACACACCAGTATGTGCATATTGTACGTCAAGTTTGAAGACTTGTGTAAAAAACTTGCTCTATCAAATGAGAATGATGCCAAATCACACTTCGCTCCAGCGTCTAGCCCACACAGAACTTGCAATAGGCAGCAAAGTTCACGAAATTTACGGTTACATGCGTAGTATATACATATGTACTTGTAGTGGTATCTTGCAGTTGACAGATTGGTCCAGTCGTCGTTTCTGTTTTGCCATCAAGATCCACATATACGTCTGCACTAAGCCTTGTTTTTCCGCTATCGAGTTGTTCTTGCCACTTCCGTGAATGAACAATGCAAAGGACAAAGTCAGAGATCAGTTAACTAAGTCCAATGCAACGTACGAGTATCGATTCGTGCCCCTACATATATCTATAAAAGTATGTACATCGAAACGCAATACAAGTGACTATGTACTGGCGTAGTACAGAATGAAATCCTCCAGCAGAGTATTCTGTACAATACATTAGTACCGAATGAGTAGAAACACTACAATATGCTACTAAAAGGAGCAAAACTCTCTTTGTTCATTTCTTCATCGAAATATGCTGCCTTCCATGAGATAAGAAAAGCACTACATCACCGCCCTCTGCATAAGTATATAGACACACCGGCCAAAGGCATTGGGCCGCGTATTGAATAAGGGTGAATCTTGACAACTGGAGTATGAGTATCACTGATGATGCTGTATCAGAACATATAAATGCATGGTCCTGACACCAAGCACAAGACACTATGTACTAGTCAAATCCCGTTTAGGCCTTCCACATCTAGACAGAGGGGTCAGAGGGAACAAAAGCCCCATAACCCATGGGAATAAGGGTCGTTGTGTTAACGAAGAGTGGAAATCAGAAAAAAGAAAAAAAAAAAAAAAGTAATCAAAATTTCACATTTCACAGAGCGCCTCAAGATAGCCGGGGTGGTATTAATAGATGAAGAACAAAAAGAAAGATGAAAAGGCAGAAAGACTATTGTTTTGGGGGTAGCGAGAGTTCGGATATACACCCGTTTACTTTTGATGATGGCGATGAAAAAGAGTTCCTGCGAGTGACATACATATGGTACTTGTACCATAGTATACCATACATATACATATTTGTTGCACTCTATATACATATGTATGTGCATACAAGTGCCCACCAATTAATCAACTCATGCATAAAAAGGGGCCCCAATGCCTTCATTTTATGCCTTGACACTTTATTCGTTCCTGAGAGCTCAACTACCGGTCCGTTTCAGATCATGTACATACCGTTTTTCTTCGGGGCCGAAAGGAAACGAGTTCTTGGATTTTTTTTTTCTATGAAGACTCTTATCAACACCATATAACAAATATGTTTGCAAGGTACTTTTTTTTTTCTTCTCCAAATTCATATTCGAAAATTATGCATGTGTTGGCCAAAATCCACCATCCTCAAGATAATACAGTCTCTTGAGAACCAAGGATGGTCCCTGAACCTAGTTCTAGACTTGCCGGAAGCTTGTTTTTTTTTTTCTTCTAAAAAAAAAAAAGAAAATTACAAGTAAAATTTCATGCACAATATTCTACGGCCACTTAAAATGACCGCCTACTTCATGTATGTACTGCCAACGAACTGTCACTAGTACGTATGTATGTACATAGTACATACCATTATCAACGTCTGATATCATGATGCAACCAACGCCCATCCTTGTTCAATAACCAATAACCGTCGTCCCAAGAAAACAAGAAAAAAATAA
Organism: Thielaviopsis punctulata; assembly: GCA_036034705.1. Taxonomy (NCBI): domain Eukaryota; kingdom Fungi; phylum Ascomycota; class Sordariomycetes; order Microascales; family Ceratocystidaceae; genus Thielaviopsis; species Thielaviopsis punctulata. The sequence goes on from CM069896.1 coordinate 624,556, forward strand.
TAGCAGTGACATTGTATTCATCATGGTTTACGGGTTCATGTCGATCAAACGAGAACAAAGCAATTTGCTTCTGTTTATTTCGACGACATGCCAACAAGAACGGCCGAATAACACATAGTTTAAAATATCAAAGTCTTTCCTCCTCTCAATGGCTCTCCACCCCGGCGGTTCGGAGATTTTCAATTTGACAGCATATCAAAAAAAAAAAAAAAAAAAAAAAAAAGCTATTGCTCCAGACATCCGTAAACAGAGCCTTGGCAGTGTTCTTATCTGACGACAGAGCAAGCAAGCGAGCCAAACTAAAAAAAAGAGCGGATATTGTTTTGATACCCAGGTAGATAGGCGTAAGTACATGCCATATGTACATACGTATACCAGTACATATACCAGTATGTACATACAGCAAAAGTCATATTGAACCGGGTCTCATGCTACCATCTAAGCATGGATAGAGACAAACCCCATAACAACATCATGCAACCACCAAAGCAAAGCAGTGGTAAACGACGAAAGGCAAGATGAGGCTAACCTGAGAGGCAAAATAAAAGGAAAATGCAAGAAATCTGTCAGCTTAGCAGGAGTAATATAACACTTGTGTTGCTAAAAGTATATATTGATTGAATATATTGACACTTGTAGCTGCACGTTAATGTTTCGTTATTCCTGCCTCAATGCAATGCAACTATGAGTTGGCAATGCTGTTATGATCTCTTTTCTCCTTACGACAAGTACTTTTATAATGAATGTTGTATGTATTTGTTTGTATCATTTCTGTAAGGAAGTACTTGTACTTTCTTGCTTCTTAGCCGTTATGCACAAAGCTGCATATGCGGCATGCAAGCCAACCAACTAAGAATACCTATGCTATGGACGAGTTGTATCAAAATCACAATACAAGTATGTACAATGCATAACAGTATCAAGCAGGAGTTGGACATGAAAGGGAGTAAAGTACATATGTACTTGTACAAATGCTGCAGAGCGCTTGTAATAGTATTGTTGGCTTTTCAAGTATTTAGACAAGTTAAAACATGCATACAATATACATACAATATTACTTTTGAATATAAATGTACATGCATCTACCCCCAACACAAGATGATGTTGTATGCACGTGAACTTTATAGATACCGTACTCGTGATTCATGACGTACTACATGGTTGATATTGCAATCATGAGACAACTAAATCTTCATTTAGAAAGTCCATGTATGCACATATAGAGAACTCAAGCATCGTACGACTAGGGTTATCATCTGAGGGTTACACAAGAAGCTCGTACCCCCACTTACATACATACATACATAAGATATACTTTGCTGGTCAGGGCAGGACACAAGGAAAGCGTAAAATGGCTCGAGATGGCAGACGATAGACTCACCAGTGCGTTTCCAAAAAAGAAATATGCACTTTATAATCTAGTGCACTCTCGTCTATGTACATATGTCTATGGCAAAAACGCTGACCTCGAGCATCAGCGTGTATATTCTTGCTGTATGTATGTACTTATGTACATACGCATACATAGTACCGTATGTACATAGTACTTTTTTTTGGCCCCCCTCCACACCACAACCTCAGCCCAATGGACCAGTCGCAATGGCTGCCGTCACCGAAAAACACTTTGCTGCAGAAAGGCTGTCCACCCTTGTTGGGACAGTAGCTGCAGCTGTGATTGGCTGGGTAACCAGAGGATTAACTAGATTTTTTCCACTACGAGGAAGTTCGAAAAAACGCGAGACTTTGTTTTGAGGCCGTCATAGTTGCGCCTTAGGGCCCAATACAAGTATGGTACATGTACGTATACATACATATGTACCGGTATGTATGTACATACATGCTTCAAGATTTCTGTTGTGAGAGTACATACATACATAGTACAAGTACATATGTACAAGTATGTACATACTCGCACACCTTACATGTAGGTGGCGCTAAGAACTGCAGAAGCTTGAATTATATTGCGAGGCTGTTGGTTTGTTCAGGCAAAACCAAGGCCAGGAACAATAACGCAAGCTCGAGTACCAAAGAACGCTATTGTTCTTATGTATAAAAACGGGTATGTACAATGACAAAGACTTCTAGGTGAAATGAACGGCCATCACCAAACTGGTCAACTAACGGGACGAGGCGAAGCAGCAAGACTTGGGCATAAATGACAGGTCAGATGGTGAAGATGACATATCCTGTTGTGTATAACTTCATGTACCCTCTATACATACATACATGTATGTACGTGTGTGTATGTATGTACATATGGAGTACTTGTATATCAGAAATGGGACAAACAAACAAAAACAAGCGAAACCCACCGATACACAACGTTGCGTTTTAGACCCCAATTCTTTTATTTAACAATAAAAGACAGGAAAACAAGCCTATGATAGATTCCAGGCGTTACCAATGTAACCCCCACTTCAGGCCAAACAGCAAAAGGCTCTTCTTCGGCGGCCAACCCCGGCGGCCAGAATTCTATGATGGGGTTTTATTTTCCGTGCCGTGGTCTTGATGGGCGAGACGCCAGAGGGTCTTGATTTAGGCTAGCTTGTAACAATGTCAGTATTTGAGCCAACTAAATTAGTGAAGCTAACAATGTACTACATACGCATATGTATGTCTATGCTATATAATCATGGTACGCATTAATCACTCTTCCAAAAAGTACCTGTGTTTAAGATTGAAACGTCAGTGTGGATATCATCCACAGATCAAGGAGCAAAAGGAAAGCAACGACTATATTGTACTCTGTATCGATTTCTTTTGTCTGGATTGAAGTTCTTCGCACATCTGTCTAGGAGTCTCGGGAACAATTGCATGCGGCTTCTGCTAGTTCTAACCCATGAAAGTTGAGTGTGAATAACGAGTTCAAAGATATTAGCGAAATCGAAAGAGGCCAGTTTCTGCAGCCAGATGCATGAAGCGCGGATAACTGTAACGTTTGCCAACACATACATATCTACATACATGAATATATTATTTATGTACCTATAAACACATACAAGTGCATATGTAAGTATATGGAGATGGACACAACATGGTAACCCACAAACAAAAATAAAACTACATATATGTATTAGAGTCGTATCAGCGCTTGCCCTACCCTGCTCTGCCCTGTCGTGATATGATGGGCTTCCCGTTTCTTACTCCGCCTGCTTCGGACGACATGTGCGTCCTTGCAGTAGGGGTTTGAAGACGTCGATAACATGTTTGATGTGATGAACAAAAGCGTCCGAGATTACTTGCTTAAACTGTTGGCGATTGCAACACTAGACTTGGCCCAAGTGCAATAGAGAGTATGTGATATGTATCATGCGGCAAGCGGAGTCGGTGTTGCTTGGTTGAAATGCGAGCTTGGATGGAGTTGCATCACCCACCAGTATTGATGTGCCATACATGCGATGTACAGTATGAATATGAAATTGTGTATGTATGTGTAAACTAAAGACGTCTTGGTTATTTCCCGCTGTTTCGGCCTCTGTATTCTATACAGTCCACCAGATTGTGCCTCTTGTACCAGAGTGCCAGCCATCAGCCAGCACTGTGATATATGTTCATGCGTACATATCCTCACAAGTATCACTGAGACGCCCATTTCCCCAACAGGAGTCTCATATTTTCAGGTTCACATATTTCCTATACACCTCCGTTGCCCGACCGAGTCTGTCATTCATTTATCATAGTCTCTCTATCTCTCCAGAAATAATTTATTCGCTGGGGTCCAGGTTCAAGCTCCTATGGCCTGCTGAGAACAATGGAACAATAAACCGCCACAAGATACAACGGTGGCAGAACAATTGTAGAATTTACCTACTTCCAATACACGCCTTGATTTCCAGTGTGTGCAATAACTCGAAGGGCGTTTACCGCGAGAACATACAGTCTCAGTGATACATATATACCTATATAAACGGAACATATAGATGTAAAGCCCCGCCATAGGCACATATCACAACATCAAATGCACCTCCGCAAGACAGTCGGTGAAGCTTCTCTCCCTTTCTAACACTACCATAGTCTTCCTGTTTTGTCCCTCTATCTCTCGCTCCATCCATCACGCCGTAGCTCGGCAAATTATCCTCTCCGTGGCTTTTCCTTTTCTTTGTCTACGGCCCCCTCCACTGCAGTTGTCCATAACGAGCGTCTCCTTCCCCCCCTATCCACTGCATAACAGCAATCACTTTTCCATTCCCATCCCCACTTCCTTTTCCCTTCCCATAGTCTCTTCCCTTATCCCTTGCTCAAGAGTGCTTTTTATCGTTACTTTCTCACGTCTGCTCATGCTTGCTTCTAAATCTTCCCTTTTCACCAACCACAATCCGTTATCCTGCGCCCATCGCGGTTACTTCTTGTTGCTAACGTTTCTTAGCTGCAGTAACACTGGTCTTTTGCGCCCATCGCACATGCATGTACTTTTTTTTTCTTTGACTGTAGACATTTGTATGTAGGTGCCTCGGTTGGCGTGATTCCAGAATAGGATTTTGTGCAAAAGTGGGTGGCCATGTGATTTTGGTGGAATTGCAATGGTTCTGAGAGTTGATGTGCACTGCTTTTTTGGCTTTGGAAGACACGGACAACCGACATCATGGTAAAACTCTACAAGTACATATGTATCACTAAAAGTACGGATGACTTCTATTTATGAAGCCTGAAAGTTTTGATAATACTATGTGTATATACTTGTGATCACCAGTCTTACTACTTGTTGTATCAAGGTCATCAACACATCGACCTTCCCGCTTGATGAAGTCTCTACATATTATCATAATCTACATACACACACATATATTATATTTTCAGGAACTTATGCGCATGTTGGCATACCATTCATTACGCTGACTGCTTGGTTATTTCAGAAATTCTTTTCCGCTTCCCGCATCTCAGTACACTTCATGCGGCCATGGATGTCTGATATTGACGTACCACACTGAAGCATATCGTTTTGGAGAAATCTAGACAAAATATCTGTATCGAAGCTCTTGGCTTGATTCTAAAAATCACTTCCTGTCCTGGAAGTTACATGCCTGTTCAGAGAAGATGGCGTTTTTATGGTAGAACAAAAGTTCGCATTTTACCACCATTTGCACTTGATTCGCTGTGCCATCGAGTACATATCGCTATCATGCCGTCTTTCTAGACGTCTAGACCGAAGAAGTTTCCAAAAGAGCAAGCCATGGCTTCATTCACCCGTTCCCTTGGTACTACCCGAGATAGAGTGCAGTATGGCCTAGTTCCAGCTGCTTTGTTCATTTTCGGCTGGTTCCATGGTGCAAAGTCAATCGTAACTTACAATAGAACTCAGAGTGAGAGCTCAGAGTATAATATGACTGTTCTCTGAGTATCCAGTAAAAGAGCGAAGTGGCTGGACCAATGGAGGCACGAATTAGTTACTGGCTCACTGAGGATCCCGAAATATTAGCCAGGACAAAGGCGATGAAAATAAGCAACAACTGATGAGAGTTGCTGATTTATATTCACTCTGGTCGTGGCTTTCAAGGTACAGACATACATGTGAATTGCTGAGGGCTACTCAGAATGAATGTCATATTGTTACACGGTCGCCAAAGTTGTACTTGCCATTTACGACAAACAACTCCATATTTCCTAAAAGGGCAATTACTCAACTTCACGTACCTTCCACCTCGTAAAACCCATCTACCAATCTCGGAAATGGCTCGGTGTTGACTAATGACACTGCGAATCCCACTGTTGATGTTTATCCCAGTTACACTTCTTTGTTTACCTTGCTTTTTTCATCGTCTCCTTCGACCCAAAATTCGGATCATTTATAACGACATTGATGCGAGAAACTACCCGACTTCATCTGGTCAAGTTTCGAGACTTCACTATCAGATTGATAACATCAATTGAATGTACGGTTAACTTGAGACGTTCTTACTACTATAAATTAGCAAGTTGCGTTGACGGTAGTAATGCAAGATTGCTTTGACACCAGCCCAGTTATTCTATCAGTTCCTGAGATACAGTTGCCGACGTACGATACTTGAATGTGAGTGGAAGCTGTTGCTCAAGAACACAAAGCAACAAGTCTAACTATTCACAACATAACTTACTATCCGATAGCTACCCTCTAAAATGTCCTCACAGACCGCGCGCGAGGTCAACTTCCACGAAGGAGTCAACTTCGACGAAGCTTTCCATATCTATGAGCGGGATTCTGGAGCCAGAACCCATGAAACAACATATAATCTTCAAAATAGCCTCTCGTTACCTCAGATAACGCAACCATACCCATTTGTATCGCAAGCAACAGTCAACGAAGTTGATGCAGAGCCTCAGCTTGCGCTCCCCAAGCTCACGTTCGTCAGCATTGGTCCCGATAGTGTCCCTCTCACACCAGAGACTAGCAGTCTATATCTCCCGAGCTCAACAGGAGCTGAGCCACCTCTATCAACCGAGGCGTCACCGAAAGGAAATTCTTCGCCCGTTTCTGCTCTACGTGGAGAAAGGATGCTTCTCTCGCCGCCAGACTTCGGCTTGGACTACAAGCCTGTTCTCTCCCCACCACCCCGATATAAGAATGCTGGCAGCGAAGGCCCTCCGCGCCCATGGCACGACCTGTTGAACTCGATGCGCAACGCAATCTATCGCAAAGCATTGATGTTTGAGCCAGAGGAGACAAAACGACATGTTCATACAATGTTGCTTCGCTTGTATCATCCTATGCTAGACAACTCTGTTCAAAAGATCTCGCTTCCTGATGTAAATGAACCAAACCCGGTGGAGTTTTGTCGGCAATTGACCATGATGATGTCGCAGAACGACTGTATGGGCGAAAACCTGTGCACCTTTGATATGTCAGACATTCAGGATAAGCCAATCTATGTCATGTATGGCCATCGATCACTCGCAATCAACAAAGAGTTGCAGAAGTTGTATGGACCGCATGATCCAGCAATGTCCGACCCGCCATTGGCCTTCTTCAAGGTTGTATTTGATTCCAATCCAAGTGCTGAAATAATTGGCCTGGGACCTTATCTCGGTGTCCCGCTTGCGGGATCCATCATGTCTCAGTATGAATTGACCCAGAGTTCCACTGCGCACATGTGTCCGGCAGCACCGCGAGGTGATTGCTTCTTTACATTGGCTGTCGATACCGACCACCGCACAGTGCGACTCTACTTGACAACTGCAGTGAGTGCGAATACACGCCATAGCACGTGCTTGGTCACGTTCCACCTGGAAAACCGTATCTACATGCAACTATTCTACGTCTTGTACCGCGCAGTGCTTGAGTGGGGATGCATGGACCGACTGAGTATCTTGGGGCGTCAAATGGATGCGATTCCGCTGTGTGTTGGCATCTCATACGAGCGTGTCATGATATGGCCCAGTGTTGGTGATGAACAGCGCGTGCAGCGCGTGCAAATGTTCCCGCGTCCAGCTTGGATGGGAATGGGTATGATGAATGGCATTGTACGTACTCACTGTCCGGGCGACCTGTTTAAGCAGTCACTAGAGTAGTTGTATCATTGATAAGTTGGGCTTCATATCGTCAACAATAGACGGTGTCACCTGTCAAGAGGGTTTTGTCATGTCATTGATCTTAAAATTGGAGATGCAGAGAAGGAAGAGTTATCTGACGGATAAACGTTATCTCGGTGATGGCGACACAAATTTTGCTTCGTCAACTACCTTAGCACAAAGGAACCGAATCTAGCATAGCTTTCAATGTTTTAGCAGTTATCTTCGCTCTACATCTACAATCTGGGTGAATGAGTTGATCCTGTGTGCGCTTAGCCCCGATTGAGCAGAACTGGGGAGTGAAGGGGTCTGGAACTACGTATTTTCTTCTTCAGCTGCGCCGTATCTGAAATTGTGACGTTTGGGGTTGATGAGCTGGCAATCCAGCATGCGGGGAAGTGAAATGATAAGGCGAAAGGGGAGATACTCTGAAGAAGAATAGCAGTGGTTAGGAGTGAAGTTGAGTCGATGGTATTGGTGCAGCGCGCGATTTCTCGGAATCCGTTCCCTTGATGTTTCTCCACAGCCACGGTACATGAGTTGGAACACGGAGATTTCGAAGCTGGCATCAGCTGGTATTGTAGGGTATTGCAAAACCAAAGACGAGAAAAAAGGGCAAATGCATTCTGTAGAAGACGAGGAGCAAAGGCGAAGTGGGAAACGTTAACACCACAACACTGTGTAAGACTAAAACCTGTTAGTGAGCACCGTAGTAAATAGAGAACAAAAATCAAATAGAGCGGTAAGAAAGCCTCAAAGATGGCGGTTAATGCAAGAAACTGAGATTCTTGATACTGCAGCTCTGGAGCCGTCGAGGCCGTGGAACGTAGGAGAGAGCAATCAGTCTTCATGAGAAGCGCTTCTTGCGTCTATACAAGCAGAGTAGCGATTCATCTGTGTACATGTGTGTCTACAGGCTGCGTGCTAATCCATTCACCCACTTCTTACAAGAGCGGTGAGTCCGGTTCCGAACGTCGCAACACAGCCCACGATGAGCCATTATTCCGCATTTCTCTGCTACACCGCACAAAAGACATTGTCAAAAGCACACTGACATGTTACTTTCTTTCTACAGTACTCTGCATAATATAAGCACTAAGAACTGCATCTGTCTTCCCATGAGTGGACAGACCAAGAGCCCAAGGGCAAGCAAGACCTCCCAAGGCAAGGGGACAGGTAGACTTGGAGTTTTTTTTTTTTTGAATAAATGTACTTGTATGTATCACCTCTCGCTTGTTCTCCTCTAGAAGCAAGTTATTGGCTCTGCAAGGAGGCCCATATGGGCCGGCCTGGACGGTGACGTGTTCAACAGGCTACATTAGGGTTATTACCGACTACCCCGCCTCCAACCCTTACTCTGTCCACCTTTTGTGGTTTGGCTATACGGATTCATTACAATCAATCATCTACTCAATCACGACCGTATTTTGAATAACCGAGTAGAGACGTAGGGCAAATATCGCGAACACAACCTTGATCCACATTCTTCCATCAATGGCTGAGTTTAAATGACTTGTGCTTTGATTTATCCAATACATCTAATCAGCCAGAAGCTGGATCAACGGGTGATCATGTAGTTGATATATGCCATTCACAACATTGCATGCCCATGAATGAAAACGGAAAGACATCAATGGATTCTAGTGAGGATGTGCGTGGTGAAATCTCGTACACAAATGAGATAACCGCCACATACTCTGTACATACTTGCTTCGATTGTACATATCAAAGTACAGAATATAAGAATAAGGCAAATGACTTGTTGCAAGCATTTTATTACTAGTCATATCGTCCTCCTCCCTTTGGGCCTGTGTCACAAGAGCAAAATCAGAGGGAAAAAGAGTTTCTACAAAAAGACATAAACCCTAACAGAGTTCGTAGATATGTTAGGGTTATTGATATGACGAAAGGCGGAAAGACGCAAGAAGGGCAGAATTGGGTTGTCTATTTTCTGACTTGTATTTTTTGAAGCAAATACATACTGCGTAGTGCGTAAACACATACGACTTCATGATAAGGCGGTATGAAATTTCTGGCTGCATCAAAAACTTTTCACTTCTCTTGTTGCTATGCATGAGCAAAAAGGGTTGCGATGGCTCATCTCAGCAACGCAGCTTGGTCAGAGCGGGCACTAACCTCAAGTATATGAAGCTAAGCTGCACTTGCCGTTCCATTGCAGCTTGCAGGTTCACTTTCATCTTATTCCAACGGCGGGGGTTTAGGGCATTGATCGTTTGATGGCTCCTTTTAGAATACTATGTACAAGTATGTAGTATGTACATACGGTATGTACCAGTATGTACTTTGCGGGCGTTGTTAAACAACAGGTTAAGAAGGTAGAGATAGGTGAAAGGCTCGAGGTGCATGATTTGTAAGGGGGAAAGGAAGACTAGAAATCCGCCTGTACACAAATCAACATTCTTGATAATAAAGATGGTCGACTAGTGATCCTGATCCTGACTGAGACCTCTTGAATGTAAGGGACTACAGGTATAATGGGGACAACAAGAAGAACAGGTTGAAGAAGAGAGAAAAAGAAAGAAAAAATCTGTGCCCCTCAATTTGATATGTAGCACCGGCCCTTTCCAAACCCTAACTTGGAAACATAATGCCAATAAGGTGCTCGCTCGGCATTTCGTGCCTCGGCTTAAATGCGGAGAGCACCGTGCACTGTTTTTTTTGTATTCATTGTCTCGAGTTTCACAGAACTTTCGCCTGTCCCGTTATGCACTAGAAAAGGTGTGTGTCCATCTTGGCTAGTGACCCAGAAAAGCGGCCAGAAAACATTCTGAGAAGAACAAAAGCACAAGCATGTACATACATACATAGGCATACGAGCAAGAGCAACTATATCAAGGGAGCAAAAGAAGCTACATGTTAGGATAGAGGTATTGTTTGGCTTTGTTTCTCGTCGAAGACTACAGGCATCATGAAGCTTGTTGCACGGGTTGAACGGGAAAAGATGAGTAAAGTCACACCCCCAAAGATCTCATGGCCTGTAATTCCTCAGCGCCATTGCCATGACTTATCCTCGTAAACAGCGGAAACATGCATGGCGTTTAAATAAGACGGGAAAGCGTATAACTATTGGTACAGAGAACCAAGTCTTGGGAGAGGAAGACGGGAGCAGGAATGAAAGAAAAAAGACAAGGACAATATGAGTCGTCGAGATGAATGGTGATTGAGAAGGCTTGGCGGACGCAGCAAAAAAAAAAAAGAAAA
>CM069896.1:638343-673729 GCA_036034705.1 Thielaviopsis punctulata
TTTTTTTTTTCCTCTCAACAAATGGCACGCTTTAGTACATACACCAGTAAAAGTACAAACGTCGTTGATGCCCCTCATTTGCCCTGCCAAAGGCAAATGCTGGGACGACCTTGATCCCTGCTCGATATCAGATTTACAGCAGCAAGTGAAAAAGAATTTGTCAAGCATGTATTGACGTGTCTGATATCGCGGTCGGATTCTATTTTTCCTTATTTTATTTTTGTATTCTTTTTACTCTCGCCTCTTCGCCACGGAATATTTGCCTGTTTTGCTTTTCGCTTGGAGAATAAACCAGAGGGAATACAAGTACAAGTACAAAGATACATACTGCGTAGGTACATACTCTGTATGTATACTGCCCACATACTGGTATGTGCTATCGTAGTACGCAGTATTTAGTAATGAAGAACGACGAGTGTTATCGTGAGACCCTTGTTCGCACCTGACTCAGATATTACTCAACGTATTTCAATTTTCAACCTCTTCTTTGAATTTACAAAGACTAAGTCCGAGAGGGATATATATTATATATACATATAGAGTATAACGAAAGTATCAGCAATCTCACCATATTAGACATGTACTAGTAGAGCAAAACACGATAAACGTGATCTTGACTAAGGCACTTTAGCGAACTCAACTAGGTTGTAGGAGACAAGGAACAAGGAAAAGAAAGAAGAAGCCTAAAACAGGATAATGACGAACAAGAAAGAGGCTGATGATGTTGCAGGATGCATCTCGACGCTCAGCTCAGCCGGGGCAAGCTTTACTAGAGAAAAAAAAGATGTGACGATCGGGTATCAATATATATGATCAAGTGCAATGGTATCGCCACTCGCCTTATACCAGTACGATGTAGCCCATCTAACTAAGGTCTCAGATGACCGACCTTGAAGAAAGCCTTGTCTACCTAACTCCCTTGTAAGATTCTCGTGTACTTTGTATGTACATGTGTATTTCTCCCAATCAACAACTGGTTGTCAAACGTACGGAGGGCAACTGGTCAATAAACAGTTTAAAAATCAGATTTCCCGAAGTATTTTTTTTCCTGGAGGCCTACACTTACATAGTACGATTTATAGAGAGTGTCCGTAAGCGTCACGTGATAACGATAAAGCAAAAGAAGTGAAATAAACTATGGAAATTTTGGCCAGAAGAATATATTTACTGCTTTCCTTGATATTTCATGATTTTAGCGCTCAAGGCTACTAGGGTATTAAGGATAGAAAGGGTTAAGACAGAAACCAGAAAAAAAGGTACATGGCAAAAATAAGATTTAGTGTAAAAATGTTATGCGGTCGCAAGGTTGCCCTCCATATTATTTGTATGTATGTCATTGCCACATTCTCATAAACTGCAGTTATGCGCACTTACGCACTTGCGATAAAAGCCGAGAGAATGTATGGTATACACATACGTACGTATACAACAGCACAATCCGATGCACGAATATGCGCTTCATGATTCTTCTAGCCGGCCAAACGGAAATCGGCTTGTTGCGTTGAAAATGTACATACACGCTACCACATGAACTCTTCTTGAGCACACACTCATGCTGTATCACTTTATATGGTCTCGTTTTGCCATGAGATTTTCCCAGCTCAAGTGCATACTTGTTATTGTAGTTTATTTGGCTTTGTGCGGGTATTGTGTAATTACATATACGTATGTACATACATACATACTACATACTTAGCAACCCAGCTAGGCACAACGACGTTGCTCAGACCGCGAAGCAGAGACTGATATACCAGTACCATACACATACATATGTATATGTATGTAGTACAGTTTCCGGATATGCTAGCTCTTTGCTGTACATACATAAGTATGTAAACATGCATGTACTTCTCGTTATTGGTATTTTTAAGGCAAAAGCCGACAAAGCGGGTCTTGCCTTGTGTATACGTATGTACATACTCTGTAAATAGTACATATACTACAAGTATGTATTTACTTGATGTACAAGTTACTATTTACGCTCCAAAACACATACATACATATGTACAAGCACGGAATACCAAGACAGACTTACAATATACATATGTACATACATACATACTATTAGTTGCAGGTGACTTGTGCTGCTAGTTTGTGGGTGTAGGATGGGGCCCGAAGGTATCCTGCATAAAAAGAAAAACAGCACGCACATGTATGTATGTACGTAACATACCAGTATACATATGTATGTACATACATACATTCGTATACATGCATACATACTTGCTTCTGTATACCATACATAATACTTTTTCCACGTCCCACAGAGCGAACAACCTTTTGTCAGCGGGGCGATGTTCTTGCTCTGTTGGGTTGCAGAATCTTGCTGGGGTCCCGCTGTTTTCACTTCTCACCGCTTGTTCAAAGGTTCGTAGGTGCCCAGGCCCAAAGCAATGAAAATTTCCTTTCTCTTTCTTTCTTCTTTGATCTTTTTATGATTGATTTTTTCCTCCCCCCCATTATGGTTGTGTATTACTTGGAATTTCAGATGCCGTCATAATTCTTTTTTTTAACCTCTTCTTTTGTTGCGTCTTATCTCCAATTCTAGTGTTAGTCAAACCCTTTTGCACCAAGGTCTCTCTCTGCTTGACTCTCTCGCCCTCTCTTTCGACACACCAAGAACAACAATATCCGTTTTTGTTCCTTCATCCTGTACGTTCAAACCTGCTTTGCTAGGCCAAGTCTCGGGATGCTTAATATACATAGCAAAGAGGACAAAACAAACAATATCTTAAGCTACATAATACTAACACAAAATAGGAATCATAGCATATTTCCTCCGAAAGAGTCAACGTTCTACAAGCGCCGCTTTACAATACCACACTAAACTAAAGGGTTCCCTTGTGCTTTGTCTTGAGTGACGTCCCGGCCACCTCTTAACAGCCCCTACTTTCTTCCTTTTTGGTGTGCCTCTTTTGTTTGTCCGCTTGCTTGATTTCTCGAAAGATCCCTTCGCTCATCGTGCCTTTTTTCAAATTTTTTTTCCTGATTCTTATCTTCTTTTCTTCTATTTTTTCTTCTCTTCTTCTTCTCATCATATCAATCATTTTTTTTCTACCCTTCTGTTTGTCTCTTCAACTCGGCACACCAAGCACAATCCGCCTCAACTTGCGCAAACGTATTCTCTGCAATCGCCTTGTCTGCAACGACTGGCTATTGTTTCAACTGGTGGTTGCTTTCTTTGCTTGTTTGAGCTCAGCTCTAGTCTAGGCTGACTTTTCATCTGTCGTCTTTGTCTATCTGATTGATTGTTTGGCCGGTTAGAACAACAGCCTGGCTTGGCCTTACCTGGATTTGACTTGACTTGATTAGACCTTGTCTATACGATAATAGGCAAACGACCAGACAGTAACGGGAACACGCTACAGAAAAAAAAGAAAACACGCAACTTCAAGACCACTTCCAAGGTGCATCCATAGTGTACTGCCCATACAACGCCATACATCAATCGTCCACGCATCCACTAGGTCGCATTCTAGCCTCGTTGCAGAACCCGAAAACAACAGAAAACTCCAAGAAATATAGTACATACACATTAGCAAAGCACCCACTGCACTTACAGTGCTCTCAGTTGTCTGTGAAAGAGCGGTGACTGAATTGACCCTGGTCCTCCTGCTTCTCTGGCTTCCTTCCTTGCCTCGCTGCACTTGGGCGTGCATTTTGCTTGCGTACACTTTCCTTGCTGGTTACCAGTGTTTGGTGCCTGTGAAAGCGTCTCAACCGCCCTGTTGTTGGTCGCCTTTACTGCTAGATTTGCCTATCTCTCAGCGAGTTCTGTGGTTTGTTGCTCACACGGCCATTTTTTTTAACCTTGCGTCGTTTTGTCTGAGATTGACTTGTTGTCGTCTCTTGGACGCTTCCCAACGTCTTGCTTGTTCTGGCTTAAGACCTTTACCCCCCCCGTCTTTGGGCTTCTCTTGATAGTCCTTTTCTCCTTTTCTTCTTCTTCTTTCTTTCGCCATGTCGTACGACTATAGTTCCACTCAGGGAGGAGATGTTCATCACCTTTTGGATATAGGCCTCAATCCAGCTGCTTACGATCCTCAACGCCAGAACTACACCATCACAACCGCCCCGTCAACTTCTATTCCTCCTCAGCCCACTACATCAGAATTTACTGCTGTGACAACAGCAGCTTTGATTCCGCACTCTCACGCCCAAGTACAATTGGGCTTGCTCTCGCCTATTCACATGATGCCTCCTCAGCGCTCTTGGCCCATTGGCCTGGACATGGCTCCCGCCGTGACTTCGGCCGGGTCGTCGCCTACCTCTGTCGTTGATGAGCAACACCTCCAACAACAACAACGTGCCCACTACCACCACTCGCAGCCTAACAGCCAATGCTCAAGCCCGCATTCTCAGCACTCACCGCAGCACTCGTCTCAGCATTCGCCGATGTCGTACAATGCTAGCATGAGCCCCATTCCCGACTGGGCTATGCACCAACATCAGCATTCTCATCCCCATGCTCACTCACAAAACTCTTCACCCATTGAGCAACAGCACTCTCCGCCGCTTCACAACCCGCAGTTGCCTGTAACCATGCCTCCTGCGGACCCCGGCTTCATTAACGAGACTGCGCTCCTGGGGTTCAGTACGATACCGACCAACTTCAACGCCACCACCATGGGCATTTTGACTCCCACTACGCAGGCGGCGCTGGCATCGACTCTAGCTATGGACAACTTCTCTATGCCTGCTCTGGAAGATAACATTCATCAGTGGTCCGGCCTGGACATGGAGCCGTGGACGGATCTCGGTGCCCAGCTTCAACTCAGCCCTATCTCTCGTATTTCTAGTGTTGGCAGTGGATCGCCCAATAGTGCGTACCTCGATGTTGTCTCACTTTCGGGATCCAGCACAGGAATCCCTGGTGAGGGCTGGAGCATGGTTGACTGGAACACCAACCTCATGGTTCCTCACAACCAGGCCATCTTCAACCCTAGCCAAACTCTCCAGCTGCACTCTCCAACCGAATCCAGCCCCCTCGGTCCTCCGTTTGTGTTGGACGATTTCCCTATCACATTTTCCTCACCAAGTAGCTCCGACAGTCTTGATGGCAGCCCGTCGTCAAGTCATCGCAACTGCTATCATGACCACTCGCATCCCCACAACCACAATCAAGGTCATGCTCATATGCCTCCTGGCCACAACGAAGGCCACCATATGGCGCATAATCACAGCCATGGCCACGTTCACGATCTAAGCCCCGCTGCTGTGGTTATTCCTATGCCCATCAAGTCGTCGTCGCCCGCATCGAGCCGCTCTAGCCCCACCCAGCGCAGTCCTGGAAACGGCTCTGGTGTTGTGTCAAACTCACCCGTGTCTCTTTCCCGTCGCAGCTCGGGTCCTAAGAGAAGCCCCATCTCCAAGTCGAAGGTTGACCGAGCATCGAATGGTAAAAAAGATGGTACTCCTGGTGAGAAGAAGGTTGGTCGCAGAAAGGGTCCTCTTCTGCCTGAGCAGCGCAAGCAAGCTAGTGAGATTCGGAAGCTCCGTGCTTGCCTGCGATGCAAGTTTCTCAAGAAGACTTGCGACAAGGGCGAGCCCTGTGCTGGTTGCCAGCCTTCGCACGCTCGTCTGTGGCAGGTTCCTTGCACGCGCATTGATATCAAGGACATTGGCTATTTCATGAAGGACTGGAAGGCCGACTACGCTCGCCACGTGGACACTGGTGTGTCCGTCTACAACGTCAAGGGCTTCTCTCAAACAGAAACCCTGATGTGGATTACTCACGGATACGGATTCGCCCTGCCTGTTATGGTCCGCGAAGTGTTTGTTGCCGACGACAACTGCTTCCAGGTTGACTGGGTTGAGAACAGCCCGCCGGATGTTGAGAACAACGGCTACTATGTTCGTACTGAGTGCCTCGACATTGGTGCTGGTGGCGTCTCCCAAGCCGTTGTGTCCGAGTACCTCGATAAGCACGTCGAGGAGAGATTCCAGGAGTTTGTTGATGACTATTTTGACGGCACTCCTTTCATCACGGAGATTCTCAAGACGGCTCATCGCTACTACAAGAAGGAGCAGAGCCCAGTGATTCGCAAGGCGCTGAAACTGGTTATGGCTTACAATCTCACCATGCACATTACCATGATTGAGAACCCTGCACCCGAGATGGACCTGGAAGGTACGATTGATGACGAGGAATCCAAATTTTATGGACGCACTGTGGCTCCCGTCATGATCAACTTCCAGATCAAGTGCGCCATGGCCGACATGTGGCGTGACCTGCAAAAGGATGTGCTGGAGGAGCTTTCGCAGCTGTACTCTTCGGTTTACAGCGGTGAGCGCCTGAAGAACTGGCCTACCATCTTTATGCTGGCTTCGATTCTTCTGGCTGTGTGGGAGGAAATGCAGTTTGACTGTCACTACCGTGTGCCCGACCCGGCTGCGGTCAACAAGTTCTGCTCCGACATGGAAACGACGCCTGTTGGTGTCATTGTCGGGTTGTTCCACGCTATCTCTCAGAAGCTGCCGGCTTTTGCCGACTGGGACACCAGCAAGCACGGCCAGATTCTTAACAACAACCCCGCAGTATGCGAGGCTTTGACTGAGGTGCGCGAGCATGTCATTAAGCACGAGTCATATCTGCGGACTCGTCCTGATGCCAAGTTTGATTCGAACGACTTTGACTCATTGTCGAACAAGTTCCTGTCCAAGCTAGTCATCAAGGCTAACTGATAAACGAGGGACTTGTCTGTTGTATCTGATGACGTGCGGCGTGGAGTTCTCACTCACCCTCCAAAAAGTTATCACTTTGTCTCTGACTAGTCTAACGGCTCTTGCTTTCTTTTTTTTGCTTTTCCAGTCACTTCTCGGTAGACAGTCGCTGCTCCTCGGGGCACAGGAGTGCTCTTGTCCGCACCTCTGGTGTTTACTCTTTTTCTTTTTCCTCTTTTGTTTCGTTTCTTGTCGTTATTTTTCTTCTCTCCTTTTTTTACTATGTTTTTCTTTTTCCTTTCTCGCTTCTGTGTTTTTAATCGCTTTCCTCGCCTTGTCTATACGCGAGATGTTTGTTTGGGAGTCATGAGCGATGGCGTTTGTTTGATATTTGGTGAAAAAGGCAGAGAGAGTTTGTTCTTTGAAGTTTCTGAGATCTTGATTCAGCATGGTCGATGCAATGCCTCCCTCGGCCTTTTTGGTCTTATTTCCTTTTTCCTACTCTTTTCATCTTTACGCTCCTGTTCATTCTGTTTCTTTATTTGTTTTTATGCTTCTGGCTGCATCCTTCATTATGCATTCCGCCTTTGTTATGTGAGACGACGACGATATTTGCTTTGTTTCTTTTTCTGTTTCTCTTATGACTTTACTCTTGGTTACTCTATTTATTTGATTTATTCTACGACTCATGAATGATTGCGTCATGTCTGTTTACTGTCACGATATTTTATGAGAGGAGGCTTTTAGATGCTTGGGACAAAGGTTGACTTTTGGTACTGTGCCTCTTATCCTCTTCTAGTTTAATTTTTATGCTATTGTTCAATTCCTGAGATGATCCTATCATTGGAAAATGAAAACTGACTTTGCTAAGACGAGTGCACTCTATGTTGAATACAATCAACGGTATAGATACTTGTGTGACGTGTTTTAGAGATGGTAGCACAAAGACTCTACTGGTCCGCCTTCGTTGAGCTAGCTTTTTAGGAGTAAATTAGTGTACATACTAAGGACAAGGAGAAAGCCGGACGATATGGAAGATGACAGGCCTTTTTCACCCTAGTTACAAGACTGTGTGTTTCCAAGACTGGACGAATTGATATCAACTTCGTCTTTACAGATAAATCCTTTCCCATGGGGTTATCGTAAGAGTTGACTGAGATTGGCCACGTTTCTGATTCATTGCATATCATTTAGTAATTTATGATATTGAACTGATTAATGACAAGCATAGGAGTGTGTTTTAAGTTGATGCCCAGATGTGCCTAAATAATAATTGCAACCTGCAAATGTGACGATGAAGAGAATATATTATTACCCTGTAACGCTTAATGGTGAAAGCATTAGAGGCGCCCTAGAAGGAAACATGTTTGATAGAGACGTCATTGAAACTTAGCTTTAGACACAGCCACTGAAACAGGCTATAACAGAAGCAAACGACACAGAAGCTATGCATGATTTCTTTTTCTAATTCGAATTAACAGCCAAGTTCTTCCTTGCAGCAACCCGTCCGACAATTTCAGTTTGAGAGATGGCTTGATGTTATTGAAATCTATCATGTACGTGGCTACAGCACAAAGATAGAACGATATCGTAGGAATTTGCCTAGATTGACTTTTCTATGGAAGAGACAAGAAGTGGTGTAACTTCCTTTACCGTTGATAAACAGGGCCCAAAAAAGGCCTGATAACAAAAAGGTCAGCCGAGCAAGATTCATGCGTGGTCTTTCCCTGTTGAGAAGTCCGACCCCGCATTTATTTTTCTCTGTCTTTTCCGTCTGCGTCTTTTGGCGCACTTTGGAAAGAAGAAGTCATGTTCGTTTCATCATCTCCGTATCACTCATGTCAGTTTTACAAGGCTCAAGATATCGTATTGTTTGGGATAGATGCCAATGCTAGAACTATCTTGGAATGCATTGAAATTAATAATCAGCAAAGGTGGCAAAAGCAGGGTGGGTAAGCACCGGAAGAGAGACTTCTGAGCCATCCGGGTGCTCCGCAATTTCAATTGAGACCCGCTTCCCGGTGCGATGATCCCCCAAAAAAGGGCCCACTGGCTCACGTCATGCCATGTGAAGTGCGGAAGAGATTAACAACTACATACTCGAATTCGGACTTATGATGGAAGAAGGGCGCAATGCTAAACAGGCCACAACGTGACAAGTTGTAACTTGACAAAGGGAACGCTCAGGGAACGCTCAAGGTTTGTTTGGTGACGTGATTCTGGATAAACATGGTGAGGCCCCCGGCCAAGCAAAAAGAACAAGAGTGATGGCAAAGCGGCGGTCTGCGAAAAGTAGCAAAATCCGGACAAAAGAACCAAGGTTTAACAAAACAGCAGTGAAAAGAAAGGCACCGAGTTTTACAGAGAAGAAAAACTCTGCGGTTTTCGAATATTGATTATGGAATGAAGCACCCCCTTTCTAGTACATATGTACTTTGTAAACCCAGCCTGAAGAGTATCTAGCTAAAGCTACTACAGCATACCATACAAGCAGAACATATCTATTCGCCGCGCTCGGAGCCATGTGTCGATAACCTCCACCGCAGCCATTTTGAAAAGGAAAAAAAGGCGGTGGCCAGAATTACTTTCCCTTAGGATCGACATTTTACAAACGAACAAGCATGCAGTAAGGGGAACAGTGTTTACAATGGCCAAAAGTACAAAAGAACGAGAAGCGCCTAAACAGGAATCGCCGCCAAAATTACGGTCGATACTATCACATCAAGGAAGAAGAGGGCTGTGATGGTTAAAAAAAAAAAAAAGAAAAGGACTGGGCAGAGGTGAGAGGGCAAAGACCCATTCAGTTAAGCCGAGCCTAAGAGCGAGAACACCAACAAGTAAGTACATAAAAGAAAATCAAAGTACCGAAGACGGAATTTAAAAGAAACCCATGTTTGTGCTCGTGAATAAGGATAGCAATTGTAATTCTCGCCCATGGAGGTTTCTTGTAGTAGGTAAAAAAAAAAAAAAAATAGGAGCAAAAGCCGCATGACAGAAGTGTGGACAATTGCGTGGTTCATCAAAAATCAAATCACATCACCAGAGTGACTGTGAGAACCCAAAGGACTTCACCGCGTCCTGCAACGAGGAATACCATACAAGTAAGTACTTGTAGTTTGCTTTCGGGAAGCGTGACTCTGGAATGCAACTGTGATCTACTTGTATATAGTTGTTCTCGTTTATCTAAACCTGTATCAAATATACTTTGTATGTACGTAGTAGATATACTTGTAGTGACGGAATGGTAAAATTAGGAGAAGAAGCAGCAGCAAGAAAAGAACGGCAGAATCCGGGAAATGTAATAAGATTTGCCTCTTTGTTGAACGGAGTCGCCTTTTATCGGGACGCAAACAATATAAGAATTTAGACGATCTTGTTTGCTACGTATTTATTTCTTTACGTCAAAGAGGGACATGAAAACGGCAAGAGAAACAAATGAAAGAATTTCTAATCCAAAAGAGTGAGGGAGCCGGCCGATTTTTCTTCTTATTCATAGCGGCTTGAGTAAACAAAATATGAGCCATCGTTTGTTCACGATCGCCCTCTTTTGGTAGTTGATCCAGCCTTTTACATTTTTGGATTGAACATACATATGTATGTACGTATGTACAAGTACATTGGGACAAAGTTTGTTCAACATTTGAACTAACCGCCAAACAGCACTGCATTACAACTTTGTTTTTATACGTGTGTATTATAATATACGTATACGTATATGTATAAGTACTTGACTGCCTTGGCTTCTGTTTCTCTTTGCTGTAAGTGGGTCTACAACCCTCTTTGTTGCTAGTGCCTTGTTAGTAAAGCAACTTAGCCCCTGCCAGGTACCAGGGACATATCGCTCAGTGCGGTTTGCCACCACTTCTCCACCGAGTGTGAATGTATCTGATACACCAGCTTCGCCGCTCAGCCGACCAAAACAATGCGTTCTCTAGACTGTTCCGAATTTGTCCAGGAATAGAAAAGTATATGTACATGTACATCAAGTACATAGCACATAGTACATAGCGGCAAGCTGTAGGCGAACTGCAGGCTACCGCCGGTCGCCTGGGCCCCCTAACAAATGCCCAGGCCCTTTGAATTCAGGGCTGTTCTAGTAGCTTCCGGTAAACTTGTTATGTATGTGTAGGCTTACCACTTGCTTAGCGCATTATTGCGTTTGGCTTACAGCCCCCTCTGTTATCTGTGACAAAACCAAACAAACTTGCATCAGGCTTTGTTATGTATGTATTGGTTAAGCGGTAGGTCATGTTTACAAGTTAGTAAAGTACTTGGGCGTTACCTTGCTTGCTTTGCTTATAAAAGGCGGCTTATCTGCTTCCCCCTCCATTTTGAGTCATTCTTCCCTTTCTCTTTTTCTTTTTCTTTCACATTGCTATTTCCAGTCCCCTTTTTATTTCTTCTCTATAAGATCACTTTTGGTTTTCCTTTTCATCATTTATTTTTTTTACTACACCCCAACTACAACAAGACATTATTCACAATGCAGATTTTCGTCAAGACTCGTAAGTCTCCACCATTACTCTCCTACTCCCATGCACGGCTACTAACTAAATACAGTGACGGGCAAGACTATCACCCTTGAGGTGGAATCTTCCGACACCATCGACAATGTCAAGTCAAAGATCCAGGACAAGGAGGGTATTCCCCCGGACCAGCAGCGTCTGATCTTTGCTGGAAAGCAGCTGGAGGACGGCCGTACCCTGTCCGACTATAACATCCAGAAGGAGTCCACTCTCCACCTGGTTCTCCGCCTTCGTGGTGGTATGCAGATTTGTAAGTTGAAACTTCCTCTCTCGCTACCTATCCCACTATTACTAACTTGTTTATAGTCGTCAAGACCCTCACCGGCAAGACCATCACTCTCGAAGTCGAGTCGTCGGATACCATTGACAACGTCAAGTCCAAGATCCAGGATAAGGAGGGCATTCCTCCGGACCAGCAGCGTCTGATCTTTGCTGGAAAGCAGCTGGAGGACGGCCGTACCCTGTCTGACTACAACATCCAGAAGGAGTCTACTCTTCACCTGGTTCTCCGCCTTCGTGGTGGTATGCAAATCTTCGTCAAGACTCTTACCGGCAAGACCATCACTCTCGAAGTCGAGTCGTCGGATACCATTGACAACGTCAAGTCCAAGATCCAGGACAAGGAGGGTATTCCCCCGGACCAGCAGCGTCTGATTTTCGCGGGTAAGCAGCTGGAGGATGGCCGTACCCTGTCTGACTACAACATCCAGAAGGAGTCTACTCTTCACCTGGTTCTCCGCCTTCGTGGTGGTATGCAAATCTTCGTCAAGACTCTTACCGGCAAGACAATCACTCTTGAGGTGGAATCCTCCGATACCATCGACAATGTGAAGTCGAAGATCCAGGATAAGGAGGGCATTCCTCCGGACCAGCAGCGCCTGATTTTCGCGGGTAAGCAGCTGGAGGATGGCCGTACCCTGTCCGACTACAACATCCAGAAGGAGTCCACCCTCCACCTGGTTCTGCGTCTGCGTGGCGGCCAGTAAAGTTTTGCTTCTTTTTTGGCATTTTTCACGGTTTTTGTTTTATGACGACTATGGGATTAGCAGCCCTAACAGCGGGCATTATGTCTTGATTTTTCTTATGAATTGATATAGCCTTGCAGATGAATTCTGCGACACTCCATTATTTTTACTGTTAGTTTTTTGTGTGAATGTAAATGGTGATGCTTTGAGTTGCGCATGGAATGTTGAAAATAGGGCCGTTTTCTTTTGATTAAGGCGGAGCTTTTGACGGAGACGTGGGGAAAGCTTCGTATCGTGGAGAAAGCTAAAGTGGATAAATGACGCATTAGAAAGTGACGTCACAGTAAACTCACACGATGCTCTTGTTGAGCATTAGGCTATAATTGTATCTCTATTTAAAAACGAGAGCATGTCATCTCATCAATACCTCTTCATGATTGCTCGAAACAATGCTACTCGTGATTTGAGAACTCAGTGAGTCTAGATCTATGTATAGCTAGTCACGTGATGAGAGTGACAAGCTTTTAGTTCCAAGCGGGGCATTTGCAAGTTGCCCAGTATGTACATACATACTGAATTGTAATGTTCAAACTCTTTTCAATCCTCAGTATCCCTAATTTCTTGACATCTCGAAGCCCGTCTAAATGGCTCCGGTTACGATAACATACAGTTTTGCTGATATCAATGCTAGTAAACGGCTGACTCTTGGCAAACATTACCCCGGAAACATCGAGCGGCTACGCTATTATTAATTCAAGTTCCCTGTATTGTACATACATAGTTACATTGAAGAAAATCAACTGATATGGGAAGCTACTACTACTATCATCTCAAATTCGAGCTTTATCCAACCAATACACCCACAACAGACGCGACAACATCTTCAGACCAGGTGCAAAACTTCTGGATTCCGCCCCGCCATACAGATATCTTTTCTAGCCTTCCCTCGCATCCTAAACGCGAAAAGAAAACCCTACCACGCCCTCGACAGTCAACGACTACACTTTACGACAGTTTTGAAGTTCACGACGACGGTGCTCATATAACCAAGCCAATACAAACGGTCAAAGCTTCAGCAATCATCGACTGCGGCGCATCGCCTGTTTCGGGAGCCTCTTCTGCTGCACAGCCGTCGCAAGGAAAGCTTGAGCGCATAACAGAGCGGCAGTGGCGCGCCCGCACGAAATCGCTTCCCCCGCCGTCGCCGCTCGCTGCAATCAAGCCGGAAACGGCAGCTTGTGACTGGCGCTTTGGGCGGGTGAGTATATTCAGTATCGATATCGAGCCGACAGCGCAAGCAGATACAAGTGTGCGCTCACACACGCACGTAAAAATGACGTCAGAGGGGCATGGCGAGGGCTCTTCGTCCGGCGCTGCGCCATTGGGCGTTCCGGCTACGCTGGATCTGGGACCGATGTTGGGTGGGTTCGGGCTGGCGACAAAGGCACGATTGCAGACAGTCGTGTCGACTAATGATACAGACGCGGGGTGGGGTGTGATTCACTTCTATCGCGAGGGCTCCGAGACACGGAGTCTGGGGACGATTGACGCCGACAACGTTCATATACAAGACGACGAGCGCACGACAACACTATGTATACCGGCTGTCCCAAGTTACATATCCCACGGAGAAGTTCTGGGCTTCGTTGGGGATAGCTGGACTGAACATATTACTCATATCCGCATGGTCACGACAGAAAACATGTCGTATGACTTGATGCTGCTCAAGTTTCGTGACTGGAAAAAAGCTATTCAGTTCCAAAAGGAGTTCAATGGAAAGAGCTTCAATGATCGTATTGTAAGTGCGTTTTTGCTCTAGTCATCAACGAATACATACTAACTCGGGGGCTTCTTTTTCATAGGGAGATACATGCCATGTCGTTTTTATCAAATCAATTGCCTTTGAAAGCCCTACTCAACCAACCGAGGCAGCCGCCTCGTCTGGCATCACCGGCAGCCTCAAACCATTTCCACCGTCGACACCGAATCTTATTGAACTTCCTACATGTCCCGTGTGCTTGGAACGTATGGATGACACCAACGGACTTATCACGATTGCCTGTCAGCACGTCTTCCATTGCATATGTCTGAAGAAGTGGCAGAGCGGTGGCTGTCCTGTGTGTCGATTTGCGAGTCCTGCCGATGACATTATCCCTGGTGCTACGCCCTTTGGTCAAGACGTTTCAAACCTGTGCAGTGTATGCGACTGCACTTCAGATTTATGGATCTGTCTAATATGCGGACGTGTTGGCTGTGGGCGGTACAAGGGCGGTCATGCAAAAGATCACTGGAAGGAGACTGCCCATAACTTTGCTCTGGAGATTGAAACCCAACATGTCTGGGACTATGGTGATGACAAATGGGTCCACCGGCTGATCCGCGAGAAAGGCAACGGGAAGCTCGTTGAGCTCCCGGCCCAGCAGGCGGAACCGAGTAGTTCTCGCGGCACCACGATAGCGCATTTTTCATCAGAAGACTACGTGCCACGCGAGAAATACGAGGCAGTTGGTATGGAGTATTCGCAGCTTCTCACGAACCAGCTCGAGTCGCAGCGTGTCTACTTTGAAGATATGTTGACCAAGGCGACAGAGAAAGCCGCCCAGGCATCGGCGGTGGCCGAGCGTAGCATAGCGCAACAGACAGACATGGCTCAGCGTCTGCAGGAACTCGAAGCCAAGTACGCCGAGTTGACGACACGGAACATACCGCAGCTTGAGCGGGACCTGGAGCGTGAGCGCACACGTGCAGGCAAGGCGCAGGATTTGGCGCGGAGTTTGAGCAAGGCGGTGCAGGAGGAAAAGCAGGTCAGCAACGGGCTGTTTACAAGAATCGAGCACTTGCTCAAGCAAAGCGAGAAGTTGGAGACAGAGAATGAGAACATGAAGGCGGAGATTGCGGGGTTACAGGAGATGAATCATGATTTGACCATGTTCATCTCGGGCCAGGAAAAGCTGAAGGAGATGGAACAAGAGGGCATGATTGATAAGGCGGAAATGGAGGGGGCGTCAACAAGTGCACCAGAGAAGAAGAACCGCAGACGGAAGCGATAGTTACATATTGTGTTGGAGGTCCGGTATGACAGGTCGTAAGACGGTATACTCTGTATATGTAGGAACTTGCTAGGTTGAGATTTTGCTGATGCTGACTTTGAGAGGCTGGTATGTACGGAGTATAGGGATATAGGGATAATGCGGATTCATTAGGGTTAACTATCAACTTTACTGGAGGAAGGGAACAAGGAAATAAGCCCCAACATGGGGTGACAGAAGAAATATCATGATTGTGCGGGCCATGGATTCAGCATTTCTTGTATGTACATACGTAGTAAATCACCATGACAGGTCGCATTAGCCCGGACTGGAGCTTAACAGGGAATTAACTTTGAAAATTTGAAGCCGAGCCTCTTATTTCCCGTCTCGTTAAACACAAAAACCCCTGTAAATTTGCTTGTGATATTTGCGAGTTGAAGCCATATGTATGGATGTATGTATGTATGTATGTATATTATGTAGTATGTACTATGTACAAGTAAAATCACAAGACTCAAGAACGGGCAACAACGCAACGAAAACACGACATTGCAAGACCTGCGCCTTCCGAGATTTCCTTGGCTTTGGGGTTTGCGGTTCATCGTCAAAATTAGAGCCTCCTTTTTCTTCTTCTTCTTCTTCTTCTTTTTCTACCCGTTTACTTCCTTTCTACCATTCCTTATAAATACTTGCATCGTACCTGGGCTGTTCTCGTTTTCTTCTTTCCGTCTCTTATTCATCAGCCGACCTTGCCACATCTGTGGTTGTTTTCTGTTCGATTTTGTTCTGTCTAACTATATACATACTTAGTACATAGCTCCACGTGCTTCGTCTTCCCTTGCCATTCCTTATTGCTTCTTGGCCGATCACAAGCTTGCTTGACAGGTCTTTCTTTATATGCTAGGGCAACCTAGAACAAAACCCAATCACGATCCTGGCATTTGGAGCTAGCTTCTACTACCACCACACGCGGACAATTTGGTTTTCCCCTTCTTCCTTTTTCTCTCGTCTCTTTCTTCTCTTTGAACCCGTTTTCTCTTGCTGCATCTCTTTTTCTTTCTCATGGAATTACTCCTTTCTTAGGCCCGCCTGGCGAAATCCCGTTGTGCGAGAACCTGCCAAGCAGAGACAAGGAGACAAGGAAAAATTTACACCAAATTTCTGACTGACTCAGGCTCTATAAAAGTTGCTTCTTTTTTCTCCAGGAAAAATTATCTTGCCTTCCCTTCCCAAATTTTGTACGGCGCAATCGCAAGCCGCTGCATTTTCCGAGCGCCATTCGGAATTATAACATACTAAAAGCGACGCACAAAGTCTATTCCTGTGCGTCCCACGCCGATCACTTGCTTTACTGCACCGAAATTCCGATTGTGGCTTTTTCTTCGGACTAGATCGCGTTATACAAACCTGTGCCGACGCTTTCTTCGTTCCCGACTTTCCTGCGTTGCTCCCGAATTTGACCCTCGAACACTCGAATCCTCCCCGCTAAGCCTACACACTCTATACCTTTCTTCAATGGCTTCTTCCGCTCCGGCCAATGTCCCGGCTTCGGCCGCGAATGCTAAGCCAGATGCGGCCGTTGTGACCGAGGACACTGGTCGCAAGGAGCTATACCCCATGGTCAACTGGAAGTACGACGTTTTTTCGTGGTGCATGTCGATCTTGATTGACCTCTTTTTCCGTGAAGTCCATCCCCGCGGCTCGTGGAAGGTTCCCAAGTCTGGGCCGGTTTTGTTTGTGGCTGCCCCGCATGCGAATCAGGTACGCTATATTTTCCTTTCTCTCTCTCTCTTTTTTTTTAACCCTAGTTCTTTGCGCGACCATAATGCCTCGCTCGTTTACGCACCAAAACTTCGCTAACATGCGCCCGCCCCTGTAGTTTGTTGACGGTATTGTTCTACAAAGAACCCTTCGCCAGGAAGCCGGCCGTCGTGTCTCTCTTTTGATTGCTCAAAAGTCCGTCCACGGCTTTATCGGCTGGGGCTCGCGCCAAACTGGATCTGTTCCTGTCGGTCGTGCCCAAGACCACGCCAAGCCTGCTTCTGGAACCATCTACCTGCCCGATCCGATTGGCGACCCTACTCTTGTTCGCGGTATCGGCACCCGTTTTGGCGATGGTGAGGGTGTTGTTGGTGGCCTGCTGTTCTTGCCTGCTGGCAAGAAGGCTGCCAGTGTCAGTGTTGATATTGCTGAGATTATCAGCCACGAAGAGATTCGTCTGCGTCGTCCTTTGAAGGGAAAACTGTCCATGCAGCAGCTCACGGGCCGCGACGATGTTGACGACGACGGTCACTTGATCAACACGGAAGTGCGCGGTCCCAAGCCTGGATATGAGGGTACCAAGTTCAAGCTGGCACCTCACATCGACCAAACTGTTGTCTACCACGCTGTTTTCGACCGCCTCAAGTCGGGCGGCTGCGTTGGTATCTTCCCTGAAGGTGGTAGCCACGATCGTACTGAACTTCTGCCTCTCAAGGCTGGTGTTGCCATCATGGCTCTTGGAGCTTTGGCTGAGGCTCCCGACTGTGGTCTTACTATTGTTCCTGTTGGAATGAACTACTTCCACGCGCACAAGTTCCGCTCGCGGGCTGTCGTTGAGTTTGGCCCGCCAATTGAGGTCCCTTCGAGGCTGGTCAGCATGTACAAGAACAACGAGCGTCGTGACGCCATCGGCCAGCTTCTAGACACTATTTACCAGGGCCTGAGCTCTGTCACAGTGTCAACTCCCGACTACGACACTCTGATGCTCATCCAGGCTGCTCGTCGCCTGTACAACCCCTCTGGTACCTCGGGAAAGAAGCTCCCTCTTCCCGTTGTCGTGGAGCTAAACCGCCGCCTTGCCATGGGATACGAGCGCTACAAGGACGATGAGCGCATTAAACAGCTTATGGCAGCTGTGCGCGACTACAACAGTAGACTGCGCCACCTGAACCTGCGTGATCACCAGGTCCAGTATGCCACCATGTCTCTGCCAACTGTCCTGTTTACCTTTGTCTATCGTGTTTTGAAGCTGCTTGTGCTTTTTATTGCGGTTATGCCTGGTCTTGTTCTCTTCTCACCTGTTTTCATCGCTACCAAGGTCATTAGTCTGAAGAAGGCTAAGGAGGCTCTGGCTGGCTCTAGTGTCAAGATCCAGGGCAAGGACGTTATCGCGACATGGAAGCTGCTCGTTGCTCTTGCGCTTGCTCCCACTCTTTACAACTTTTACTCGATCCTCATTACGTTCAAGGTGTACCAAGACCGCTTTTGGGGCTATGCTCCAACTTGGATGCCACTGTGGCTAGTCTTTATTAGCGCCTGGATTGCTCTGGTGGCTATTACCTTTGCCAGTCTGCGGTTCGGAGAGGTTGGCATGGACATTTTCAAATCTCTGCGCCCGCTGTTCCTGTGTCTCTTCCCTTCCAGCAGCTACAGCATGGCGAATTTGCGTGAGCGCCGGTCTGAGCTGAGCACGCAAGTGACGGGCCTGATTAACGAACTCGGGCCCGAAATGTTCCCCGACTTTGCCCGCCGGCGTCTCGAAGCAGCCGATAAGCAGAAGCAGAAGAAACTCGAAGCGCGTCCCCTTTCTGCTGGCTCGGGCGCTTCTTCACCGCCAAGTTCGCACATTGCCTCGCCTGATACAGTGCAGACCCTGACGCAGGCTGATGTCAAGAAGAGCTCGCGGCTGCTTCCGCGTAACGACTCGTTTAGCAACATTGGTGGCCACGGCATGTTTTCTACACGGCCGCCCAGTCGGAGCCGGAGTCGGAGTAGCTCGGTGGTTAACTTTGGTGGGTTTACGACACTGGATTCCAAGGATGGGTTTGACGAGGCGACGCGCAAGATTCACGAGGCGATGAAGTTGAGACGGCGCAAGAGCAGCGCCAAGATGCTGATTGTCTCAGACGATGATGACTCGGAGTTGGATGAGGGACAGGAGGAATCAGAGGAAAACTCTGTTGAGGCGGCGTATAATGAGGCGCGGAAAAAGACGGCGTGAGGGGTAGTAAGAAAAGAGTGGTTTGGCTGGGGTGGGAGGTGTGCTAAAAGAGGTTTTTTATGGCTTTGGCTCATTTGTCTTTGTTGTCTGAATATATCTTGTTCGTTCTTTGCTGCTTCATCTTGCATCTGCATATTGATTTGTAGTGGATGGATGGTTAACTTGAGTTGATTACTTGACTTGTTACCCCTAACCCTAGTGGTGGAGGAGTTTAAACCTCGGATTCATTGGGATGGAGTTAAGAAGAGATTGGTTTGTGTAAAGTTTAACGTGGTAGATTCACGGGCGAGCTTAAGCGTTTTCTATGAATCAGTACATAAATAGCGGATAAACAATCAAGAGACTGGGCTTAGATGGAATTACTCCGTGTGTATCCGTTCGAGCCAGATGCGGCTTAAGGCCGACTTTGGCCAGGATACAACTTACAAAGAAGTCGGAGATAGCAAAAGTCTGATATCGTTTACACGGCGGGGCAGATAAATAGACGGAAACTTCCTTGAGGCTCCGGATGCTTTCTATCAATGTGATTTGTTGTCATACCTTTCTGAATTTATATACTTGAAGCAAATCTGCACACGTTGGTATGTATGTATGTATGTACATATGTAAATTCAAATTCATCGCCTCTATAGTGTCTATGTACTACAACTAACACGGGTGGGCCAAGACTCCTTTATCAATCAGCAAGTTTGAGTGCCTTAGTGGGGCAATTCCACCATTGAAAGCTCTAGCGCCCGGTTTTTAGTGGGTTGATCCATGTGTACATACTTGTACATACTATATACGTATGTATGTACATACAATGTTGCGTGCACTTGTTTCTATCGTATACTGACGCCGACTCTTATAAACAGCCAAGGAGACAGATGAAAGCTCGAGATTCAGAATTGATACGTTGTTGCGGCAGTTTGAACCAAGTTCTCTGGTAGGAAAAGCACCGGGGAAAGAAAAGGGTCGGGCCAATTTCACACGGCCCGAAAGAAATCCGACCAAAAAGAAACATACCGGCAGTTGGAAACGGACCTCTAAAAGAAACACAATCCCTCCTCCAAAAAATATATAAGGGCGGAAAAATAAGAGAGAAAAAAAAAGAATTCTCCTCCTACAAAACCACTCAAGCAAAAAAATGGCCTCGGGAATTCGCTCGCTCTTCTCCAAAATCGCCGGCTCCGACGCCGACGACGCTTCCAAGGCACCCTGGGGCGCGCTCTTCCCCAAGACCTCGCCTGATGTCGACGGTGAAGATTGTCTGCGCGACTGCGAATCGTGCGTTGTCAAGTATCCCAAGTCTTTTAGCATTGACACGAAAGACGTGCTGTACGGCGAGATCAAGGGCTTTAGCACGCATGTCCTGGTGGCAACGGGCAAGACAGACTGGGTGCGCGACGTGGCGGACGAGAAGGGCAGTGTGATGGAGGCGATTAGCAAGGCGGTGCCGCCGACGAATGGCGTGAGTTCCTTTGTTTTCTTCATCTCTTGCTTCCTTTTTTGGGGGCTTTAAATAGAGTAGCCCTCGCCTGGAATGCTCCCAGGAACACCCTCATTACTAACTCGTCCCTTGCTTCTAGAAACTCATGCTCTCCGCTTCCAACATGCCCCAGCCCTCGGGATCCACCGACTACGACGAGCCCACCCGCGTCCTCCTCCTCCCTGCCTTTGTCTATCTCGACCAAGTCACCCCCGCCAACGTTCCCGTTCTAATCGACTCCTACATCAACGCCGCACCCACTGCGCGCTCCCCCCTTGCGCCCTTCACGCTCCCCGCCCACGCCGGCCCGTTAGCTGCCGGCCCGTCCATGCCCCCGCAAATCTCAGCGTCAGCGTGTCCGCACAGCGCCGTTATTCTCATGTGCTCGCAAAAGACGCGCGACGCGCGCTGCGGCCAGAGCGCGCCGTTGCTCAAGCGCGAGTTTGAGCGCCACCTGCGCCCTCTGGGGCTGTATCGCGATGCCGACGATGTGCGGCCCGGTGGCGTCGGGGTGTACTTTATCTCGCATGTGGGCGGACACAAGTACTCGGCCAACGTAATGGTTTATCGGCGGCCGAATGCGTTTGGGCTGGACGATGTGCAGCGCGGCCAGGTGGGCGAGGGCGACGAGGTGCGGCCGGTGGTGGCGCGGCAGACAGCGTTGGGAGAGGATGGTGGCGCGGCGCAGTGTTTGTGGATGGCGCGGGTGTTTCCGCAGGACTGCGAGAATATCATCAAGTACACGGTGTTGCAGGGCAAGCTGGTCAAGCCCGAGTCGCAGCTGCGTGGAGGATTTGACCGGGCAAAGGGTGTGCTGAGCTGGTAGAAGGGGGATAACTACGGGTGAAAGGACGCTGGCTCGGGCTGGAGCAAAACAGAGAAGCGCAGCAAGAAGAAGCTGCAAGTACACGCATATGTAATAAACAATGAATGACTACACAGAACACAAATGGAGGAGGGGGACAAGAAAATCACATGCTGATTTTATTTTAATCGGCCAGGGTTAAGGAACAAGGCCCTGGTTCTTCTAGAAAGGAGAAGGACGTATTTGCATGGAGAAGGCCTGAGCAAAATCCTGACCATGGGTTGAATAGCAGTGTATGTACAAGTACCTGTATGTACTGGGTAACAAAGGAATGCCAGAGCAGAATAATAGAACTTTTTAAACCATTATTAGATTATTTGTTTGTTACCAATAGATCTGATCTACCAGCCTCTTGCTTAGTGATTTGTTTCCCGCCGAACCGAGGGGAGAAGGGGCTTGCTGGCACTAGTACATATACCATACCATATACATATACACATGTATTGTGCAGGTAAGAAAGCATAAGCTGGGGGATGTAGGGTTGCAATCATCTCTTAAGTGATTGCATAACAAACGGAAAAAGTGGCTGACAAACATTGAGTGACGAGATTTGTAAGGAAGGCCATGAGAATAACATACGTGTATGTACATACTTGGTAAGACTCAGACATAGTTGCTCTGCAAACACGAGGCACACCGTTTACGAGCCTTTTCTTTTTTATTACAGTAGATGTACTTACATATATGTTGTAGCTAAGTACCTAACTAACTAGCTAGCTTGTTTGAGAGCTTAGTTGTGTTAACAAATTAGAAATAAAGGGAAGCTGCAGCTGCATACTCTGTATTGTACATAGGATGTAAGGCACAAGTTGGTACTTGTAGATACTGAGTACATAGTCCATAAGCAAACAGGTCAGAAACAAGCCACAGTATCTTGATAATGCTGACTGCGTTCTTTCGGGTGGATGTTGGAGTGGCAGATGAAGCACGAAGATCAGAGGTAGGGAGCAGAAATAACGCTACGAAAGCCGGAGGACGAGGAAAAGGCCGAGAAATCAAAGGAAGAAGCCGAAAACCCCGGAAAGCCTACGATGTCTGTTTGAGCTTGTTTGGTTTGGACTTGTTGATGTATGTATGTAGTATGTATGTATGTATGCATGTATGCATGTACATATTACATTTGATCTAATCTTTCACAACTCTCCAAGTAGTAGTTGCCTGGAAATCGTCCTAGCTTTCCCTCTTCTTTGCTCCTTCCAGGAAAATCTCTCTCCGCTCTTTCCAAATCCACCTCCGCAAAACACCACGACAAACAAGACGAGGCAAACAACCTTGCATCTTTCTTCCTGGCTTTGCAGCAATTGGAAAATATTAGTAGTAGTACTACATACATACATACATTCATTCATATCCATAATCCATAATACAATGTTGCATTCCCGCTTTTACAGCAACTGGAGTAATTATTAGTGGTTGCCTCTTTTTATTGCTTGCTTTCACTCGCTTTTTATTTTTCCATTTTCTTTCTTGTTTCACTCCTTCCCTTTAACCACAAATCTGCACCTGCCCGTTCCGCAAAAACAAAGAATTCACACGCCGCTCTTTCCAAAGCCCTCAGCTCACTCTAGAACGCCAGCTCAGGGCAAGTCCGACGAGACTTTGCAGCCTCGCTCTCGCTCCAACCTGCTGGCTGTATGTACACCGAACAGCAGCACTCTTTTCTTCTACCCTTCTGTCGCTCATTTCCTTTGTTCTCAACCCATTTCCATCCCATCTTATTTCCACCCCATTTCGACCCTGTCGCCTCCTAGAACCGCTCGAGAGCATCTGTCTATCTGCATATCGCTTTTTCCCTCTATTTCTTTCCGTCAGCCGCAACGAAGCGATCAACAACACAAGCAGCCACAAACGCCAAAATGGCTTCACAGATCTCGTCTGGAGTGCTACGCTCCGGCTCACAATCGCAGTCACAGCCGCCAGCAAAGCAACGCCTCAAGTCGTTCATCAGCCGCCGCAGCGACTCCTCCGATGACGGCTCGCCTGTTGAATCGCCCTTGAATACCCCCGCCGATAGTGCCTCTGATGCCCCGACCCCCATATTTCTCCAGTATGCCGCCAATAGTTCGAGTAGCAGCCCGCTTGGCGAGATCCACAACAACCAGAACCTGCACCGCTCGCCGTCCCGTTCCCCCGAAAAGTCCTATACTGCCCCGATTACATCCGGTCTCCCGTCGCGCCACAACAGCAAGAACAAAGACCGAGGCCGCGAGACCGACAAGGAAAAGGAAAAAGATAAGGATAAGGAGTCGCGACGTGGCCCGCTGGCGTCGTTTACCGGAAAGAGCGTCAAAGACAGTGCCTCGCGCTTCATGAGCCGTGATCAATCGCCGGTCAAAGGCCACAAAAAGACCAAGTCGGCCGGGAACATTGCCAGCTTTCTCACGCGGCCAAAGACGGCCAAGAAGGAAGACGAGGGCAACAGCAGTGAACCTCGTCTTGGAAAGGACAAGGAAAACAGAACACCGCCTACTACCATGACTGCGAATGCTGAGCAGTCGCCCATTTACCAGCAGTTTTGCGCCGATCCCGCTCCCACTAGAAGCAACTCCCGCACCACACGCAAGGAGAATCCCAAAGACTCTGTCGAACGCATCAAGACGAACCATACCACAAAGACAATCTCGCGGTCGGGCTCAGGCCACAACCGTTCCAAGAGTGTCTCGGCTGCCACCCACCAGGCCATGTCGGCGGCAACGCTGGCTAGAAAGGCCAACCCGGAACAAACCCCAATCGACCCGCAAGACATTGACCGCTACCTGGAAGAAATGCTCGACCGTCGCAACATCCCCGAGAACCAGCGCTACAAGATGCGCAACCTGGCAGACACCATCAAGATGGAGTTTATTCGGCAGGACTGGGCCGAGATGGCGGCCGCAGCAAATAAACAAGATCCGAGCGCCGAGGCGCAAAGGCAACAGGAAGCTGCCAAGACATCGGCTGTTAGCGACGAGCCTGCCGTACCGCCTGCAAAGACAAAGAGAAGCAGAGGACGTAGCTTTACTCTTTCGCGCATTGGAATGACGGTCAAGAAGGGCGACAAGGGACTTTCGTTGGGCCGACATTTGCGGTCCAAGTCAACGGACGGACTGGACGATGAGAATGAAAAGCCGCTGGGATATTCGAGCTCTGGCGAGGGTGGCGCGGCGGGCGCCTCCGGCGGAAACGGAACGGGTCTGCTGGCTAAGATTATGGGCACAGCGCCCACGGACTTTGTGGCGTATCTGCGCAAAACTACGAAACCCGAGACGGTTGAAGTGGGCAAGTTGCACAAACTACGACTGCTTCTGAGAAATGAGACCGTGTCGTGGATCGAGGACTTTATTCGACAGGGCGGCATGAAAGAGATGGTTGGATTGTTGCATCGCATCATGGAGATTGAGTGGCGGTATGTTTGAGTGTTTGCAATGACTTGGGACGGCTTGTTGACTAACAAATATTGCATTGCAGGGATGACCACGAAGATGCCCTCCTACACGAAAACCTCCTCTGTCTCAAGGCACTCTCAACTACGGCTTTGGCACAAGTATACATCCACTCGATCCAGGATCTCCTGTTTCCTCGACTACTCCACCTGCTTTTTGATCCTGATAAGAAGGGCCCCAGCGAATTCACCACGCGAAACATTGTCACGTCGATTCTCTTCATGTACATTGAGTCTGGAATCAACCAAGACCGTCTTGCGCGTGCCGCCAATGTTCTGGTGCATCTTCGGGATCCAGAGCCGCCCGAGTCGGAAAAGCCGCTGAACTTTGTCGCCAACATGCATCGGCCTCGGCCCTACCGGGTGTGGAACAAGGAAGTGGTCAATGTGACCAAGGAAGTGTTTTGGATTTTCCTGCACCACCTCAACATTGTCTCCATGCCCGACAAAGTCCGTCCCACCGATGTCCCTGATGCCGAAGCCGACCCTGACGAGTCCGAGCTGGAAGCAGGTCTGCGCTATATGGCGCGCCACTTCCCTGCCGAACGCCCCCCGGTTGCTGCTGCCCCGTACGTTGGCGGTGTAGAATGGGACGCCACAAACTACCTCGCCTCACATGTCGATCTGCTCAATGCAATTATTGCCTGTACACCCACCCGCGAAGCCCGCAACCACTTGCGTGCGGAACTGCGCATTTCAGGCTGGGAGCGTTGCATGGGCGGCTCTCTGCGTCTGTGCAAGGAAAAGTTCTATCCGTCGGTGCATGAGGCGCTGCGTACGTGGGTGGCTGCGGCGGCTGATGACGGATGGGACGTTAAGGATGTTCGCTATGGTCCGCCACCCGAAAGCCGCAGTCGCAGTGTATCCCCGTCCAAATCCAAAGTCGCCCCCATGGCAGCCGTACCGTTGCCAGGCGGTAGCGGTGGCGGCGATGGAATCGCGGCCGGAGCCAAGATGGGGGTGGGCTTGATCAAGCCTCCGGTAGAAATGGCGCCGCGGATGGACTTGCCAGTGCCAAAATTGCTGACGGATAGTGACTCGGAGTCGATTTCATCGCGGGGCGGGCTCGGAAGGAATGCGGCACCTGCAGCGGAGATTCGGGCCGACGATTCATGGCTGCGGTAGATTAGTAGTCTATGAGATGTGGGGGCCTTGAGTTTCCTGCAAGAGTGGCGTTTCTTTTTCTTTTTTTTCTTTTGAGTTTCTTGATTTTCTTCTTCCCCCTATTCATTGCGTTAGAGTGTCTTTCTGCGAGCCAGATAGGCTTGGCGTTTGTTATTTTTCTTGTTTGTTTCTTTTACTTGTTTATTACTCTTTTATTAGTTAAGGAGAAGCTTTAGAAAGACGCACTTATCATGAGTTAGAAGTGACGTTGATACAGAAATACAAACTGTACATACATACATATATACACATGCATCTATGGCAAGGCACAGTTTCTTCTGTACCGAGATATCCATTGAAACAAATACAACCCCAAGATGTAGAGACATATGTAACTTGTAACTCCTATCTTCTGTGCCTTGAAAAGGCTTCTTTGACCGTCAATCCCGCCATGACATCGGCCTTGACTTTGTCGTCGGCTTCTTTCAAGATGGGCAACAGCTCCATGACCTGATCGAGCATGCTGATGGGGATGCACACCACTCCGTTGTCTGGGTCAATGTAGATGATGTCTCCTGGTGAAACTAGCGTCCCATCAATATCCAGTGGGACTTGGACTGAATGCGCGCGGGAGCTTGCACCCGCGCCAACAGTCGAAGTGCCCGTGGACAATATCTGGTACATAGTAGCAGTTGTTCTTGTTAGTGGCATTGATTCCCGGAGGGTAGATAGACAAGAAACCCACCGGGACGTCCAAAGCAGCGAATTCCTGTACATCTCTGACGCGGCCATCTACAAGCACGCCCGCCACACCCAGAACCGCCATGCGCAGCGCCATGATGCCCCCGCACACGGCATTTGTCTGGCCCGGAGGCTGGTGAATGACGACGATGCTGTCGCGCTCGGCCATGTCGACCCAGTGCATGGCGGGCGGGATATTGGCCGGGGGAAGGGCGGCGGGGGCGGCGGACTTTGGAGTGAAGAGGACGGTGAAGGCGGGGGCGAGGACGGGGCGCGGGGTGTTGCGCGCGTGCAGGTCGCGCAGGAAGCCGCCGTTGGCAATGCCGAGGTGTACGAGGGCGTCGGAGATGTCGCAGGCGGAATACTCGAGGAGCTGGGTTTGCTTTCGATTGTCCATTGTGATGCTGGTTTACAGGAAACTGCTGAGAGATATTTGGTACGAATGCATGCAATAATAAGCAGGTTGAACTCTGAATCCATACATCTACTCTCTACTACGTACCATAATACTGGCCAATCATGTCTCTCCATTCCAAGCCATGTTTACCCGGGCCTACGGAAGGTGCTCGTCTTTGTCTTTAGATAACTTGCAACTACCACTTGTACGTGTAGTAAGTACATGGTAGTATCTTAGGCAGTTGCTTCTTTTTTCACAAGGAAGCTACAAAAACAACTAAAACTACAGAGAGAAAGAACCTTTCGTTGTCCTCACCGGCTCTGGCTGGGATGGAGCCAACGCCTCGCCGAAAACGGCAAGTACAAAGTTTCCCTTTGTGAAACGATTGAACCTCTGCGTATCCCTGCCTATTTTTCTTTACCTTGTAAACGGCCATTTCGATGATACCACGTTATACAAAGTCTGGACAACAATATGCTACCAAGTTCGTTGTACAAAATCCGTTCCGTTGTGGT
Organism: Thielaviopsis punctulata; assembly: GCA_036034705.1. Classification (NCBI taxonomy): domain Eukaryota; kingdom Fungi; phylum Ascomycota; class Sordariomycetes; order Microascales; family Ceratocystidaceae; genus Thielaviopsis; species Thielaviopsis punctulata. The sequence continues at coordinate 666,020 of CM069896.1, forward strand.
TGGTGTAGTATGTATACGCAAATTCCTGAATGCAAGGCCCTTCATCATCTATTAACACCGGGCTTAGTTCCTCTTCTGATTTCTAAAGTTGACATGCAAAGGAAAAGCACAGATGTACATACATACATAACATACATACATACATACATGTAGTACCAGCAGTGGTATATTGATTTCTGTTTGCCTAGGGGGCCATGCTTGTGCATCCAGCCAATCAGAGACTCTTTGCGTTGACCCTTTTCCTTGTCATCGGGACCTGTCTCTCGTCGTCTATTGCGTTTCTTGGTTTCCATTCCTCTCGTTCTCGGGGTCTGCTTGCTCGCCTGATTTCTCTGGATCAAAACTTGTGATAACGTACTAGTGTGTACATTGCTGATCCCTTTTGTTTTTCTGCTCCGGCTATCTTTTGCCTGATGTGAACATCTCATTGCTACCTACCAAAGTTGTCCGGCAAGGCAACGCAGCAGGGCGGAGAATGACTTATCGTTCTGGTCGTGCTATACTCGGAGGCTGGCTTTGCTTCATGTTCTATATCGAAATCATCAAGAAGAGTTTGTGTACTTGGTAATCTACTTCCAATGCATGCTCTTTGCTTCTGGGTACTGTAACAGTGAGACGACCCGGCCGAGTTTTTCGTCTAGAATCTTCACTTCTTCTGCCCCTGCTTTCGCCATATTCCTTCGGCTGATTGAACTGTTACCTTTGTTAGGTACATACTCCGTATGTATGTATGTATACTATGCACTTGTATGTAGTATTTCCTCAGAATTTTTTTTTTCATTCCTTCCTCCCTCTCTCGCTGTGATTTATCTTCTTAGATGTCCATGGGTGCACTGTGATAAAAGAGCACGAAGCGGTGAAGCTGCATGCATGTACAGTAGAGCGCTGTGTTGAGAAACAGATACATACATACACTTACATACTTCTAGATAGAAAATTAAAGAAGCCACACAGCAAACGGAGTATACCCCCCTTGAAATATAGGAATCTTATTCATAGGCATTGTTGCTAGGGTCTAGTGGCAAAACCATTTCCCACGCTGAATAGCTCTTTTTGGACATCAACGCTCAGGATGAGTGATTGGTACATACAAGTACAACATACATATATCAATACTGGCGCTGTTACTATCCAATTGAATCGTTTTCATATGGAATTTCTGGATGGTGCAATAGATCTAGACCGGATGATTTGCACTTGAGACAATACAAGGCGAGTGTTCAGCATGTAGAAATTGCGCTTTTGATCAATATGCGAAGACGATATCCGAGTTCATTGGGCTTTTGATACTGTTCTGGGAACTGTGAGTGGTAGTCTCAAGCGAGAGGATTACCACTCGGCACCGCTGAGAGCAGTGGTAGTCCTCGGGATGAGTGTTTTTCTGTCATGGTTGAAGTGACAGGAAAGCATAGCGAAGGCCTTCATGGGAAGGGCTTCATCAATTGTCGGAGGTATTGACATGTTCCGAGTCCGAGCTTTTCAGCAACAGCTGAAAAGGTAATACATAGTGTTTGTTCAACGCACTAAGCCACTCAGTGATGCCGCCATTACATAGATTCCTAGCAAGCAATATATCTCCAGGACCTTGAGAAGGGAACACATGACATCTACCCGATATCCCGAGCCCTTGCTGATAAGTTGCGACTTGATAGCACCCCATAAGTCTGTGACCCAGATGCCTGGGTTCATATATCCCAGTAGTAAATGATCATGCTTAATCGTCCAGCATACTTGTAGTCTAGATTACAGTTGCACAGCGCAGGGCAACTCACATCTGGCGCAGTCTTATGCGCTACACAATGGAACAACGCAGGACAGGGCCTGTAACACGATTTGCAATCCTGATTCTCTCGGATCTTCACCTGTTGAACTCCAGATACATACTAATTGTTCGTTAACTTGGCTGTACACTCGCGCATGTAATGAACAAATCCCTTGGGCCTTAAAGCTCTTGCTCACGGACGTTGAAAGACTTGTTTCAATCTTCTTTCCGAAGCTCTGGGCGCTTAGAAATTCTGAGTCCGTGGCTGAACCTTCCTGTCACTGTCAAAATCGAGATTCACTAAATACAGCATGCGGCCAACTAATATATCATTGTTTAGCACAACGTTAAGATAAGACTTATCTGGATTCTGTGCACGGCCAACCATTAAGTCTTTCTTCGTGCCCAAATGAAGAAGACAACCCCCAATAACATTACATTACATCCACAGAATAACCGGCTCTCATAAGCCCGTTTACATCTTATGCAATATGCACTCTGTTCTTCCTTGAGTATTTGCCACTGCCAAAAAGAAAACCTTGTTATTGCTTTGTATAAGTGCAATTACCAAGTCTCTTTGTTAAAGCTTGCTGTGCAGGAAAAATATCATACGTATGTGCTACATACGTATAATCTTCAGTGACACTTAAAAAGAAAACGTGCATCGAGCTGCTGCAACTCTGATATTGACAGCCAGCCACCAACGCAACATCATTAGATAGCGTAGCTCCGCCGTTGCTACATGTATATATCTGTTATGCACAAGCGAGAAAATGCAATCTTGGTCTAAAGTAAAAGATTTTCAGATATGTAACATGCAGATGAGAATGTAGTACTAAGCAAGCCTGGATATTGCTCATTCCCATGAGAGGCTACTTCCGTGTACCATTTCTACTTTGTGTATGCGTTCCTTGATTCCATTTTTCCGTGTCGTTCACTCTAATTTGAACACTTGCGTGAGTAACTCTCAAACGGTCATTAAAGTCCTGATGCGATGCGCAAAGGATAGAGCATTTGTCTCGTACATATTATCAAAAAGCCAGAGCAAAAAACAATAGAAGTTCAGAGGAAAGAAAGAGAAAAGAAAAATCCTACGATATTGGGTTTTCGCCTTGTGACAAGCTTACCCGTAACGCCAGAAGAGATTGGGCGTCAGTCCAAGCCTAGGGCTCCATGGGAATATTATGTCCTGTTTCTTCCTAGTTTTATTTTCCAAGAAGTTGAGTTCTGGAGTAGCAGAGGAAATGTGAGGGGTAATTTTTTTTTTTTTTTTTTTTTTTGGTTAACATCACTTGTGTATATGTACATACGTATGTATGTATGTATGTACATACCATACCATACAAATATACATTTTCTCTGCACTTGTATTATGCATCACTGACAATTCCATGACAGCAGGATGGGCCCCATCTCCTTCCTCTAGCTAAGATCATGCACAATGGCCTTTTGGGCTTGGCTGCTGTGGACTTTGGAGAGCCGTGAAAGTGCAAAAGTCCAGGTGGTTATCTACGATTGTTGTTTGACAAAACAAGAGACAAGAAACGAGGGGCAGGCAAGTGCATAGCCGTCGTTTTGGACAATGTCACCCAGGACGCTCTTCCTGAAGACTGGCATTCCCTGTCGAGAAAGCTATACTTGTACTTGTACATACAAGCTTTCTATTTTAACCTTGAGCAAACTCAAGGTTTGTTCTCGTTGTTGTTGAGCGGGGTCAAGTCGAGTTTTTGTCCGTTGTAAGAAAAACAAACAGAATAAAAACCTGAATTTGTTCACGACCAAAATTTTGGAAGAAAAATATAGCGCAGCAAGAGTTGGTTGGTCGTTGAACAGAATACAAAGTCGATTGGCATAAAGACGCCCCAAGTTTTGTAAGATGTGGCGTTCTCAGCCACACTCTCTCTACCACATATCAAGTACGTACCATTTTCTTTGTCTAATACCTTCTTCAGCCTTTCTTTTTATTTCCAGCCTCATTTGCTGCATTTCTTAGCGACTTTGTATAACCCTCAACCTACATACATACCCGAACTTCCTCAGCGCTGTTAATGCACGAAAGTCCAGGATTAAATAGAACAAGCGGCAATTCTCTTTTCACTTGTTTCTTGATACTTCCTCAGCTTTAATACGCCATATTCCCTTGGCTTCTTTTGTCCTTGTTTTTCGAGAAGCGATTCTTACAGCGCTGCCTATTTCCATTACCGTCTTCCAGATACCTACCATACATAGTCACGCTTTTATCTCGTTCCTGTGTATTGGCATACAAGTACATACATACACACATATACGACCTCCAACCAGGGTTTGTCTCTTGACCCTGGCCAAGCTTCTTCATTCTTACTTATTGGCTTCGACTTTTCCTTTTTACTCGTCTTTGGCCACTGAGTTGTCATTTATTTGCCTCACTTTTGCCATCTAGCAAGAGGCCTGTCTATTGTTGCATACCAACAGGGTCTCTCAAAGAAGTTGGCGCATTTTATTTTTCTCAGCTTACTTGCTCATAATAATATTAAATCTCTGATATTCATTTTTACATACTGGCAAACTACTACACCGACTGTACGTTCACCCCCCCCCCCCCCCCCCTCTCTCTCTCTCTCTCTCCCTCTCTCTCCTCTGCCTAATCAACTATCAATCTACCTTGTCACAAGAAACAATAAACCAAGTCCCGATACTGTGGATTGGCTGAGACATCATTTTCTTTTCCTGCTATTCTTTCACCTTTATTCTCTCTTAGGCCTGGCCAAAATGCAGACATACATATGTACATAGCATTCATGGGCCAAAATAAGAGTGGTCTTTTGGTATCCTTCATTCATCCATTGGCTTTTGCTGATTGGCCCCTTGTCCAAGATACATATTGCTAGTTTATTTGCCATGAATCTTTAACATGTGTGTCACAAACTTGCTTCTCAGCCAACTACTGCACCGAATCCGAACCTGGTTGCATTATCAATCAACATCCATCGTCACCGTCAAACTCAGTTCAGCTCGTCACTACAAACAAGAAACTAACAAGCGTCTAGTTTCTTCGTTGCAATTGATTGTATCGTCCAAGCCGGAAGACATTGCTCTATTTCTAGATTACATTCATAGTGTAGTCAATTCTTGCTATACATACATAACCGTTCGTCATCTAATTGGAGGGTCGAAACTAAGCTCTGTTTTCACTAACATGTTGGCCGAAGATACAATAGATACCCTTCACAGTACATACCACCATTGGCTTATACATAGCACAAAGCAAAATGTCCATTAAGTAAGTTTCTTTTACTACCCCTGGTCTGATTCGGCTTGTTGTCTTGTTGGTCTGGTCTGGTCTCGCCTTGCTTTTCCTTGTCGTGCGGCTGCTTGTCCTCTGGTTCCTTGTCTGTTCCCACTCCTTCTACACTTCTCCTCGCGCCGAGTCCTGGTCCTTGTCGTTTGCGTGCTGCTTGTTTTTGGGTCTTCTTTGTTTGCGTTTGTGGCTGCAATCCCTTGGTGCGCACGCATGTCTTCTGTCTTTCTCTCTCCTCTCTCCCTCTCTACCTCTCCCTCTCTCCCTCTCTCTCTCTGTGTGTGCGTCTCTCTCTGTACTGATCAAAGAGTTTGGCTTCTCTATCTATTTTATTTCTTTTTTTTTCTTTCTATCCTGGCCAAATATCTGCAGTCTATGCTTTTCATTTACTATTTGCGGCCAGCAACTCGCAAAAGTTTGTATATTGCCTTTCACTTCCCTGGCCTAATTATATGTATACAAGCCTTGATGGACTAAGCTTTTCTTCACACTCATCATTTATAGTCCGAGTTGGCCTTGTCTTTGCTGTTTAAGCAAGCCCTTGTATATCTTGTCTTCTTTTCTCTAGTGCCCGCTAGTCTTTTTATCGGCCATCTTTTTGCTCGCATAAACTCAGTTACATTAAAACTCAATTCACGGGTCTCTTGCGCCGGGCTTAGAGCCCCTGTTTTCTTCTTTCTTATCCTTTCATCCTGTCTTCTGCTCCTCTTCTTTCTCTTTGCATAGTTTTTTTTATCATTTACCATTGTCCCAACCTGCTCTTCTTTCCCACAGATATCTAAACAGGCCTTTCTCTCTACTTGAAATTTCACGTCAAACCCGCCTTGATATTGTGACAATATCATTGTCTTATACACTACGTTGTTATTGCCCACACTCAATCCTTCCCTTTTCAAGCTTCACTTAACTTCGCTTTCACTATTCCCGCTCCCCAGTTTCACATAGATTCTAATTCCCTGAGCGCCCGTGATTCTTCTCCACACACACTACATAAGGTTTACCTCATACACTTGTCATACACGATGGCGGACCAGTACCTTCAAGAGCAGCATGCTTTCATGTCTCGAGCTCTTAAAGAATCTTGCGGGTCTCCACCTCACTCGCCAAATATTAACCAAAAGTACAGCTGGGTTATGCTCTCACAGGAGGGCAAAATTGTCCGTCTAGCCCATGAGCATATTCTCTTCACTACTGGCAACCGCATCAGCTTAGATCTTGTGCCGCCCAAGAACACCGGTTCGCAGCCGCAGGAGCCTTTTTCGATAAAAAGCGACGATGGAACCGCCTATATTACCACTCAACGTGTAAGCCCAAGTCTTCCTGTTTCCTCCCCCCACGCGCCTGTGCACCCGTCTTGCGTCCCTTGTGCGACGTTATCCCTACTAACAGTCAACGTACCCTGTAGCTCATTTACATCCCTGCTCGCCCTACGCCAAAGTTCCAGTCGTTTACCGCCCCCATTTTGAATCTGGAAGACTCGCACATTTCGTCGCCATGGTTTGGCTCTTGGTACTGGACTGCATCAGTCAAACCTGTGTCACAAGGCGGCATACCGCCCGAGTTCCCCCGCGTTGATCTGAAACTCACGTTCAAGGACGGTGGTCACAATGAATTTCTTGCGCGTTTCATTGAGATAAAAGAGCGTCTGGCGCATGTGCGTGAGATGGAGCGTGAGACTGGCCAGGTCATTGGAAGCATCCCCGTCGAACAGCTGCCTGCGTACAGCCCCCAGAACCTGGCAGTGCCGGGACAGACCGGGTCGCGACCGGCAAACCCCCACTCGCGATCACCAAGCGCCACCAGTCAAAACCGAGCCCCGAGTGAGCCCCCGCCGGGTTATGAGGAAGCGCAAGCACAAGAAGTCAGCATGCGCTTAGAAGATCACATTCGGGATGTGGCTGAGAGAGGATGAAGGTGTATTGTTCGGATGTTTGGTTGATATGGCCAATCTTAATTGAGTTCAGGAAGATTGGGTTATTCTGGAAATAGGAGGCCTTTTTTAGAACTAATATCTTTTTTTTGTTTTTTTAAACTCCATTTCGCATTTTTGGCGATGATGCAGAGGTGTCTTGATGTCTCTCCCGCTTGCACCGAGCTCGCGGCGCCACATAGCATCATCCAAAAGTATCCAATCACCTCAGTGTGGCGCTACACGTGACCGGACCCAGTCTAAATGGAGCAAGCTGTGAGGATTTCAAGCGTAGCTTCGCAAGAGCAGTAGCCAATGAGGGCCCAGTAATTAAGCAGATACGGTCTACTGGAAGTTTTCCTACAGGGCCGTTTTTTGCGGTGCCAGGAGACGTTTTTTTTTTCTCGCCTTCCTTATACCGCAGCCGATAGCTCCCGAGATTTTTCCAGGCCAACCCACGCATCATAAAGCCAAACTTTACAAGACCCAGAGGACAAAAAAAAAACGCCCCTCCTCCGCCGCCACAAGTGAAACCATCACGAACAATACAATTTAACCTGTACGTATTTTGTTTATCTGACTTCTCCAAATCGCAGCTTTGCCCATTCCATTGCCCGTCCAATCCTTTCTCGGCTAAAATTCTGCTCAATTTCACAACGGGGGGGCTTTTCTTTCTTTTTTTTTCTCTCTTTTTTGGTGACGCATTTATATTAATTTATATTATTTATTTTCTCTTTTTTTAGTTTTTTTTTTTTTTTTTTC
>CM069896.1:673752-696052 GCA_036034705.1 Thielaviopsis punctulata
TTTTTTTTTTTTTTTTTTCGTATAAAAAAGATAAACACACACATTCACAATGAGCGTTTGGGATATGATCACCGACCTCGTCGAGGCTGCCAAGCCCTGGTCTGAGGCTCACGCTGAGGCTCCGGAGGAGAACGTAAGCTAGCCTCCTACTTTTACGTCTGCCGTGCTGCTGTCCGATTCGTCTGTCGGGTGGCATTGAGTCGATTGCCGATTTGCCGATGGGCCCGGAGGGGGGAAAACGTGTAACTTCCAACCGGGCTTTTTGATATTGCGCTGCCGACATGATACGAATTGATTAGAAACGATAGTCCCAGGGTAGATTGACCTGTCAATTGACTGGCCGCAAGTCATTGGCTTGTCTCGACGGTGGATTCTTGAGCCATGGCCGCCGTCGCTGCTCCCCTAGGCCTGCGCGTATCACACGCTCATACAACGTGACGCCTTTTCTCCGAAGACGACTTAACCTGCCAATTGGAAGCTCCACGACCCTACCACCGGACACACGGCTTGCTCGATGACGACGACGACAATGACGACGACGACCATATCAATGAGACACAATCGACAAATGCTAACACGTGTGTTAGGAGGACGCCCCTGCCGTCGAAGCTCCCGCTGAGGAGGAGGAGGCTGAGGCTGAGGCTGAGGAGGAAGAAGAAGAAGAAGAAGACGAGGAGGAGGAGGAGGAGGAGGTCGTCGACCCCATGCCCGCCATTGTTGAGGGTACGTTCCTGTCCCAAGATTTTTGCTCGACAACTTTCGCGCTCTCGTTTGCGCCATTTGCCTGCCCCGATGATCTCGATCACGATTCTGCCGATGATTCCGACAATTACGATGCCAATTGGGTTTTCGCCGCGTCGAATTTTCCAAGTCGGCATACTCTTTGGTTGATTTTTTCCGTCTATGTTCAATTCATGACGGGTGTTTTCGCCGTGGAGTGCTGTTGGAACCTATCCAAACTCAAGCTTGTTTCCATGGCAGCAAACACGTCCGTTGATTCTTGTACTCGACATCACAACCAATTGGTTCTCGAGCAATCAAATCATGCGTCTCTCTTTTTTTGATAATCGTCATTGGGCAGGCCTATGACTGCTTTGATGACTGCGCACACGCGTTTAGCGCCAATTGACTTTTCTGTGCTAACAAAAAAAAACCTATAGCTTGCCAAAACTCCGCCGCCTGCCACGAGCCCAAGCACCACTACGACGAGTGCGTTGCCCGCGTCACTAGCCAGATCGAGACCGACGGTGCTGCTAAGGAGGACTGTGTTGAGGAGTGTTAGTACTGCCCGATTCCGATGCCAACTACCCGCTAGAGACGGACCGGATGTCTTCTAGCCGGAAAATCCATTTTCCATCTCAAGATGAGATTGAGCTCCATGTCTGTTTCAGCTGTGATCGATTGGTTTATCACATGCGTCGTCGCAAATCCACGTATACGACGTCGTGATTAGAAATCTCACAGCCTCAGACTGGGTGGCTGACATTTCATCCCCACAACGCACAACGCACAACGCTAACTTTTCTTTTCTAGTCTTCCACCTGATGCACTGCGCCAACGAGTGCATGGCCCCCAAGCTGTGGGCCAAGCTCAAGTAAATTTCCCAACCATGCCCACCATAGAGAAAGACTCACACCATCATGACTCGGTGATTTTTCTTTTATTCTCTTTCTTTCTCATCCCTTTGTTGGTTTCGGGTGCGTTTGTTACATTGACTTGTTGAGCTTGTTGTCATTTCGGCTGCATGCGTTGACGATTTCTCTTATCAGAAATACTGGTATTGGAACTGTTGGGGCAATGTACAGCCGAAATGTTCACGGTACCCGGAAGTTGATGTAACGACATGCCTGGGTTTTGACATGTTGGCGTAATGTATTCATAGTATCTTGACAGTAAAAGCTAGAGAGATTGTTATCACAAATGTTTCCATTGTTGTATATGAGGGCTCGTGATGGTACAACCCTGTAATTAACCCTACATGGAGCTGGAGAACGATAATCTTGAGTTATAAAGGCTGACGAATTGCAACATGTCTGTATAGCTACTACATCAAAAGGACTTACGGTCAACTAGTTGCATTTGCCACGGTTTATGCGTTGGTTTGCACTTTGTTGTTGATCAGTAGTACTAATTGTACTGACCAACGACCATGTGTCCGAAGTCATTGAGAGTAATTCTTATAATTCTTATATAACACTACAGAAGTCTAAAGTGTCTTGTTTCTTTGCCCCGAGCCAGTTTCTTCCTTTCTATTTAATCATCATCATGAACAAATTTCAACTCCCTTCCTCCCCATTATCCATATCATCAATGATATACCAACACCAACCAACCGCACATAGCTGTGATTTTACGTTTGCCCATGGCGTGCCATGTTGCCGACTAATACAAGGTGACTGCACGATTTATGTTTCCCTGGTCGCCAAATCCGTTTGTCGGTTATCATATGACTGAACATCGAGTGTAGATACGATCACTCAACAACAAACGAGGCAAACAGCCAGCAGAATCTTGACCCCAAGCAACACTGGCTTTTGGACTTGGATCTACGAAAGTATCAACTACGAGCACTTTGTTTCTTGTCATTCTCCTTTTTGCACTCCCGGCACTACATCAAGTAACCCTATTGTTATCCTGAGCTTTCGGGTTTTTGTGTAGGTTGGGAGACAATTATGAAACACGAAAAGTACATGAAGTGAGAAAGATAGGGATAAGGCACTTGCCCAAACTGCCAACTTTGACGATTATATTGTCATTATCATGATTCAGAATCGTCTTCAAACGTCAAGACTACATAAACTTTTTCAAGCTTCTTCAAACCTTTAAATATGAGCGTTTACTTGGGGTATAAACAGAGACATTGGTTACCCAGGAGCATTTTTATGAAGGTATATCTATTGCTCAAGACGCCTACGAATTGTGTAGGGTGGAAACCTGAGAGTATAGAGGACATTAAATGGGCCTGTAGGACACGCCTTTTATATTGTGTATTTGTATACTCGTAAGATTTCAGTCATACGACCGTTGCTCGTCAATACAGAATGTCCGTTGAAGGGATTAACCCTGGTCGTCAGTTACACGGGCAGGATGAAGAGGAGCGCGAGTAAGGAAACCCTCCAGAGTTAAGAGGATGGCACAGCAGGAGGACAGAGCGCAGTAGTTACATGAGAGCACTGGTGCTGTGAGGGTAAGTAATCATCAGTCCACGGGACAGGATGCCCAAGTCTGGAGTGTTGGCAGCTAGTAATTTCGCTGTTCGGGTTGAATTGGATACTCGCTTGGTTATCCTATGCGGTGCATTTACCTCTTGCTAGTAGAGGGCAAAGAGTTAAAACGCGTGACCAGTAAGGAACTATCGGTTATTACAAAAGTATAATACTGAACAGATTCAGCGACAGAAATAGTGTCAGGCTCCCAACGGCACCTAGATTTCGAATCCTGGTGGCCATATGGGTCATCATAGTCATGTAGCCCGGATAACTGAGAGGATTTAGGAAACACAAGCTGTCGTTGTTTCCATATCATATATCCTTAATTCCCCAACACAGAACGCCTGTGTAACCCGATCTTTGGGACGCCATTGTAAGCCGAGGATAACCCTATGCGCAGACCGGTCCCAAGGGTTACATCCCACCTTTTGCAAAATGGCACGAAACTCTAATGGCAAGGTTCTTGGCAAACGCCGGAGCAAAAGTTTCTTGCGTGTCTTTCGATGAGATGCAGTCCGGCAAAAAATTGTATTTTTTGGGGGGGGATGTTTCTTCTACAAACCCCTTCTTAATAGTTAGCTGCTGGGTGCAAGGTAGATAGATACAAATGTGCCCTTTTTCAATATGCTTGCAGAGTCAACAAAGAACATGGAAAAACAAAATCAAACGCTTTCATTTTCTCTTTGGCTGCTTGACTGTTGATTCCTACGTATGTATTCTGGCATTTCTCATGCTGATCTTTTTTCCTGCCTTCTGACTCTGTTGACATGCTCATTTGGCATTTTGTCTAATGCGTGCGCAAGTACTATGTTATAACGTACTGCGTACGTAAATACAATTATTCCCGCCAAGCAGCCCCAAGACAGCCATTCCTTGGGGCTGAAGGCTTGGCGTTATACTAACAGATGCGTTTAGTTTAACTGCTAGTAGTACGTATTGTCAAGTGTCAAGCCCCCCTAAAAAAAAAAGGCTCCCTGTATTCATTTGTTTTGCCCGTTGCGTGTGCTTATAGAAATTCGGTCATCACTTTTCCTTTCTCACCTTTTGCCCAGGCTTGGCCCTTGGCCTTATGGGCAATTCTGTTTGGCTTATTGGCAAATATCCAAAGCCCAAGTTCTTGGATTTGTTTCTTGTTGTGCTTGGAAATTCTTGGCCACCAGAAGAGAGGGGGAAAGCAATATAAGAGTAAGATTGGAGCAACCGGAAATCAATATAGGGCCAAGAAGCTTGGAAAAAGTTGTGTACATACCACATAGTCACTTATTTACAGGCGGTTGTATTCCCTCTGGCTTTGTTCTTGGTTCCAGAACGGGGAACTAATAAAGGAGCCGAAGCAGAAATACTTGATAAAAAGAAATGCCGGCCTTGAACCTCCGGGGGCCACCACAGCAACGAATGACGATAGACATGCCGGGCATCACTTTCTCCTCCCTTTTTCCATCTTTGGACTTCTCTTATACTTTCTCATATTTGCTCTTTTCTTTCCTTTGCATTCTTTTGTACAGTACGTATAGTCCTGCCGTGTCTCGAAGTCGGGCTTCTTGGCTAGATCACGCGTTGGACCAGCGCTTCTCTTGGCTCACAACGCCGAGCCTTTGAGAACGAGTCTTGGCAGAAATCTCATCAAAACTAGAGCAGCGCCAAGTCTTTTTTTTTCTGCCCTTTCAACGCTTCTTGTGCTTCTTCATTCTTTTAGAGTCCCTAGAAAATATTATCGGCAGGCCACCAAAAAAGACTTTTATCAGTGTTATTCTTTTCCTCTGTCAACTCAAAATACCTTTCTGCTCTTGGACTGTCCTTGTTCTACTATAGGAGATAGATAGTTCCTCTACCGATACTTGAAGATTTTCTTCGACTGGGTGTTGTGTTGTGCTGTGCAAGAGCAGTTGAGATCTTTTCTTCCTACTTTCTAATGCAGCGCCAATAAGTCTTTCCCGGGGACTGTAAGTAGATCAACCTCTGCAGTACCCAAAAGGAACTGCGTTCTGAGCCTGCTGAAGACGCTGAATTTCTTGGTGTCTTGTCATTTGTTTCCCTTGCCATTTCTCGGCATTGTCTCTCTCTTTTTTCTTTTAAGCCGGCGACACCTTCACTTATATTGATCGGAACAACTGCTGATTACTCTCATTCCTCTCTTTTCTTTTCTTTCTTGGTCTTGGTATCCTTTCTTTCTCTGCTCTTTCTGATCTCATCATGCGTTTTGGTTTCTGTTCTCATATGAAGCTCTTCTTAATATCTTGGTCCTTATCATAACTTATCACTGCTCATTTGAACTTTACCTCTTTGTTTTTGCCTGTTACAAACGCGTGCCAGTGTATTGCCAGATCGTCACCCATAGGGAGCTGCAAACACAAACATCTAGAAACATTTGCTATTGTGTGTCCTGGTTGCATATAGGACGCCCGGATATCTTTAAAGCTTTATCCGGAAAAAAAGAGAGAGAGAGAAAAGAGCGCGGTGCTTCTCTCTTCGACGGTGGCTACGACTTCACGTGGAATACTTTTCAAAAAACCGAGTTGCCCGAAATATACATATAGCAGACAGTACTGTCTTTTTCAAGTGCTGCCCTCTTGAGGCAGCTAGAGAGAGTCACTCTAGCATACTGTAGACTCTATTGCTTCACTTCGCTTGTTTGTTCAGAGGGAGTCTTTGTCCTGCGAACAAGTAACCTTGCACCAACATCCAAGGCCGCTCGTCTCAGCACCTTTCAGAAGCCTCTGCCCAGTATTCCAAGTTAATCTGCTTCCGAATCAACGCCGCTTCTATCTCACGCTTCCCTTCCCCCCCCCCCCCCCCCCCCCCCCTTCACCATGAGTTCTATTCCGAGTCAGACCTCCTCGCCTGTGTCTGCTACTCCGACGTCTTCTGACTCCGATGCCGACTCTACCTCGACATGGGCGAGCATTCCGCCCATGATTACGCAGTGGCGCCAGCCAGATAGCGTCGAATGCCACTTTACCTTTGACGTGGCAGACTTGGCCTCTATGGCCCAAGGCGGCATCAGTGCCTGGCTGGACCTGCAGGTTGATCCTAGTGCAACAACCTTTTCATGCTATCCACCTGGAATGTTTGACAATGGCAATAGCGGCACTTTCAGTCCAGCTTTGTGCCCAGTTGGTTGGACTACTGCTGGCGCATTTGGGGCAACTGGCGATGCAGGAGATGTGACTACTCGGACGTGCTGTTCAAAGTAGGTTCCCATGAAAGCCAATGGTGTACTGTGTGTTACACAAGCTAACTGACTCCCCCTCTTCTAGCGGTTTTACCCATGACGGCGAGGGACATTGTATTGGCGCCTTTACCGACATCACTGCCACCCCGGCCTCGTACATTTCATCTCTGTCATCTTACAGCCTGCTTACCGAGAGTGTGACTGTTCTCCCCACTGCCACAGCCGTCCACCACAGGATTGAAGTGCAATTTGAAGATGGCGACAAGGAAGCCCTCGGTCTTCTTGATGAAGATGAAATCCTCGAACAAACCGGCCATGACCTTCCCATGAGCACCAAGATTGGGATAACCTTTGCCGCGCTCGCCGTTGTCTGTTTGATTTCGCTTGCCATCTGTCTATTCCTGCGCTGGCGCAAGGCCAAAGACGCCGAGACGGATATGGAGCGTCAGCAACACCGCAACTCCAGGCGTAGCCGCCCACACCAGCAGCGTCCGCTGGATCCTCCCAGATACGAGCGATTCGGGGCTGTTGCCGGTAGCAATTACCGCAACAGTGAGTCTAATACGACGGCGCCCGGGGCTGTGCTGTCGCCGCCGCAGTTTGGGGATCTGAGAAAGTCGCGTACGGGAGATTCGGAGGTGAGTGATGGAGTGCGTTCTGAGAAGTCACGGTCACAGCGGTTGAACTCAGATGCTACTGTGGTTCAGGATCAAGGCGTCGTGGTCTTGCTCAAGGATGAGGCCACTGCTACTAGTACTACCGCCAAATAGGTGGAGTTGTGTTTGGATAGATATTGGATGTTTCCGGGTTATTGGGTTTTGTTTGCGGCGTTTTCATGATACCACGACTGTATTTTATTACTTTGTTCTAATAGATACTTCTACTATAAACCGTTTGAATGACTGAAACTATGACTCGTGGCTTTTATATGCGCATGCATGGGCGTAAGCCAGACTAGCTTCGAACGCAGCAATGAGATGTCTGCTCTTACAGTCTCAATTTGATAAGTTCCCTGACGCTATATCCTACAGTTACAAGTAGCAACGAAAAGCCGTTCTGTTGTTCATTAATTGTGCTTTCACACACGACAAGCTCTCTGAGACTTTGCGCGCTTTGTGTGAATATGATGTGCAGCCTCGAGGGTCAGCCTTGCCAAGACGTGATCGGAGAAGGTCGGAAACGAACGGTATGGCGCGCCGTCAATATATATAGAGGGAGTGAATCGCTTAAGCTATAAGAAACATAACACAAGAAATATGGCTGGAAATAAAGTGGTATATATGGAAGAAATCGAGATGGCACAGGGCGTTTTACAGGGCAATGGCGCCTCTACGGTTCTCGCGGATGTGTAGCAGGCCTTGAAGACCACAGAAAATGAAGAAGCCCTAAACACTGTTAGCAGCGCTCCCGCAAAAGTAGCGAGGACAAGACGCACAATGTACACCCAGACGGCTGTGAAGATAGTGCCAGCAATCTCGGGGCCCATTTCCGGCGCAGGATCAGAGATGCCGCCGGTGAACTCTTCGTGGCCCGACTTGAACAGGTATCCGAGGGCCGTTAGGATGAAAATAGCAAACACAGAGATGACAGTGCTGTTGGACACAAGGGTTAGCGCAGGTCTGCAAAGGAACTCTTTGTACGCAGCAAAGAAAGCCACATGTGCGGGTTTCTGCTGTCTACCAAAAAGCTGCTCATGAAGATGTCTTTTGTTTATTGGCGGCGCCGCGTTGCGCGCAAAAGACAAGCGCTGCTGTCCAAAGTCCAGCCATGAGAACAAAGAGACTTACCACTGCCACGCAGAGCCGGCGCTCACAACAGGCTTCATAGTCGCTAAGTATATATGTATATACAGAAACAAGCTCGGACGTGGAATGGGCAGAAAGCAATAAAGAGCGCAGATATCGCGAACGAGAAATAGGCTGGGCGGTGTGGATTGGCGCGACAGGCAATTAAACCGGCTGTACTTGGAGCAAGGTCAAGCGCGCAGAAGAAAACAAGAGAGTCCACCAAGAAGCGCAGGGAGGAGAAGGAAGGATAAAAATGATGACGTCGAGAATCGATGGGAGACGCAAGTCGTTTGGAAGCCAGGCGCAAAGACGTGAAGTTGGACCGCAAGCTGGGAAACGCTGGTTACAAGCTCAAGGATGCGCCTCAGCCACAACACAGGTCTCGGCGGATTATGTAATTGAAAGTGGGTTTGTGGCGCTTGCGGGTTAGGATGTTCTGAGAAACCCTTGTCTGAAGAGATGAATTATTTTGTTGTTATATTTCACACAACGTTGAATGTAAACGTTGCGCAAAGCACCCAAGCATACAGTAGAAACCTGTCTAATACATTATTCGTAATCGGCTTTCTTCTATTGTGCCATTGTTTGCTTGCGGTGTTTCTGGGAGAGTTTTTGGCCGATGAGATTCAAACGACGTCGTGTTCTCTATATTCTTGTTATTTCCGGCGTCAAGATCCTCTATCACGCCGCCGCCAGACAATTCGCTTTTGCTTTCCTTTTTCTTTATCAAGGACGCGGCACAATCAGCCGCGCAGACGATCAAATAAGCTCGCTTAACAAAAGATAAGGAGAGGAAAAAACGCAAAAGAGACGCGGTGATTCAGAAAAAAACAGGCACATGAACACCCAGGGAGGACAAAAAACCGTGGCAGCAGAATTGTTTCAAATCTAAGAGACTTGTTGGTGACGGGTGCCGGAGAGCTCAGACCAAATGCTTTGAAGATAGAGTGATTAGGTTATAGTATAGTACGTAAGTATTCATGTAATAAACACATACACAATGACCCTTCTCCCACCTGGATAACAAGCAAAAGAAACAAAAGTCACACAACTTAAGTACCTAGACCAATAAAGAAAAATAAAGAAAAAAGAATATGAATCTAGAACTTATACCACGACTCATGCGGCACACAGACCAACTTCAAACGTCAAACCCACAACAAACAGCCGTGCCACTTTTTGGGCGTGACTCTTTGTTTTCTATCCCTCTCTTGTTTTTGGTTAATACATACCAGTATGTACACTTGGCCATAGCTAATTTCAAGTGCCATGCGATCGCACCCGAGACAACCAAAGTGCAACATCAAATAAATGCTTTCTTTATATTACCATCAGAAGCTCCAACCACAAACATCATCTGAGCGGGCACAAAGAGCCATGAATAAGTCGGCCCTACTTGGTCGATAGCCGTCGTTTATTAAACTACATATGTAATGTATATATGTACCCATAATCATGTACTTCACCACCTTGCCTCATGTCTGAAGTCCATCAAAGTTTGTCACAGAAAACAAGAGGGCATTTCTGCGTGTTCTATATTTATCAACTCCCTCTCTTTGCTCTGGTACATACTATGTATGTATGTATTCCGTTTCTTGTTTCTTCTCGCACCTTTTTATAACACCCGACTCTTCTTCTGCCTTTCTCTTGTCATTCAAAACACTCCAATTCCCCATCTGCTCTCTTGATTACACAGAAACCTGCAGGCCCGCAACAACAACATACATAAACACATTGCCTTGATTTCCTTTACCTTTCCTCTCTTCCATGAGAAATACCCTGAACTTTGCACAACATTCCTTACTGCTGGCCCGCTAATCCTAGCCGATGATCTTGTCAAAAAACAGACTAGAAAAAACAATACTCCGCTGTTAAAATAATCCCTTCCTTTCTCCTTCCCCTCCCCCCTTCTTTCTTTTCTCTAAATTTGTTGTTGGAACCAGCTGCGGCTCCTTTTGGACCCCTTCCTCCTTTGGGAGCATGTAACGGGCAACTTACAAGCCTGATGTATTTTTTTTCTTGTGGTTTCTGGAGCCTGGTTTTGTGATTCTTTTCGTCGCATCTTTCTTATATACAAAAAGAGCTTCCTCTCTTCGACTCTCTTCCTCTTTCTCTTCTTCTTTTCTCGTTATCTCTTTAATTTACCTTTGCTCTCCTACTGTTGTTTCGATCCAGCTTTTAGCATTATATATTTCATCTCCTCCCCTTCATAAACCTTGCTTGTTATCCCCTTGTCCTTGTTTTAATTCCACCTCTTTCTTCACTATAACAACATAACATCACTTTCCGCCTTTGTGCAAACCAGTATTATTATCATCTGCCTTGGAAATCTCTGCACTACATTTCTCCTTAAAGTATTCTGGTTGAAGCAACATAAGGACCGCACTTCATCAAGCGCCATCAAAACTTTGATTCTATCCTGGCCCCTGCACCCAGTCTCTTTTATTCTCTTCCATCTTTTTGCTTACCAGCCATTTTTTCTCGAATTTATCTTCTCTTTATTAGCATCGACGAACAAGCTGCTTCTTTTTGGCTTTATACATAACAAACTTATATTGTCACAGAACATTTCCTGATTCAGCAAAACCCATCCAGGGCCCTAGACGAGGAACCAGGGAACATTCTTCTTTCCTTCTTTTCTTCTCTTTCTTGTTTTCCTTTTCATTTCTCTCGTTTCGCTGTTTTTATTTTTATTTTTAAAATTGCTTCTTCTTTTACATCCAAGTCCCTCATTGCCCTTCTTCACACTCTTCTTATCCCTTTCTCCTCAACTAGAAAGCCGTCTCTCATCAGCACAACCTCTGAGCATCACTCGAATCCGACGCAGAAAATGGTCTCACTGTACTCTCTCCTATTCGGCCTTGTCGCCGCCTCTCTTGTCCAGTGTCAAGTTGTAAGTCCCTTTCTTATATACATCTGAGACCCATTTGTTTCATTTACATACACTTTGTCGACAAACAGGGCAGTCACCTTGGCCGTCACTTCGTCCGATATGTCTTGGCCTCCTTCCCTTTTTTTATTTCCTAGCACGGCAACAACGACGACGCATTGCATAGTTAGCGGCAACTAACACACTTCTAGCTTTCGGCCAATCACATTGCGCAAAATGCTACCTCTTCATCACCACTTGCGTCTTCGGCGCGCCCATTGAGCGACGCTTCTTTGCGGTCCATGGGCATTGCTGGCCTCTCTTCCTCCAGCGGACTTTTCTGTATGTCTCTCTTACCCACTCCTCCTACACACACGCACACGCACACGCACACGCCTTGCTTTCCTCTCCATCCCCACCCGGCCTACTAACATCCTTACCCGTCCAGCTTTCTACTCCCTCGTCGCCAACGCCCGCCTGGAACCCTCCGTCTCCTGCCTCTCTGCCCACGCGCCTTCTTCTTCGCACGCGCAAAACGCATCTGTCGCTTCTTCTCCCAAACAAGCCTGTCCTTCATCCGGCTCCACCGTCGCCCTCGACGCGCCCGCAAAGTCCTCTCCGGCGCAAGAAGACGCTGCTTCTGAACAAGGGCCCGGCACGGCGCAAGAGGCCGACGCTTCTTCTGCTACCCCGGCTGCCAAGCACGACAAGATGAGCAGCTCTGCTGCGTCATCAGTGTCCTTCATCATTGCCCTGACGGTTTTGATATGTATCTTCTAGCCGTTTGGCACATTCGTTCTTCTTCCCTTCTTTGCCTTTATCTGTTTTACTTGTCTCTTTTCTCTCTCTTTCTCTTTGAGCGCAGTTCTTTTATATTGGGGGCTTTTTCTGGATCCGGCGTTTCTTTTTCATTTTTTTTTCTTATGAATAATACATGACGAATTTTACTCTCCTTCTTATGCTCTCCCAGTGCCACCCATCGTGTATCGCTTGACGTTGTCTTTATGTACATACGGCACACTTATTCATTGCTCGGCCTAACAAAAAATACATAGCGAACCCATCCAACTATACAGTCTTATCCGCCTCCACAGCCAACTTTCCGCCCTGTACCGCCGCACCACCAAGCTTCTTCTTCTCCTCAACCTCCGACTCGGCACCCACTACATGTCCATCTGCATCACGCGGCCTTCTCGTCCAGCCTGTCTTGAACTTTGACCCCATATCGAAACGTGGAAACGGATGCGCCTCAGTATTCAAGACAATATCGTTCAGTGGGAGCAGCGTGCGCGGTGAAAACAGCAGGTAAAAGTACTTGAGCGTCTCGGCCAGCCAGAAACTCTCCATGTTATCGCGCGGCTGAGGCGGCACGCGGTCCGCATTGCCGAGCGACGTGAAGCCGCCCTGGTTCGACACGGCCGTGTGGTTGACAAACGAGCGGAACATTTCCCATCCCCATTCGCGGTACTTGGGCTCACCCGTGATGCGCCACATGTAAAACAGACTCTCGACCGTCTCGGGCCGCTGTAGATTGTGTTTGTCCGTCGGGTGCACGTCAAAGTCGGCGCGCCAGCTGGCTTCGGCCGAGGTGTCCTTGAACACCGAGTCGGGCACCATGACATGGTCCGGGTCGTATGGCGGCGGCTTCTTAACGTCCACATTGAAGTAGGTGATCTCGGCAGCCAGGCCCGTGGCCATGACTTTGTACATGCCCCAGCATGTCTGCGTCAGCTCCCGCGCCAGCTGCATGTCCTCGTCCTGCTTCTTGGTCCACCAGCGCATGCCACGGGCCTTCCACTCTGGCATGCCTCCCGTAGTAGCTAGGGCAATAGTGCCCGGAAGGAAACACACCAGGTGGTCCATCTTGGGGCTCAGAGATGCCTTGATACCGTTGGGCTTCTCGGCCAGCACGGTAAAACCTGTAGGCTGCGAGTACGTAATCAGGTGCTTCTTGATGCCAGCCAGAGTTTCGTCCCACATGTCCTTGTATACCATCTCCTTGACATTGGTCTGCAGGAACTGCTTAATCAGGTATTCGTAGTAAGAGTCACCGCGGCTGCCCAGTCGGATATTGTCGCCACGGAACTTTCCAGTCGTAGCGTAGACAAAGATAGGCACCAGGCCGTCTTCTGCGCCATTGTTATCGAGAATCTCCATGATGCGCTCGGCCCTTTCCCAAAACGTCGTGTTGCCGGTGAGGAAGGAAAGGTACTTCATCTCGAGCTGCAGTGTGGCCACTTCAGCTGTAGAAGAAGCGCCGTCGTCAACATGCGACTCAATGCCCTTGCGCGTTTGTAGGTTGATACTGGCATAGGGCAGGCCCGAGGCTGAATCATAGGCGCCCAGCAGACGGTCGGCCAGGTCGCGGGCCTTGTTGAGGTACAGCGTAGGGTCCTTGTTTGTGGTTGGGGCCATATCAGGGAACTCGGTTGAGAGATAGTGGGCGGACAAGAGGCCGCCGAGCATGCGGATGGTGGTTTCGAAGACGTTGACGTCCTGGTCTTGGTCCCAGGTCAGGGTGTTCTGGAGCCACTCGCGGGCCTGGTCGACACGGGATCCGAGGCCCATCAGAATCATGGTATCGATAGCGTCGATGATGATCCAGCCCATTCCCTGGGGGGCCATCTTCTTGCCCGTTTTGGCAATTGGATGGTACTCGTCGAAGCCTATACAAAACGCAAGTTAGCCATTGCACGAGACAAGACACTCAAAACAGACAACACTCACCCCATCCATTTGCCGCATAAGAGTCCCAACTCAACTCAAATGCCTTGACAACCTCCTGCCGTCTCTTTCCCCAATCCGCTCTCTCCTCTGGCACTCCAAGACCATAGAAACTCCAGACGCTATTCTTTGACCCAGTAAAGGCACCGTTCCAGTACATCAGCAGCAGTAGCAAGGCAGCCAAGATTGCCAGAGTGCGCTTACTTGACCAGCGGCGAAAGCGCCGCGACAAGGCGCTGGGATACGGCTTGTCCTTGTACATGGGCAACTGGCCACTGTTCTTGTCAAGAAAGCCCTCGACTTTGTGCTGCACGCCGTCTAAAATGCTGGCGCTATGGGGTGCGCGAGGTCGGGGTGTCGAGTTGTTTGAGTTCATGCCGGCCGCAGTCCACGCCGGATCGTTGGTTGGGCGCTGGTGTGTAGAGCTGGAAGCGGCGCTGGAGTCTATGGGGATGTAGGACATGATATGGTGTACATATAGAGGAGAACAAAATCTCGAGAGAGCTTGGCACTGACAGCACACAAGCCGAGGGATTCGGCTGGTGGGTTGGTAGATGTGGATTCGTGGACTCTTTTGCTGGGTTCGTTTCGTTTGTCAGGTATATGTATTCGTCAACCCGAATCGGCCAGCTTTCGATTCGATGGAACGTCGGGATTATTTTATCGAGTAATTTATTCGGGCTGTTCGATTTTGCTTCACTTGCTCAATTGACTTGTTTGCAAGTGGGAGAATTTCGCCAGCGTAATTCTGCTTCAAGTTTGGCGTCGCCAGCTTCGCGTCGCTTAGACACAGCTTTCCTGAAGCTCGAGCTTTTTGTCCCTGTGTTGGCTTGTTTGCCAAACTTACTTGGAGATGTCTAGCCAGGGGTCCAAGGTTCCAAGAGGCGGCTTGCTATAAAAAGGACACAAACACACGAATCAATCTCAATCTTGGGGATGTACAGCACTTCCCCATCCATATTTAGCCTAGAAGCACTCTAGAAGTAAATTGAGCCTGAATCTAAACGAGACCCAGAAAACTCACAGAAGCTACCTACTGTACAAGTCCAAGTACAAGCCCTATACCATAGCCTAACCCCACTGTGCCACCCTAGCTGACGTGCTGCTCAGTTAGCTTATTACTGTATACATACCCTTTGCTGTAATCATTGACGTCGTTTCATATCACCACTACATACCACTAACTACAACCTGGTACTTATACTTCAGCTACATACACACATATACACTCCATACTACATACAATACCACAATTCATATCCATAAAACAAAACTCAGCTGGAAAAAGAAACCCCGTGATATCAATATATATCCAAAAACAAATAAACAATCAATCAACCATCCTAAACGTCCATACATGTCATAAGCATATCCAAACAAGCTAATCCTCAGGCCTGCAAATCCATCTCACATTTAATAAAACTGGTTGGGGTTCTGGCCCTGATTCTGACTCGCCATGTTCGACCCATACATGTTGCCACTGATATCGGCTATCGGATCAAAATACAGCGGCTGCTGTTCCAGGTATCCTGTATTCACATTATCGTGAATCACCACGCTGTCGCCAAAGTTCTCCATGCTGGTGGGTATTTCGAAACTTTGGGGCGCCATCAGTGAGTGTCCAAAGGTGGAAATAGGCGAAGTATTGTTGATGGTGTGCATAATGTTCTGCGCCGGAGATGAATGAATCGGTATCTGCGGCGTAGTGTTGATGCTGTGTATCGTGTTCTGCGCCGGAGATGAGTGCATTGACATCTGTGTCGTAGCCTGCTGGCCCATTATAAACATTTGGTTGGGAGAGCTCATGGTGTTGATGCTGAGCGTGCTCGGGGTAAGGTTTGTCATCAGAGGCGACGGAGATACCCCTCCCTGGCCATATCCCATGTGAACTGGCTGGCCCGCAGGAGGGAACTGGCTATTCATGTTATTCACCGAGTACGCAAATAGCGGTACGTTCAGACTGGTTGGAGGCTGAGAGGGAAATAGTATTCTGTCGTTTGAAATAGGATAGTTGAGGTTGTGGAAAGAAGCCGTAATCTCCTCCTGTGTCAAGTCAGGAAATGGCCGGGGCTGATCTTGCACAGGGCTAATCAGAGTGTCTTCACTGAGCTTGAACTTTGCTGCTAGCCCAATAACTGGGAAGCTGATCTTTTCCATGTGCTTGGCCATGTGCACCGTCAGCTTCTTCCACGACGGGAAAGTCTTTCCACAGAACCGACACGGCTCTGATTCCGGCGTCTTGGTTGTGTTGACATGACAGCGAGCTACGCGCTCCGTTGTCGGGTCGGCCGCAGTGTCCCGCTTCGACTGGCCCTTGGTCTTGGTCTTGGGCTCGGCGCACTTGTGCTCACGAACAAGATGCTGGAGAAAGTTGTCGCGACGGTAGCACGTATGGTTGCAATCAGGAACATCACACGTCCACCATTCCAGGTGACGGTGACCTTCATTTTCGTGTCTCACCCAATCAGCCTTGCGCTTGAACGGCTTGGAATCATGACAACGGTCCCACGTGCATGTAAATGGCTGGATATCTTCCTGAACGTGCTTGGTCCAATCAGACGGCTTAATGAACTTCTTGACCTGAAAACACAAACGACACTCGAACTGAGCAGGCAGAGACTTCGTTGGTGGCGCCGGAATTCCATCGGGAAAACTCTTTTCCGTCAGCGTGCTTTCTGCGGGGAACAGGTCTTCTTCATCACCCGCAGTGTTTGAATCGAGGACACGCGGCTTGCCCTTGGCATCCAAAAGGGTGGCATTTCCATTGACATGAGCACAAAAGTGGGCTCCATTGTTGCATGGGGAGCCCGCCTGGATATGTCTCTTCCTAGTGTTGAGAAGATTCTTGTATCGTATGACTTGATGCTGGGCAATCCGAGATACCAAAAAGTCGTTGGCGGGCAGAATATCAGGGTTAAGCTTCCGGATGTGCTCTTGAAATCCAGAATGATTGGCCTGAATAACGATTTCTTCGCCAAGTGAGCTCGACATGTCTTCATCATCGGCTTCATCTTCATCAGAGCTTTCGTCATGCTTTTTAGCAGCAGCAGGACCATGATTGCTAGGGCTCGTGACTTCCGACGATGAGCGCATATTTGGTACTGTGAGGTTTGTTCCAGGCATACCTCCATGCTGCTTTAGAAGCCCAGCAAGATTAGGAGATGCCGCCCTACCAGCGTCAGACTTGCTGCGACTTCTAAGTCGAAATAGGCCCATCTTAGGAGAGGGCATTCCACTTATAGAGCCATGTCTTGCACGCGAAGAGCCGATAGACGCAACACTGCTGCCGACACTGGCAACCATGTGAGTGACACCCAGCTGTCGCTTTGTATTGACGGACAGACTAGAATGGTTTTGCGAAGGCGGAGAAGGACGGTTCTCCGTTTCAATAGGCGTGTTTTGGCCGGAGCTAGACTCTTCATCACGCGCACGTGACCGCGCACGTTTTGTGCCTCCGCCGATACTGGGGGTGCGAATCAAGTTACTAAGGTTCTGAAAAATGACGCCAGACTTGCTGCGGACATGGCCACGACTAGTTTTGTCTCTCAGGCTGAGTCTTTTGAAGATGCTACCATTAACTACTTCAGCGTCAGGGTCGGCTAGGTCATCGGAATCGGGGAAACTTCGACGACGAAAGGTTCCTGTAGTGGCTGCCACAGAGACCAGAGACTGATTGTCAGTCATAAAGCGCTGCGCGTACAGCGCAATGGCGGCTTGGGAGCTCTCGGGTTGGGATCTCTGGTTGTTCTCGGGACTTTCAATGGCGTGAAATCGGGGCCCGTCATCCCAAGGAAAACGCTTCCGAATAATGTCGACATCGGCTTGGTCCATATCTTCGGGGCGAGAGTTGACATATATCTGATCTGGCAGGTACTTGTTCTCCGTCATGTTTCCCATTGGGATTTCCTCAAAAGGCTCGTCTGGGTTATAGTCTTCTGGGGCCTTTGATTCAATCTCTGAGTTTGGATCGGCACTGTTGCGCTTAAGCCACGAGTCAACTTGTTTCTTGCGCTCTTCGATATCCCGCTTTCTAGCTTGATGGTTGGCTGATTCAATTTCATGGCTAGTCCGATCAGGAGGGGCAATGCCGTGGTAACGCACTGAACTCCCCATACGGGTCTGAGAAGCATCGCGAGACGGTACATAGATAGCACTAGCATCGTCGTGGCAAGTTGCCATATCACTGGCAATGCTAGGAGCTGGTCCGGCATGATATGCGCCAAGAAGCTGGGGGTTCTTTACGCTCGCATCACCATTTTCGTCATCGTCGACGTGAAAAAAGACCAAACGCGGGCTCTGGACAGTCGGTACAGAAGACTGCTGCACTGAAGCTGAAAGACTAACTTCGCTGGAACGGCCGCTGGTTGTGCCACTTGCGCTCCCGCTGCCAGTAGCACTTTGCGGTACATTACGCTGCTTGATGGAGCAATCAAAGTGTGCTTTGGACTGTTGGATAGCAGTAGGGACGGTGGTAGAGATGAGTGAACGGCCCCTGGTCTCGGTACATTCTGGTGTTGTCGTCATAGCGTCGACATGGGAGTGGCCAACATTTCTACCTGAGAAAGGCGTCAGAGGAAGAGCGTCGTCGGCGTAGGACTCGGGGGTTTGGGACGCACTGTTCTCGTTCTCTTTAATAAAAGATGGAAAGTCGGGGCCAGTGGCATTATTGACGTTTGTGAATTGAAAGGCAAAATCATGGTCGTTGAGCGCATTGATATACTCTGTGTCGGGCTCGTAGCCAAGAAGCTGGTCGTTGGGCAACTGCATATTATTATGGGCAGACGAGAGCGTAGTGTCGTTGGGACCCGGAAGCGAGGTGAAAGAAGGGTTTGGGCTTGGAGCAAGGAGCTTAGGGTCTATATAGACACCGCGAAAATGAGCGTTGCCTTCAGCCATGACAGGCGGCAGACAGAATCAGGCCGCTGAGAGTGCTCTGGTTTGAGATTTGAGGTTGAGAGCGAGGAATGAATAATGCGCAAGGGAAGACAAAAGAACCAGACAAACGAGGTCTGCAGAAATTTGAATGCAATGGCGTGGGCTGGGTGGATCGGGGTAATGTAATGTGCTGCACTGTGCTGTGCTGTGCTGTGCTGTGCTGTGTTGTGCTGTAGATTTTGCGCAGTTCCGCCGGAGAGTGCTGGCTCAACTATATTGTACAAAACACACTGTCATTAGTAAGGCGTAACAAAACCCCAGGCATATAACTACATATGTGATGGCCATGGCATATAACTTCGATGACCCAGCACATATCAATGCGATCAGTGTGTGCGAACCAGGATAGAGTGAATAACATACACAGCCAAGATTAAAGAAACAGAGCCAAGCAAAAATAAAGTCGTCTGGGGCTTGATTTTGAGGAGCCAAGGCGTGGTTTGAAGTAAATGAGAATGCGTCGGGGTCCAGTTATGTAGGGCGGATCGTTGATATCAATGAAGCTAATAGACAAAGATGCCAGGGAACAAATATGTAACAAGCACAGAAAAGATGAGGTAGCGCAGCGCTAAGCAAGCAATAGAATGTGTTTTCGACAATGCGGCGATGAATCTGTAATTGAAAAGGAAGAGTCTGATTGAACAGCAGAGAGAGGGGGTAGACCCAAGGAAGCTTTAGACAGGTATGTATAATGAATGGCGTTAGAAGGCAAGATGAGAAGGAGTTAGAAAAATTGAGACAGAGATGAAGGATTAGTCGGGAGCATGTACTAGCGGTAGTATAAAGAAACAAAGATCATGAACATCGGCGGTCGTTAAGGTAAGGAAGAATATGACAATAAACAAGACGAGGGGTGCGAAGGAAAGCAAGATAAATGGAAAAAAAAAAAATAAGGTAACGCCTGGATGGCAGAGCTTTGTTGGAAATTTTACGGCCGTTTTATGTACTGTACGCAGTACGTACGAGTAACCTGTGGCCCCCGTTAGTGGAAGATACTGAGCATGGGTTCCGGCTATAATATGTAAAAAGTACATATGTACTTGTACATAACTGCCTGCATACACAACCTATGTATGTATGTACATATAATACGTACGGACAAATGCATCCAAAATAGAGGAGATACAAAGAAGCTAGTAAGGAAACAAGAAGCGGCTATACCTAAAGGCATGACAAGAACGGAATAAAACTGTGTAACTGCACCTCAAATTTCCGCGTGCTTGTGTTTTGAGGGTTAGTATCCAGCGAGAGCTTAGAGTTCGGCACTGCCACAAGCTTGCCCTTGGTACTAGACCCAGCATATGAAGAAGTATGTAGAGTTGTTCACACTTGTCACACTTCTATGATTAATATAATGTACTTGTACATATGTCTGTATGTATATGCTTCCACTTCCGCTGACGTGATTTTGGGCGCTTCTTGGCTTGTATCTTGAAAAGGCTTTAATGACGCAAATCGAATTTGTACCCCGTAAAATCTGTAACCTTTCCAGTGCATGTCCATGGCTACACAGACTAGTCATCTTAGAGTATAATATGGTACATACTTGTACACGCGATATCCATATGATATCCATATGTAGATACTTGTACTTGTACATACATACGTAGTATGTAGACATAAAAGTAAGCCCAACCCAAGCCATCAGAAATACATGTTAGAAACCTGCAAAAAGTCCCCGACAACAAAAACGCAGCTATATTACTACAAATATCGTCCCCACCATTCCAAGACCATTTGTGATTGCAACAAGCCTGGCGGCTAGTCAGCTTCTGTCTTTTCTTTTTTGCAACCCTCTTTTCACCTTGTGGATTCGCCTAATCATATCGGCAAAACTACTTCTATGAACTGGTATGTATTTTCTAATTTCCTCTATCTTTGTTCTATCAACATGTTGGTTACAAGTTCAACCGCATTCTCGAACCCACGTTCCCAGCAATGTTTGTCTAGTAAATTGACTCCACGAATGTACCATGTACCTCAAAGCATCCCCATATTATAGCATAGATTATACCAGTATACATATGTTACATACATGTACATATGCACTTGTACTTACAAATCCAAATCCCTGTTTGTTACCAAACCACAAGAACACACGACCAAGGCACACCGCAAGGCCTGCCTCACGCTGTTTTCCTTCGCCCCTTTTGCAAGTGCCACATCTGTAAAAGTGGCGCTTGTCTCAAAAAGTACATATGTATGTATGTTACATACATACAACAAGATATGTATTTCTATTCAGCCACACTTTGTACATAGTACTGCGCCATAGGCGTCCTTGTGACCCCTACATTATTTATCCTTTTCCTGGGCTAGCCAAAAACTCCGCCACAAAGTTTGTCCATGTCAAGCCTTAAACCTGGGCTTCTAGACCTGTCAACTCTACTCATCTTAAAATCTCAAACCGTCGCATCATGACATCACTCTGAGTTCTATTACTTCTTTCCTTTTTATTCTCTGTAATACAAATCTGTTTCCGCGTGCTGAAGAAACACCCTTGTGCATCAAACTTGACGTCATGATCTTAACTTCTCCACGTGCAGCAGGAACACTCCGAGGTCCCAGCGGTTCATGACAAACGATTTGCCATGCCTCTGTTTTGCATATTGAAGTCTTATTCCGTTTTTGACAATCCCTTCCTAGCCCACAGACAGCGAAGCAAACCTTGAATTCGGAAATTTCCCTCAATCCGGAGAAAACTTTATCTCGTGGAGCCGGCTCTTATTTTGGGTGACACAAAACAGCGAGTCCTTGCTTTACATACATACAAGGGGGTCAAAATTGCTGTCCAACTACATTTGCACTGCCACAAATTCATTGATAGTGTTGAAACTGCCACAGCCGCCTCTCACCGGTCAATCTTTTTCGGGATACTCAGGAACCCATTTCATCCCTCCGCGAAATTAAGCTTTTAGCACATTGCCGCCAGTCCCTTTGTATACAACCGGGTAAGATGGGAATTATAACCGAATGCAGGCTATAGAGTCGGTGCTTAGCGAAACAGGTCATTTCAAAAAAAAAACATTTTTTTAAAAAAAAATGTATGAGTGACAGTCTTTATGTATCCTGTCTACCCGTAGCTTCAGGCTACTTACTACAGCTTTTCTAAACTAAACTATATAGACAAAACAGGGAGATGGCAGTACGGGACCCCAGCACAAGGCTGTCCTTCCTCGAAGTAGAAATAGAATGGCCTTCCATCAAGGCTCGTAGCACCAATCCCAAAAACAGAAACGACTAACACAAAACAAACAAAGAAAAAGACAAGGAGGGGGGAGGGGGGAGAAACACAGAGAGAAGACGAGAGGGATCACGAGGACCCGGACTCGTCAGTGGCTTGCGCATCATGGTTAGGCGCTTTGCGGCGGTGCATGAGCAACCGCGGAGGGGACTTGGCAACTTTCTTCGCCAGAAAGTTTATACCCTTCTTCGTCACCACGAGCTTCTGGAAGAGGCTCGGGTGGATTCGCTGGGGGTTATGTCGGCAGACCCAGATGTGCTCCGGGGAGGTATCTGAGTTGCACAGGGGGCAGGTGAGGACCGCGTCTTCGTGGCCAAAACGAGTGTGGTAGGCTGCGAAGTCACCATGTCCGGAGAGAGC
>CM069896.1:696152-732553 GCA_036034705.1 Thielaviopsis punctulata
ATGGCGCAGTGGTGCAGCGCCTGGTGGCTTTTCGAGTTTGGCTAACTCGAGAGGTCGTCGGTTCGAATCCGGCTTGGGTCGCACTTTTCCTCTTGGAGCTGGTACTACCTACGGGTTTGGTCTCCCATAGTTAGTCACCAGGTGCTAGCTATATGTATTGGTGGCTAGTCACTACCGAACTTATAGTATCAGCTTCAGCATGAGGTACTGGAAGTGTGGACTTACGCAATGGAATTGTTAGGTTACCAAGTTTGTACATACATATGTATGTATATATAACAAGGCATGCTCCCGGTTTTACCACCCAGAGGTAGCAAAGAGTATAAGAGTTAATACACACATACACAGTTAGTATTTAAACAAAACCGTGGCTTGTTTGATAATTCAAATCAATCAAGCATTTGGGGGCCATGACTCTGATGCCAACGAGATCGATTTACAGTACACTTGAGTAAAATCCAAAATCTCAAAAACGAGAACCCCTCTAAAACAACCCTGAGTTCCAAACCCTAAAGGAGACTTGTTCCATCATGTCTTGAAGTGACTTTTTTGCTCAAACTTTATCAGTTCGCCACGAACAAAGAACATGATAACCAACAGCTATAGTTAATTTTCGACCAACATCGTCAACGTAATGTTCCAGGTACTTTCTATCAGCCACATGCTACGTGTATCTGTTTATTCTGACCATTTGTTTAGCCGCACCCTGAAGATACTATGCGCCTTCGGCTCCATCGGGCGCGTTCAGTTGTCCTCACTCCGAATGAGTAAGCCCCCCCCCCCCCCCCCCCCCCCCCCCCAACTCCACTCCTCTCCTCTTCACGTCATACATTATACCAACAACGGCATAACCAGACTGGTGGAAGTACGCGCAGCGCAGCGTACATTCGAAGGCGCATACATGCGCACGGCAATTTCACAGTTTTCCTTTGCGCTCATCATCCTCAAAGTCTTCACTTCTGAGTTTTACGCGATTGGTGCGCTGTATGCCGTGTACGGAGGCACTGTCATGCTGGTGGCCATGTATCGCCGGTTTGAGGGAAACAGGCAGTTCTTCAATGAAGCGGATGCTGAGGGCGTCGTAGTCAAGAAGTTTCGCACAGCAGGCGCTTCGGTCAGCATGCTGAGCGCATTGAGTTTGTTTGCGTACATCACGCTGTTGATATTGACATGGAGACTACAGTAAGGGCATCTCTTACGATATTGAGCAAGCCACTACGAGAAATATAGATACGTTGGTAGTACATGTTGGGTAAACCATAATGATGTGTTGATTTGCAATGGACAAATCGTCATCTGTTCCCGAAATACAGCCACGGGCAAGATAAATGAATATATAGGAAGATTGGCATTATAGAATCAATCATAAGTTCGAAAACATCTCCACATGTTTCCGGGCGCCGGGTATCCAACGGAAAAATGAAAAACAAACAAAGCAACATCATTCAGTAAAAGAGCCACCGAAAATAATGATGATAGAAAAAGAAGCCGGGAAAACAGTCATCCAAGGCGCTTGACGTTGATTAAGAAAATAGTAAGTCGTAAAAAGAAGAGAGCAAGATAACAATCATCCAGTGACTTTTCCGATCATGGCTCTCAAAGTTCGAGACATTAAAAGGTAAAATGACTGACATGATGATGTTAAGAGAAACAAAACCACACAAAAGAGAAACTATTTTTGAGAGACCATGAGCAAGACGGGGTTGCCATGTACCAGCAATACTATGAAAATCCCTCCTAGTAAGTGAAATACAAGCTGGTGGGGTCCGAACTCTGGCCCTGAGAGTCGCCCGAGCCAGGAGATGCAAAGCCGTTCCACTGAGAGAACTGGGCGTTAGGCGCGTATCCATATGCGGAAATAGACTGAGCATGAGTCTCGTATGTAGGCGAAGCTAGCGTGGTGTCAGGCAACGAGGGAGCGTAGTCCGACATCACGGAAGCTCTGCGATCGAAAGGAGAGTTGAGCACGTCGGGGTCCATGGATATATCGCGGGTAAACCAAGCGGCGGAATTAGATGCAATGTTGGGCGTGATGCCAGGCCAAGCTGCGGGTGTCTCGTAAGCTGAGGGTGCAGTGGTAGTAGCATAAGTCATAGATCCAGTGCTACTTACGGAGCTCTCTTGAGAGAAGTTGCTCCACTGCTGGTCTGCCGATGTTGTAGTGCTGTAATAAACGCCTGGGTTGGAAACTAAAATGCGTTAGCATCGTGCTTGCCTAGTTGTAGCGTTGACAAACTCACTGCTCGAAGTGCGCTGTGTAACATTGCTCATGGGCATATTACTGAGCGCAGAAAATGAGGCCTGACTGACTGCACTGATATTGTTCTGGGTGACTGGCTCAGTAGGAGAGCTTCTGCGGCGGTTGGGTGATGAGCGTGTGCGTCTCTCTGACTGAGTTTGGTCGACAGGGTGGTAGTTGCATTCTTTCTTGAGGCGGATGCAGTTGGCGCATTTGATAGGAGGTTCGGTGACGGGGATGCATCTGATCTTGCGTCTTCTGCAATGGCCTGTAGAGAATATGTCAGAGAAATCCGTGGAAGCAGTTGATTAGAACACATACTGCAGGCAATAGAGGTCCGGTGGTAACCCAACTTGTTTCTACGCTTCTCACCAGACTGTCCCGAAGCATTTTCTGTGGTCTTTGAGAATGGTTAGCTATTGTTGGCAGGCCGGTGGAATATTTACAAATCACTTACTTCCCCAGCCAGGGCTGCATCCGGAGCTGCATGGGGGGATGCATCTTGAGCCATATTGTCCTGAAGCCTAAAGGCGTGGTTGGCAATTTCAAGGTTTGACATGGCTGCTGAGGGTGACATATTCTTAGCTACGCCAATGCTGTTGTTGGAATATAGGTAAATATCGAGAATGACTTGAACGTTGTCGCGAGTGTGCAGAGGTTCTTGTTTGATAATGTTAGTCAAGATACTAGAATGGGCTGAGTTGATGATACTATCATGGCATGAAAACAAATGGAATATGAAAAGAACGATAGATAAAAAAAGATGGGATGGGATACAGTTATGTATACAGTAATTGCGATAGCTGAAAGATCGAATATTGTGGATAAGAGTGCGGATGACAATGGAGGCAAAACGGGATCACAGTAGAAATAAAACAAATATGAAGTGGAGATTGGAGCCCGCTTCCAGTTCGAATAAATGATAAACGACACCAAGGCAGCAGTCAATGGAGCAGCAAGACAAGGGAAGAAGAGAGCAAGCTTTGCAATGATATAGCCGGATATGGGGAGGCACTTTTTGTTATTGTATGTACAAGTGTAAGTACGTAACGTATGGCTATACTGTGAGTACGCTCATATAATAAGAGTGTATGTATATATACAAAAAGACAGCGCGAGAACATCTGAGCAACCACCCGTTGAGGTAAGGTACACAACTGGTCGATTGACCAACCAACTGGCTGAATAGACCAAGCTAACCACCTACACTGCAGGTGAAAGGCGTGGGTGCCAAACGGGGATGGGCACTAGGACCAACTTTCCAACGTGCAATGAATAAGACAGGCTCAAGATTTGTATACAGGAGAAAAAGCCAGGTGAAGATAGCGGCCGGCGGGTTCGTGAGACTGGTAGTGACTTGACTTTTTGTGTTGCCAATGGCGGACGGGGAATCGGTATGATGTGTTTGATAGCCTTGCTAGTCATGTCTTCGGTGGATGTGTGCATACAGTCTCGGCTCACCGTGGGTTCTTTTTATTAGGGTATGCGTGCTTCTGTACCTCGGGGAATGGCCAAGGGAAGCAGCATGCTTTGCTCCCATTACAAAAATAGAATGATAACAGGCAACACTGTTGGCAGCCACGGTGAACCACTGACAAAGCATAGAGATAGAGTGTCTCTTTGACTGACCGACCACCCGTTTGAGTTGGGACAGGGAGAGACTGCGGGAATGGATGAGACGAAGACAGACAGACAAGTTTACAACATGGAATACATATGGAGATGTATGCATAGGCACTCAACAGCCAGCTAGGGCTGAGCTTTGAAGAGGATTGCGACAGGCTAAGTTTGCGAGGTGTGGGCTGTGTTCCACTGGAACCGAGAAAAAGGGCACTAGTAGGACGGGACTGTAGAGCATCTGCCGTTGTTTGGCGATGAACTTTAACGAGACTGCCAGACACAATGGCGGCAGAAGTGGAGAGAGTAGGAAGAGAATAGATAGGGCAGCAGGAAACAGGAGAACCGGGGCGGAAACAACTTACAGTAACACTGACACTGAATAAAACGTGCTGAATATTGGCGGGATTCTGGAGAAACGGCTCGAGATGTGATTGTTCTTGGTGGCTTTTATATTGCGTTGAAGGCGAGCTAGAGAAATTTTGTCGCTAGGTGTGAACAGGATTCAGCCAATGTTTATAATGACTGACAGAGACTAATCAAGAGGCGAGCGTCTGGTGATTGAAGCAAAGGCAGAAAGCTAAAACAGAGATTTGGGATCGGCGACTTCAAGCGAATTTGGGAAGTAAAGTATCGCGGCCAAGTCAAGTGGAGCGTAAGTAGAGAGAACGAACGAGAGAAGACGGAATGGAACGAGAAAACAACAGAGAGGGCGGAACAGTAAACTTTATAGTTTATGAAATGATATTCGACGACAGAACGGGAGAGTGAAGAGAAAGAAGAAGAAGAAGAAAAGAGAAGAAAGTAGCAGACAGGAAAGGGAGGAGACAACAGATTCAAATAGCGAAGACGCAGAGGCGAATTGTCTAGGAGAAATTGACAAGAACTACCAAGCAAGTATGTACATATGTATATACATACATACAAACATGAATGCGCTAATATGAATGATGAGAAACATGGGCCATAGAGAGTACCAGACTCAGAAGAAATAAGTCGGGGCTTTAGGTATCTCAATCTGACATGAAGAGAGTAAGAATACATCCAAAGCACTTGGAGGGACATCAATACGTACGTTTGTCTAGAAACAAGAGCTATGCACTACTTGTTATGGAGTTAGTTTGTAGTAACAGAGGGTGCTAGCTTAGTTGGACCAGGCCAGACCAACTAAAAGTTGAAGGCCTTTTTTTCCCCCCCCCCCCCAAAAAGAACGATACTTTATAAAAGGCCATGGAGTGTATATACTACTACTATAGGTACAAGTACAAGTAAATTCAAAATTAAATGAACATGCGAGTAGCAGCGTACTATGTATGTAGCTGGTGCTTGGCCGGTACTTAGTGTTAGTAAACAAACGGACCGGGGTGGATGTGGAGAGTGCAGCATCCGGTAACTTTGTGGATGGAGGAGGAACAAAGAATGGAAAAGCAGAAAAAGGAAGCACCCATTCATACATGTGTATACGTACATACATACACATGTATATACCAGTGCATAAGTACAAGTACTCGGTACATAAGGCGCAAACTACACGCATACTTGTACATATCCCATCAAGTGTATGGTAGGTAGCTTAGGATATACTACATGCACGTGTTGTACATTTACATAAAACTTATCTTTTCAAATTTACACAGCTCGTGTACAAGTATGTACATGGTGCTATTGCCTTTCCATTACTCTTTATCAACAATCTTTTTCATTGTACACGGCAACAAGAGCACGAACAAAGCAATTCTACAACATAACGGGATACTACTTTAGACGACACAGTCAAGAATACAAATAGAAAAAGACAAAGGAAGATATACAAGTATTTCCAAGTTGCATAATTGTACATGCATACATATGTACATGTACTTGTATTCGTACAATCAAGTAGGTAGTATATACGGTCTCATATGCATCGCAATCCTATGGTGGATGTCATACAAGTAGAAAGGAATTTTATCGAACCATCTCCTGGGAGGCTGACAGATTTGCTACCTCAGCTAACAGGTTCTCATAAAGGCTCTCCTAAACCTGTGTATATAGTTCAAAATTTACATCCTACAATCATCCTGATACCGTTTATTTCTTTTTGCACTCGAGCCTGTGCGGAGATTTACGTACATACAATGTCTTGAATAAGATCCATGTTGCGGCTTTAACCATGTTGTGAAAAAAAAAAAATGTGTAGAGGCTTAATGATGCATGATTGCAGCGTTGTCCGGCCTATAATACATGCTATCTATATCCTATATCATATAGCTGTTCTCAACAATCAAGAGTTGTTTCGTAGTGTCTAAATTGTATGCATATGTAGGTATTGTATGTACGTAGTCATATAGTAAATACTATGTACGTACCGATTTGTATTTGTACTTGTGTATGGGCTCGTTTGACTCTGTTGTACCCCCGGGGTATGTATAGTGATTTCGACTTCAAAAGCTTGTGGCAGGGATCTAGGATTAGCGGACTACCAAAAGCTTTCAAGCTTTTGAGCTTCACATCAAAGTACGCAGTACACGTTCAATGGAGGCATCTTATCAGAGTATGGTACATACATACAAATTGCTACAAGTGTTCCTTCGTTGTATCCATGAGTATGTACAACTCTACAGGAGCTTCTGGAATCATTTAGTACAGAGGTTGACATCAGGACGAGACATCGTGTATCACTTATTTTGGTATATCAGGCCCGAAGTGTTTATTTTTTCTTTGCAACCATGGATGAGTTTTGGCTGTAATTCCAGGCCACGCAAGCTAGATAGTCTTCATATATTCAAGCCTCTACAAAATACGATTTACAATTTACAATGGTAGGAAAGGAATCGTCTCACAAATTTGAAAGGAGAGAACACAGCAAAACATGAAAAAAAGGCTAAGCTCAAAACATGGTTAACCGTAGATATCTAGGGCTTTACAAGTACATAGTATATCCAAGTCTCAGATGCCGGAGCCATGATGCTGAATTTAAGCCTCGTAGAGGAGCCAAGTACCAAGTGCATGGAATATTTTGTACGTATAGAACAATATAGATTTACGAATACATACATACTTATGTATATTCAAGCACTTGTAAGATTTTTTTTACGAAATTCGTGTATTTCTGTAGACATACCATATGATTGCATGCGTCCGCAAACGGAAGGTGTTGGTGCTGATCAATTTGCTTAGACGTCTATGTATGTCTGTATACAGAGTATGTATACGTAGTATGCGTGTATATCAAATTGAGAAAACAGAGAATAGAGACATGTGGCTCTGATACTGAATCGTCATGAGGCTAATCGCTATTGTAGAACACTACATGTGTACATACGTACATCTTATCTGGATCTGGAGAACGCAGCCAGGGCCTTGAAACGGGTCAAATTCAGTTAAAGACAAACAGAGAGAAACACTTGGCTTGTTGTAAGCTCGGCTTTTGAAGTCTCAGCCTCTCTTAGCAGCATTGCCTGTTTACAGTAGCTCGGTCTTTCGGTGAGAGCTTTTATATGTATATTTTATGCTTTTTTATGTTCTAAGACTTAAAAATACAAGAATGTTTTGACTGTAGGTTCAGAGTGAGATGGCTTACTTTACGCAGCGCTCGAAACAGCACAAGAGAAAAATCAAAGGAACAAGAAATATACTTCGAGATTTTAACGAGTGACGGCTCTCTGTCAGGAAAGTTATATGAGGTGAATATATAATTGTATTTCAATTTGCACACAAAAACACTACCACTTTACTATAAGTACAACCTGTGAAACCTGTTAAAAATCAAAGTCACTTTTGTTAAGTGGCAAATAAGGCTTCATTAGGAAAGCCTGAGCAGCGAAACTACATGCGTGAATTTACTGTACCAAATTTATGTGTGCAGTGATATTGAAGTCTTGAATAGCGTTTAATCCCAAGTAAAGAACCATCCAATGCAGACTTTCCTGCTTACATGCCGATATCATACATTTATACCTCCACACATTCACACATATACATGTATGGTAGAAAATATGAAGTTTGTATGTATTACGCAGTACTTCTGCCCATGCTGCATTCTTGGCCTACAACCGATGTATCAGGAAAATGTCTTAGTATACGATTACTAGAAAGCTCACGGCCAATCAACCAACCAGCCACTGACAGACTGTATGAACTATAGTGGCCTTGGACCTTTTCAGGGCGCTGCTGGTGGTGCAATGTTAGGAGCCAATGCCAACTACGAAAGAGTAGTATTTGGGGAGAAGAGGGGGGTTGCTGTCATGTCATATGCCAAAAACGGCCGCTTGTCAATCCTCTTGTCTGTGCGTTTTCTTTTCAGTACATGTACATAAATGCTGTAGTACCCTTGGCTTTGGTTCTTTGTTCGACACGTACATACAAACGTGGATTACAAACGAGGATCTTCTGGATAAGCGAGAAAGGCAAATCGAGGAGGGGCTCAAGATGCCATTTTTGTTTGTTAACAAGTAGAGGAAACAAAATTTCCCCATGCCTGCGCACGGATAGTTATGGGCTTGGCTTTTAATCGCTGACTTGTCTTTATCTTGTCAGTGAGGAGGGCGCCTGTATTTGGGCATAGCATTGTACGGAGTACATACTACGTGTGTGTATATGGTATTCACCACTAGTAAAGCAACGCTACAAACCCAAATGCTACAGTACAAGTTAAACTGCTGTGTCCACAACACATTCTAATACTGTGTATGTATGGTGCCATTGGCTGCCGGAAATACACACTATTGAGGTTAATTCCAAGAGGTTCGTCAATGGCAAAAAAAATTAAAATAAACAAATGCTGGCAATCTTCAATTCGCAAGGAACGCCGAGATGAATTCAGAGTACATGGTACAAGTAGGAAGCTAATAGCAGGTGCTAGTACACTAAGCGGTATCATCATTCAGAATTTAGATTGCAAGATGGGCTGGGGACTGCTTAAGTTGCTTGTTAGTCCTAGCATGAATAGGGCCTTTTTTTTTCTTGCTATTAGCCGGCAATATGCATACGGAGTATGTAACAGGGAGATTCGCTGTATAATAACTTCATACAAGTGCATACATAGTACATAGGTAGTCAAAGGAGATTGTAGAGAAAAGAGGAAAGGAGAAAAGGCATTTGTAAATCCGGGCGTGGGGTATGAAGTTTGGGGAAGTTCTGGAACGCATCACAATACAAGTATGTACATTCATACATAGTTGTATTAAACGGAAAAGCACTCGTGAAATGATGTAGCCAATAGGTTCCAAAGGCATATAAGTTTCCAAGTAGCCAGAAGGTTGATGGTTTATATTGTATATACATAGAAATGATTAACATTGGATTTTCTTATTTCTTAACTAGGAAAATGACTTTGGCAGGATGTGGTGATGGTGATGGTGATGGATGTCTTGTAGCATTTCTACACATCATACATACATACATACATATGTAAGTATATACTTGTATGTACGGAGTATGTAAAAATGAATCAAATCCTGTATTTAGCTAGGCTTAGTTCCTAAAATATAGCGTTGATACATGTACATATCTACGCAGTATATGCTTGTGCGTACGTACAAAGCATATGCTATGTACATAGTACGTATGTATAGTACATTTGTTTTGAAACTATTTCTTTTTGCCACTGAGCTAAGGAGGAGGGAGAGAATTAACCCTCCATAATAGTGTAGGCAACAGTGGTGTTAGGGTATGATAGACTTCATAAAGCATTCAGCTCTTCGTCACATTGTCTCAGTTTGTCAATAAGTGACAGGTCTTGAAATCATTCGATGATTCCCCATATGCACAGTACCATATACCCTATGCACTCTATTGAGTGTTATTTTTGGTACACATTTCGGACAGCAAGGAAGTGACTTCGTCTAGTACGTGTAGGGTGATATTAGGCTTCCCGATAGAGGCTGAGGACTTGAGAAGATTTATGAATGATTGTACAAAGTATATAAATCTTATACACTTACGTTAAACGTGGGGTTATTACTTACACCTGAAGTATGGAAAACCAAACACTGGGTTAAACAGGGCTTGCGACAGTCATGTGGAAAGTGGTGCATAATGTTTTGTATCACATCAAGGTGAGTGTATGCTCCTTGGGCCAATTAACGAAACATATGGAATTATTACATGATTTTCTCAAGAAAGGGTGGGAGAATATGTGTGATAAACATGCAACAATATGAAGCAATGCAAGGTAGTAATCGTAGTGATATCTAACCATGGTTATACCAGTATGGTATATGTAGTAGCAACATGAAAACAATTAGGTTGTTTGTAGAAGCATTTGGCTATCCTTGCCAATCACGAAGTGGTACCAAGGACCGACGTTGATGTTCGGTTGAGATGTCAAATTTGGACGATTGGATAATGATTTTTCTTTGTAGAAAAATAATAATATTATTATTAATAATAAGAGAGAAAGGAATAAGAGGCCTGTCGTCTTACAAAACGGCAAAATCATAAAGAAGAGAGGGATTCCGTCTAATAACAGTCAGTGTACTTGAATTCTTATTTAGAAAAACTAAAGAAAGTGGTGAAATACATGTGTCCTAGGAGATCTACATAGCTTTGAAGTTTGACAGAATGACGATGTTAAGTTGAACTTCTGTAATACTATATTTATACTATGTACACGGCTGTTATATCTTTTGGTTCTAGCTGGTGTTGGAGTGGCTTATACTCATGCAGATACATAAGGGTGGCATATTGTCTTAGTACATATACATTTGTAGTTAGTTGTAGTTTAACTGACCTACCAAAATAACAGTAGTCACTGAAAGCAATTCACTTCATTTTTATACCCAAATATTTCGTTTCTTCCCGCGCTATTAGAGCATACTCTGTGACCTGTATGTGACAAGTTAGAACGACAAGCAACTCAGCAAGTTCAAGGAAAACAAAATAACCTCGGAGCCGTCATACGGAAGCAGATGTAACAACTCTGTGATAAGTCACTTTGCAAAATAGGATATTGGCTAATCCTTGTTTCAGCAATAAGGTTAGCCAGTGGCAAAGACATTTTTGACATGTACTCGTTCAAGTGGCAAATATGGTTTACAGTGATAAATTGTCCACACATATTCTGCGTAAACAGCGGTTCTCGATTGCTTTGTATAGAGATAAGGGTATGTCCAACTTCAGGGTTGAAGTATCTACTTGTCCATCTCCAAACTTGGTCACACAACAATAGAGACAATATCAAGGAGGGACGCCTACTCTGTACATGATCTTACTGCAATGCAGGAGCTCTGCCTTGTCTCGTGCTTTATTTTCTTGACGAATACAGAAACTTTACTAACCTAGGTGAATTCACTTGAAGTGCTGTAGTACTACATAATCAGAATGTCACAGTGCATTTCTAAAAATTACAAAGTTAAAGATACAATTCTAAACACCAAACGCAATGGACGTGCTACTCTGAGTATGTACATACTGTATATGCATGTAGTATGTTTTCAATTTACCCCTCTCTAGCTCAGCCCCTACCACTGTAGTAGCTTACTCGCATAAGCCTAGTTGTTTTCTCTTGGTGGTTTATCTGTACCTACGGAGTACTATGTACATAGTACGCATTCAACCTTTGAGTACAAATACACATACAGCTACGTAGTATACAAATATGTAGGGCCAGGCCGTAATACCTCGTTGTCTATCTCCGTTTGAACTAGTCTTTGAATGTATCCCATTGGGCATATCTGATGCATTGGTACTGAGAACATGCTATGTAGTTGGGGCAAAAGATTCAATCGGATATCGCAGATGTTCGAAGCATTAATACTTGTACAGGTATTTCCTTTTACACTGCAACACTCCCTTAGCAAGATTCAACAGGAGAGTAGCAAAAGACCAAGGAACTTTGGATTCAAAAGTTTCCACTTGTCATTAATACTTATTTTTTCTTTTATATGTATGCTTGTAGTCTTTACCTAATCGACCCTAAGCAAAGCCATGTCGGTTCTATCACGTAGATATGTAGGCAGTGTTCACATGTATACTACCAAAGACATATGCATATATACATGTATGGTATATAGATGTATGTACGTGTGTTGTATATACATATGCGTACTATGTACATACTTGTTGAGTACGTACCAAGGTTGCAAAGCTTTCGGTAGCTTAATGCCAAACTACATACTACAATACATATACGCACATG
Source organism: Thielaviopsis punctulata (assembly GCA_036034705.1). Taxonomy (NCBI): domain Eukaryota; kingdom Fungi; phylum Ascomycota; class Sordariomycetes; order Microascales; family Ceratocystidaceae; genus Thielaviopsis; species Thielaviopsis punctulata. The sequence continues at coordinate 708,128 of CM069896.1, forward strand.
TACATACTGCGTACATACTTACTATGTAGATATTTTACTCTTGGTACAAGTACCACACACAAGCAGGCGTTTTTTTTTTTTTTGCTAGCTCAAGTAACCCAGGCTCCTGGATCCAGCCCCAACATGCGTTTTGGGATTGGTTTAGTTGCTTTCCGATACTCTTTCATCAGAGTCCTCTGTTGCTGTTTTGCTTTTCGAGGTCATGAGAGTTGGTTTTTGTTTCTTTTTCATGTAAGCCTGCATTGACTTAAGCAATCACATTTGTTGTATTGTTTCTTTTTCAATTGTCTCGGTATCGCACATACACATGTATGTATGTATGTAGTACTCAAGCATTGTGCAGGGCTTACGTTTGAACTGGGTTCTCTGTTAACTCAAAACCTCAACCGTAACTCTACTTGTATTCAACCAAGCAAGCCTCGATATTTCCAGGCCTCATTTTGATATATGGCCGTCTCCTCCTTAAGTATCTTCCTTTTGATCTTATCTTAACTCATCGGCTCCTCCCCTTTCCTCCTCACACAACGCCCATCCCCTCCCATCGCATCCCTCTTCCTCTTTCACACTTTCTTCCTCCCGCCCCAAGAAGAACTACCAAGTCCCTAGTCATCATGCTGAGAAATACGGAGAAGGCTAAATGGCATGGATGAACCCTGTCTAGCCTGTGTACGATATACGCCGCGTTTTCCAGATTTGTCCTTGGCATTCCGCATCCAGATACTTTCTTTGTCCAATGGGGAGCACAACACCCAAGCAGCTTTAATTTTTTTTTCCTGTGCGTTCTTGATGTCAAGTCTCAGTAAGGCCCTTAGCTTTTGTTCAAAGTTAATAAAGATAAAATAACAAAGAAAAAAAAACATAGACATATGGTACACTGACACAATGATAACGCCTGGGGACATGACTTTCTCATGTTTCCTTCTTAATCATACCTCTCCTGCAAAGTTAGAAATCAAGTAGAGTAGTATCTAAGCGCGTCTTTTATATGCATGGCATGTCATTCATTTTCCTGTCTTGCAGTAGATCTAGATCATGTTCTGCTTGTTCAAGTGTGACCGAGATTTTCCACTCATTATTACTTGCTTGCCCCTACTATCCAGACAGATACACTTGAATACATACATGTGGATATACAAACATGTAGTACATATAAACATGTAGAGACATATGTTGTCCATCGGCCCGTCTTTTCTTGTTAGTATCGGTTCATAGTTTCCTTGAGCTTTGCTTCTTTGACTCGGTTTGTCTTTTGACAGTGAAAAGTCTTTGATGGCGTTGACAGCTTCATATCTCAAGGGGCGAAAATGTTTCCGGATTCCGCTGATTTTACCTCTCACATTTCTCCCTTTTTTTGTTTTTTTGTTCAAGGAGGCTAAGGAGGAGGAGGAGTAGGATAAGGGAGCCGTCACTCCACACAAAACTACACCCCTCCCAGACAAGACAACCCCATTGAACTTGATTCTCTTATAATCTATTCCGACTTGAGAAGTTAGTTCCTTTTTTCCATCCCATTGAATGCAATACTGAGTCATATGTGCGAGAAAACAATCCCCTGAGATTTCCTGTTTCTTCACATCATTCATTTTACTAGATTAGACAAGGGAAATGGAGATACATGGTGATCCGAAGTGATTTATTGAAAACAATACAGTACCCCCATTGTAAAGCTTGCTGTATTCAGCTATATCATATCCTCGTCGATGTATATACTATGCAACTTACATTTCACAGGCCACATGAATATGTCTTCCATGTTGTCTTATGGCTATTTGTATACAGATGTAAATGCAGACATACATACGTATATCCACACCGCACTTATCGGACCATTGTTCATGTCGTTATAAGACACACCTTAACTGAGCACATAGTATATTCGGCACGACGTTATGCTGCCCTGACTCGCTCATACAGGCCTGATCTGCAGCATCAAAGTCAAACCTAGAAGGTATAAGGAGCAAACGCGCACAAAAGGTAGAAATATTTACTCCAGAGGAACTGCTGCGTCAAGCATCCGCTTGACTAACATCCACCATATTGCGCCTCTGTCAGTCAGAAGCACCAATATCTTTATCTTTTCACAGGGCCTTTCCCGAGCCGCCTTATTCCAATGCAACGTAAAAGCCACCAACATCTCAGTTTCTCTCACGATGCCACTGCAGCCTTAAGCAAGGCATTGGGATTAGGTCCTTCTAATATCGTGCCGTTCATCTGGGATCTGTTTATAGTCAGTGGTGGCTGAAGCAGGAGGGAAGGAAAGGGACCGGGTCTTTGAGTGGCTGCAACAAATGGTAACGGTCAAGGAAATAAAAATAAAGCAAAAAAGAGAAAGTTAATAGCCGCTGTTACACTAACACATAAAGGCACTTTGACTTTTTATTTGCTCTGTTTAAAGGCTTTGTTGAGTATGTGTGTGTGTATGTGTGTGTATCTGCATGTGTATGGACAGAAATTCACACGCCTTGCCATTGTTCTAAAGATGCACCTTTTCCTCTTTCCTGATATGCACCAAGCCGAGCCATTTTTGGTGCACTGCAGCGGCTAATTCACGGTTTGTGTAAGCTCATAAGTTGTAACAAGGAATTCTACCAGGTTACTCCCTAACACCAAACTGATGCTGAGAAATGAGCGTTCGCCTGTTCTTCTCACGCCAGATAGAATTACTATGCTAGAATGAGGGATCCCTCATTTCAAACAAACAAGAGAAGTGTGGTTGTGCATGTACTAGATGACGACCTTCTTTATGGCTCCAAGTATATACAGCGTGATGCCTATCTGCAGATAGATTTCTGCTGAGGTCTCGGCAGCCGGAAGTTGGATTGCGTGGAACTCTGCGTGGTTCCTACATCTGCTTCAATCCGAAGCATGTTCTGTCGAGCAAAGGGCGGAGTGGCCTCTTTTCTGTGTGTCTCAAAGACATGCTTACATGTATGGATACATACATACATGTGTATGCATGGCCAGTCTATGCTTCGCAAGTGGAAATTAAAGCAGGTGTGGCTCGGCAATTGCATTTCGCAAATCCAGGCTCTAAGGACCAACAAAGTCTCAGCTCAGATTCTCCCCCATGCATATGGCTCATTGCCATGGCAGCTGCCTTATAACTACAAGTACATATACCAGCAGTACTCTGGACGAGTCTGAAAGGCTAAGCCATATAGCAAAAGAGACTGGAGCTCGGCAGTAAATGTACCGAAGCTGACATACATACTCTTGTACATATGTACATCTACAAAGACACATTCCAAACATATCAAACACGGAAAATGGGATTGCGACTCTTTATAATATTTTGGCCGCGGACTTTATTAACAACTATGTATATATTTAGCTACTATGAGCTTGGTACGACCTCATTGATCTACTGCTCCATTTATGTACTTGTTGTCTGTTGTTTTTTTCTTTTTGGAGAATGCGTTTGAAATCAACTCTCCTTGTTGCTTTCTGGATCGATTCCTTGGAATCAGCTAAGTTGCATGCGCTCTTGCATGAAGATGGAATCATTATACAAGCATTGCTATTTCTGTTTTCAGTCTTTTGAAAATCAAATACAAAAAATCATGATAAAAGCTGAGGTGCTCGGTGTATACACAAATCACGTGGCAGCGTGCTGCAGCAGAAGTGCCATATTAAGTCTGTTAAAGTGGGGTTCAACTTTGGAAAAGAAGCCATCCATGGGCCTTTGCCCGGAAACTTATTGATTTGCTTGCGTTCGGTTATATGAATATATTGCTGCTTGATGTATTGTACGTTCATGCATACTTGGAATCATAACTCGTATAAGACTGGACAATTGTGGATATACAGCTAGACGTTATAGTGTCAAGTGCAGATAGGTACATTCTTGTAAAACATAAATATCAGCGGCTTCCCAGGCCCTCTGGCACTATGAATAATGTACGGAGCCCTTTTCTATATGCATGTGCAACTCTATATGTATCGCGTGTGTGCCGGCTATTGTATGTTTGCCCATGTCATTAGCACAGAGAAAAATCAGGGCTCCAGACAATAGATACCTTGTCCATTTTTATTAAGTGTTCATGTAACAGTGTACTACGTACACGAGTGCGTATACCGTATACACTTATCGACGGTTTTTATACGCATGCCAACTCAGTACTCGAGTATGTTTTTTGTTTGTGTACAAGTATCAGTACAGTACATGATCGGAGGCTTAACAATGTGAGGTTGGTTGCAGAAGTACATGCTGAACATTAGGCTGTTTGTGAACTGACATGAAATGGCCTGATATGACAGTTCACGCCACTGATAAATACTGCGTATAAGGTATTGGTGTGTGTTTGAGATATGTCTATGTTGACGTGTAGCAAGTATTTTTGTACGCTTTATGTCACACAAATACACTTGTTGAGTGCCACCACTAAATGTAGACCTGAGGCTCCAGGAAAATGCATGGATAAGAGATCTTGTTAGGCTTTGTCTCTTCGGTTCATTAATGAATCTCGTGATGTGTTGCTGCCTCAACAATGTACATACTACGTACATACAAATGTACATTAAGCACACATATACCGTGCATGCCTATGCTCCATGGCAATATTTGGCATGGTTTTATGCAACATCGTATAGGGTGATTCTTTTAGGGTTTCATAAGCAGAGATGTGCCAAACAAAAAAAAAATATCAAACATGGGCCCCATGACGACACTATGACCTCGTCGCCGCCAACTTTATCTCAACCTCATTTACGCGTTTTTCACTTTCTTTGTTTAGTGCGACTTGCTCATATTGCAGCTGGCATAAGGGGAAAAACTCTCTCTGAACAAAATATAGGAAATTAAACAATGATAAAGACTGCCCTGGAACTCATGACGTGTTGGCACTATCCTAGTCGTTTGAATCTGTTAAGGCCTGCATCAAGTCGCCTAGAAGCAAGGCTTTTAGGGGAATGTACTTTTGTGTACAAGACTGCAGCTGCTGCTATCCACTGTCCATTGAACCGCCTTACTGTGAACACCGCACACACGACACGCAGAAAAAAAGGGCAAGATTTCTTATGTATGGTTTCCAGACATACAAAGCTGTCAACGTCTTAATGTAGTGAGTGCCTTCGCAAAACAATGAAGACCGAGCAAAAAAGCCTTTGTCCGACTTGAAACCTTGTTCGTTTGTTCCATTCCTTTAACGGCTTCCTTTCCCTTCCCTTGCGCAGCGCAACCTTGATCCTTTACAAAGTAATTTTGGTTTTTAGTTTTTAGCTTCGGGGATTTTTCAATTTCGAGTATTTGGATCCTTGTTGTTTGGGTGTCATAAACTAACCGAGAAAAAGAATTACAGTCTACATACATACATATGTATTGTACGATACATACATACGTATACATTCTCCCTGTTGTTTTGATCTGTTCTTGTCTCTTCCACCACGCCCTCACTCTAAAGAAATCTCGTGCTTCATTTCTGCTAAGCAAGGAAGCGACAAAACAGGCCCTTTTTGCATTTGGTTCTCGGTCTTGATTTCATATTCAAGGAGCAGGGAAGCAACTTTCCCACAGGAAATCATGATTGTCAAACCACGCTTACCACGCTTATCGACAATGCCAACGTGTTGACAACTTCACCGCCTGCAAGCGAAAGATTTCTCATGAATTACAGCTTCGTAGCTCCTGGATCTTTAAACTTGCTATCGAAACTCCCCCAACATCTATGTACCTGTGATTCCATTATGTAGTACATACATATGTACATACATATATACCCACGGATGAATGGGAGTGCTATCTATTTCCGCCCGCCTCCACCTCAGCACTCTCCCACTAGCACCTTGTGGGCTGAGTTGATTAGCGTTGGTCTGATGCAGCCCAAATGTCACCATACTCCTTCTTCTCCTCGTTCTTGGCTCAGTTCGATTTAGTATTGCTGTTCTTGTAAGTGCCACTGGAGCTAAGAAGTGCCAGCTTTTTCTTTGCTTGTTTTGGCGACCTTGTTAATTCTGCAAGCCTGGTTTCTTTTTTTTTTCTGGCTCAGTGTTCTGTAGCCTGACTCAAAATCCATGTTTTTCGGCCAGGTTTCTGCCCAATGCTCACGATGTAGTGGCAATTGTCACTCATTGTTACTTTTATGTTCATGCTAGGGAGGTAACCACGGCCGTATTTACATGTAATAGACCTCAACCAGGACACCTACACATATGTACGTATATACATATGTACCTAACACTTACATATAAACATGTACACCCCTTTTTATGCCTCTGGCTCTATATTCATGTTCTTTGATTCCATACCTTAATCTTTCTCATTCTTAGCGCTTGCTAAATCTTTTATTCCAAAGCTATACTTAATAACTTGCGTTTGGTGTGTACGTATTAATATGTAGCTTAACTGCTCTGTCTATCAAGCATGTAGTAGAGATTCCATGATATAGGTACATGCATATATTTTGTTACCGATGCCACCCCTTGTTCATCAAATGATTAACACTGACAAATCCGTGTAGACTTGTATTGCACAAGGTTTCTCATAACTTTTTCTTTTCTTTTTCGTATTCTTTTTCTTTTGTCTTATTCTTAGTCGAAAGCACGCAACCCAAACTCTCTAGAGCAAAGGATGTCAGTGCTTCAATAACACAAATTATGAAGGCCTGCTTTGCTGCCTCGTTGATCCAAATCTCATACATGAAGTCCTGTTTTCTTTTTTTTTTTTTTTTTGCGAAAGGCTGGACAATGGGACAAAGCAAACTGATACTTTGTCTCTCTTCTGGTCTGCTCTGAGCCTTATATACATATATACACATCAATGACTAGCTTGTACTACATACATGCAAATTACGCATGTATGTATGCACTACATACGAATTCTTGCGAGGAGGTTTGCGTAGTTCTCAGCCAATGTACTAACGGAGTTACTTAGTATGAACGCATATGTACATACCAAAGTACATATGTGCTTGCATGCATTTACCAAACGCACGCCCATGTAGGTCAATCACAGACGCAAGGTCGTAAACATCGGGGAGAGCCTTGACGCAGAGAATGACATAGTCAAACGGGCCGTTCTTGGGGCACAGGATCGAGTACTTGTATGTTTAGTAATTATCCTGGTTTCTTACATGAGGTAAGTACTTGGGTGCATACTTGTATAGTTCGAGTCTAGCTGATGATACTCCAATGCGCTGGCCCAATCCAGGATATAACTTTTCTGTACTTGTACAGTAGAAGTGAGAAGATCAGGAGAAGATACGTATGTACCCTACATATATGTACATACCATACCAATCCTACCTTGTTTTCTCATGTAGGAAAATGAAAGGCAGCATTGCAGCAGCGAGATAAGAAAAGGTCTTGGCTTTTTCTTGGAGTGCTCAAAAAGCTCCTTCATCAAGTTACAAGCACAAATGATCGTTATTAAACACATGCTATGGTCTGTTATTTCTTGGAGAGGGCTGAAAAGGATTGTTGGTACACAATGATATGTAGCCAGAAAAAAAAGCACAACACAAGACAGGAATCTCATCAAAAGAGAGCGGCTCCTTGCTAGTACTAACGCTAGGCTGAGACCCATACACATCGTGCACTGACTCAGGCTACGTGTATCCCTCCGTGTCTCGCTACACTCTACATCCTTTTCACAAAAGCAACAACTAACAAACTGTCATTTCTTTTGTTCGCAGTCAAACCAGTGGGAATCTTTCGTCTTGCCATGGTACTACTTTTCTATATCATAGTTGCGTGATCAGTCGTCATCTTTTCACTGGCTATATTCGTTAACCCAATCCAATGAACATACTACATACATAGGCTTATATGTGATATGTACACATACACGTCTTAGATTATACGAGATTATACTCGACGCCATTGGATGTAATGAGCTGAAGCATCCATCTACGCTTCAATCCCAGAAATGTCGTCGTTAAAGATGAACATGCAAGTTCATCTTGTTGCCTCGTTTTCTTCTTGTTTTCTCTAAAGTCTAGCCCTTTTCTAAACTTTCTAAGGATGACTTTACTTTTCTTGTCTGGCAACGGCTGTCTGAACCCGCATCTACTACTACTTATGGCATGTCTGTATTTTCTCATGTTGAATTTCCCGGTACTTCAAGTAACTTATCCATCCGAGAAAAACAAAAAAGCCTGAGGACTCACTGGCTACACACATAGTAATACATATTATGTACCCCTACCAGAAAAGCTCACCCCTAAACGAGCCGGCTTTGGCATGAAAAAAAAAAAAATTAAATTTGTGCTTTTCTAAGGAAAATTTCACGAATATTCTAGTGCTTGATAAATGCTTCGTTTAGGAACTTTTCCCTCCCTCGTCCAGTAGCATATCGGCGTTCAGCCAAATCGGGTTTGATATTCTAGCACGTTACAATATTATATGTATGCATGGTCATATATACGTATGGACAGTAAACACCCCAACCCTAATCAAGTCCGACAATTACTACCGTGTTTAGCTGAAAGTCATGTTCTCTTTCGATTTCTTGTTTAGACTATTGCGACATCTCTCATCTGCTCAATACTAGAGAACAGGACACAATGGAAAAAGTAAATCTTGAGACACTTTCCGAAGCAACCAAATCAAGACGAGTTGTATGCATGTGTGTCAACAAATAGGAGATGCAGATTATTTTTTGTTCAAAATTGCGGATAGGGCATATACAAAGCATCGTTTATGAGGCCTTTTGATTTTCATCGCTTGACCACAATGGGATAATTGTCATGACTCGACGATCCCCACATACAAACAAAGGATGTGCTATGTCGTTATGACATCTTTGTGCATCTCAGCACTACCATATACGATCATATGTATATATGTGTACTGAGATGCAGAAAAAGCAGCAATGTTAATATGAAGATACGGAGCCTTACTGCAACATGACTAGGGAGCTATATTGTTTTTGTTTATCGTTTTATGTTATGAACTCGAGCCCTGCTTGTCTCCAGACTTGTTTTTTTTTTCCTATTACTCACTTGCTTGGTTTTTGCTTTTTTAAGGGTGAGACATAGCGTTAGTACATACCACATGTGTAAGTCACAAGTCACTTGGGGATGGGTGTCAATTCCCAAAATGATAAAAGAGCATGATGTGGCCGAAAGGGTACATATGTACATAGCTTTGGCATGTTGAGTAATGTTGCATACAAGCAAGCCGCGGAGTGTCTTGTTGCGATGGATAAGGGCGTACATATTTGGGGTTGTTTGTAGCAGGAACCATCCTTGGCACATGGGTGTATATGTATATGTATTTAAAAACGCAGCTGGCACAGATATCACCGAGTAATATGGAGAATACCGGCACTCTGTTATTAATTTTTATGTTCACCACCACATCGCATCGCATGGGCTAGAGTGGTGTGATGTGCTGTGCATATATGTATGTTGGGCACTCTGACATGCCTTATAAGCACAGCCTGCATTATGCATATACACAGCTCAGTATAAGATTGCTATCTATCAAGTTGGAAGTTTCCCCATCTCTACCTTGGCAGTTGAGTGCCTGAAGGGTCAGGAAAAGACCTGATCGTTATGCTGTGCTTCAGTGGGCATCCAGAGATCACGAAGTATTAATCCAGGATACGTCGTCAAAGGGACATCACAACAACACAAGATTAATATACATATATATTTACTTGTACTCTCAACCCTCCACGTAAAAATCGCCACATGTATGTAGTTATGCAACCTTGTCCATGAGCGCAATTCGTTCCACCTATCCTTTATAGACTTGCTTGTTTTGAGGAAAGAAATTCGTTCGTGATTCAATTTGCAACTTCACGGAAGAATGAAGAGACAGACATATTTACGTACGTAGGTGGCATATAGTGATGTACGTGCGTATTGTACAAATAGTGCATATGTATATATATAACTCTTGGCAAAGTGGACTTTTGCGGAGTTGCGATGAAGAGCAGTGGAATTCGTTATTGATTCAAGAACTGGTACATGCAAATACATTGCTAAACGCGAAAAAGACAAGGTTGGAAGACCAAATGCATCTACATGTTATGCATGCATTTGCAAGGCTGCGTTTCTGCAGGGTGCTCATCACATTAGTCATAATACATACGAGTACAGTCTGGGGAGGCGTCCGTGTAGTTCTCCATGCTATGATATATACATACGTACATACATACATACATACATAGTGTCTTTGTGTTGCAACATTATGTATATAATAGTATGTAGTACATGAATCAGGACATCATAATGCTGTGTTTAACTAACATAGTACGTTGAATGCATGTTAAGACTGTGTACAAGTAGCTCGGACCGCGATGGAATTGATCGAGAAACACCATTCTAAACTAAGCTATCTGCTTACTCCAAGACGTCGTTTTCACAAGTCAAAATATAGGGTGAACTATACAGGTAAACGAAGCCATCGATTCTCTCAGACAACCAATATCGATGAAAAAGGATAAAAACATGAATAAATGCTATACATATGTACATACAAGTAAGCTGCACCTGCAATCCGTCTTCTGCAACCTTAGCACACTAACTTCTTCTTTCGTTAAGTCCGCCTCTCTCCACTCTATAGCCGACAGCATCCCCGTTAATGTACATCAACAGCTTTGGGCAGTGCAATTTTTGGGCGGAAAGCTCGGTTCTGCTTTAGTTTATTTGCAGTGAGGGGAATCCAGAGTTGAGGGGTCAAAGTCGTAATATTTTCCGCGTACTTTCACGTAACGGTATCACTGGACAGTGCTTTAAAGCATGTGATGTTATATACATACATAGTACATATTGTCCATATATGTACATGCGTCTGTGAGTATAGGTGCTGTACGTAATTGTTTACATGTTCATATGTTTACCCTATTTTTTCCAATTGCGTCTAACCAAAGGCAATTTCTTGCGCAACTAGGGTCTGTTAGGGTCTAGATGACATGGCGCCCGTCGCTTGCAGAAATGTACTTCGTTCAATTCTTCCTCCTTCAACTACATGAGAATTATCGCCTATGAATGTATTTTGATGGCTTTCGCAATATGAATCCAGGATGTCTTGAAAAGCGTCCCCCCCCCCCTTAATAAGCAAATGACTAGACTCAAACTCATTGTTACACACGGCGTTATCTTTTTTTTTTCGGAATATTTTCTAATCCTTCTCATGTCTCTACTTTGACTTCTGCCGTCGCCACACTTCCTTTGCCTGACTATCAATTGTAACAGCGGCTTGGTTTCCCGCTGTCAGTTAGTATGATAGAGACTCATGCCGTTTTCCCAGGTACACACAGTACACAGGACAGTGCCTGATATGTCTCGTATAGATTGTGGGAGAGACGGGCGGGATGGCACTGAGGAAAAGTGCGATACAATTCATTGTACTGGTATACATAATAGTAAAGACGGCCCAGCCAAGATACCGGGTGGCGAGAGCATGAAAATGACGAATTCAGCAGGGAGTTTCTTTATGGAATATGTGTATATATAGCTGTAGTAGGGCTGAGTGGCGTGGTGTTTGCATAAGTCAACTGACTTACTACAAAGGGGTCGCCATAGGTGTGGTGAGCAGCAGCAGCATAGCTTGCCGTTACCTATTCACATACCTACTTAATACCTCAATTCGACAGACTGTTTCTCTCGTAAAAAGCCAGTATTGGCCATCGAGCTTTTGGTACTACCAATACCCGACCCTGGCATCTCCGTTATTCAGCAAAGCAAGATCATCTTTATCAGACCCCTCTCTCAATCCTTTTTCTTCTATGATACTCGAAAGGTAATACTCCTCAATTAAGCTATGCCCCATTCCAAAGCCCAGTAAACATGATCCCCCCCACACACACAAACGTGTGTATGTACATAGTACAAGTATTTGCTGGCTACATGTCGAATCCAGAAGCGTTGTGCAAATCATGCATCCTGACTCATTAATCCATATGCTCGGATTTGGCAGATTGCAACCCTGTTTTAGTCCTGGCATGTATTCCCACTTCCTTTCTCATCTCTTTATGGCGCTTGCATCCCTTCTCTGTTATTCTCGCCTCGAATCCTGTCTTCTCGCCTCGCTACCTCGTTCATTGCTACATTCACATGATCGACAGCCACCGTTCGTCCCTTGTGACACAGAACACTAAAAGGAAAAGGAAAGGAAGTAAAGACTGAATAGTGTCGGACAACGAGTTTCTGGAGGCGACTTGGCGAACCTGTTGGCTGCCAATAAATCTCGAAAGAAGAATCAATACGCACAATAACAAAACTTTTGGCCTCGCTTAAATCACTGGGTCGCTGGGTCGGTACGGTGGCGGTTAAATCCATTCCGCGATGGTTTCCCATGGATATCCCATTCCTTTAAATGACCACTACATATGGAGTTTCTCATTCCTGTTTGAGCCCCTCTGGGTACGTCTGTTAAGTGCGACACTTATAATATTACCAGCTTCAACATCCTCATATTTCAAGTGACTACTGCATAATCATGATGTCATTATAGGGACTGAAAAGGCATGCATATGTATATGTTTTCTCTTCGGGACTATCTAGAACTCAGCAGCACGATTGCCCTTGTAACATCACAGCTGAAAAAAAAAGAAACTCTATAATGCATATGCCTAATGAGGAAGTCGTTGCGTGAAAGTCGAAGCACTACTAAGTCAAGGGCCTGTGGGTTCTCTAGATGTAGCACATCAGGTAGTGTTTACCAGGACATACCTGCATACAGAGGAAATGTTACATGTCAGAACGATGTAGCTTGCTGATTGGCCCACTGTCCATGTAGACTGAGTCGTCGCATGATGTGATACTAGATTCTTTCCAGGCCCTTTGATATCACTCTGCAACTTCTAGTGTCATTTACAGTGGAATTAAGGGTCTCAAAACAGCAGGAAAACAACGCGTCTTTATATACATATTTAAGGGTTCACAATCCGGGTTTTCTTTAGTGTGGTACGCATGTTACAAGTCTGTAGAACTTGGAGCAACCAAGCATTGACGTTTAAAGAATTAAGAAGATCTTTAGATACTCGTGTTCGATACTACATCGCGTATTATAGGCGCCCGCGCAGTCTTATTCGCCATAGTTCATATCATATATTTCAGGCACCATGTACCGTTACACGCGTTCAAGCTCTAGTATTCATGCGCGGCAGTTCGAGTCAGGCTCTTGTGCAGGCTTCTTCATTGGCTGACTCGGGTACCTCCGTTGTTTAAGCTCTAGCTCACGCTTTATTGTATTCCAAAGAACTATATAGCTGAAATCTAACTTATTCATCCTGCCAATGACATAATGATGGTGTCATCATCATTGTAACCCTCGCATCTAGGAAGCAAGCGTTGTACATGCCTAACGTCAATTCTATGCCGTTTCTTTTCCTCCTTCTCTCTTCTCGTACACCACACACCCGTACACTACGCCTCGCCTCTCATGGCGTTCATCCATCCAGGGTGTTTTTTTTCTCGGCATAATTCAGCTGTACACCCAACAGCAGTTCCAGTTAAAACTGATACACAGCATCAGTACGCCCCCCAACTCTTGAGTTCAGCCTGCTGGTTATTGATAATAGGGGGTACTCTTAAGGAGTAGGTGGCATATGCATTTTGGATGCTAAGTAATGGAACTCGAACACGCCTCCCATGGACCATCCAGATTTCGAGTTATCTCTAACGCAACGTTCGGAGGTGCTAATCTATTCTAGGTCCGTGTGCAATATAAAGCCGCGGAAGCAGGGTTAGATAGACTTATATGCCACCAGGAACTGGCTACAGGCGCTGTTTAGAGAGATACACTTAATATTTATCGAAAATATATGGCTGGTACAGACTGTTGGGGGTTCACGGAGGGGCAATAATAGCAATATCGCGTGCTGTTGTCAAGTCAACTTCAACATATGTACAATGTACAGTGCTGGGATTAGTTTACACTATGCCTAACGCCTTTGTGGGGACTTAGCTTGGTAGCACCAAAGCTTGTCGCGATTTCTCACTAATGAAAAAATGCACAAGAAAAGTTGTAGAAGCTCTCTTAGCGCAGCCTAAGCCTACCTATCGCCTTATCCCGCCAAACTACAATTCAGCCCTGCAGTTAACTTCGTAACAGCTCGATCGACTTTACTTCAAGCCATCAAACCTGCTGGATTTTCTTGATCTATTCAATCGACCATTCTTCTTGCTTGTCCGTTTTGTTTATTCCCTCGTTGTCTACAAGCAACTTAACAAACCTGTCCGTCTTCTCCAAATCAATTGGCCATCCTCCGCTTTACTCAACCCATTCCGCGCGCGCACTTTGTCCCGTTCAGCACCTGCACGCACGCCCACCTTGACGACCTGCTACCGAGGGCCCCAGCCACTCCCTCCTCCTCTTCTCCCGCAAATCCCGTTGCTAGTCTCTGGCTGTCCGTTATGGCGACGCTGGGCGGCTACCTCGACAGTACGTGCATATACATAAGCCCGCGTTTTTTTTCTATATCTCTATCTTTTGTCTACAAGCGCGCAAGTCTAACATAGCCTCTCTCTCTCTCTCTATAGAAAAGGTGCTTCTGGTTACTGCCGACTCCAGAATCATTGTCGGAACGCTCGTGGCAGCCGATAACAACACAAATCTCGTAAGTCATGCCGCTGCGCCAACTATCTTCCGGCCCATATCACCACTACACTGCTGACACGCTCTTCTTTGTCTCTGTAGGTCCTCAAGGAAGCCGAAGAACGCTCAATCCGCACGCCCGACGATGAGGAACCGTCATCATCGGTGCCGCTGGGCTTGTATCTCGTCCGTGGCGACAATGTCTGCACAATTGGCCTGGTAGATGAGGAGCTCGACAACAGCATCGACTGGACAAAGGTCAAGGGCTCGGAAATTGGCGGTATCAAGCACATATAGACCGCCCCCTCGTCGACCGCTCGCCCAATCGATCGGATCCAATCTAGATATATATCTGCATGTATCGCCTTATCTAGGAGACTTGCCCAGCCTGGGGCTCGTTCTTGAGAATCTGCCCTACCAACAACAGGACTGCTGTGGGCAACAGCGAGAAAATATGGCGTTTGCTACAGCACACTTGATACCCACCAACTACTACAAGCATCCACACAGTACAGCGCTGGATGTGTAAATATTATAGTCATTATATTCGCATCTCTTCTTATACGTATGTACCTATGTCCTGTGTCTTGAAAGACACTGTGTGTTCAAGTCTCCATACGGCCCTCATTCAACAGCAACATGTCTACTCCAGAATGCGCTTCAGCATGAACGGTGCAAATTCCATCTCACCTGGCGACGCAATGCAGCGGCTCACTCTATTTCCACGCACCGAGCTCAACCAACCCACCTCGTCGTTGGGAATTTCAGTCAACGTAGTCATTGGCTCCGTCGCCGTGGCCTCCTTGACGATGACGTCTTCCGCACGCTTGCGGCCACGGCGATCCACCATATGCATGCCGCGCGTCCACTGGCCCGTTGTCTCAATGCGAATATCCTCGGGCTTGGGCGTCATTTTCCATGCCGGGTCGTCCTGCGCCAGCACATACCACACGGTAAGCGGGTCGTGTAAGGACAATCCGGGGATCTCATCGGGGCCAATTAGCGAGTCAATGTGCGCAAACGTCTTGGACAGGAAGTGGTTGACCCAGGTGGCCAGCGGGCTGCCCTTTTCCAGGTGCGGCTTGACGGCTGCATCCCAAGTGTCGCGCATCAGCAGGTGGGGGGTGGTAATGTCCAACGGGAACAGGGCAATGCGCAACTTGCGCGACAGCGACGACGGGTAGTCAGGCAGTTTAGACAGAGAGGTGGGCAACACGGGCATCGTGGACGCCGGCACGGCTGAGGTCAGCGCAAAGACACGCGCAGCGGCGACAGTATCGGCGTACGTGTTGAATTCGGCGGCAGGCGTGATGTTTCCGGGCACGTGGATGGCTCCGCCCATGACAACAACCTCCTTAAGCTTGAGGAAGGTCTCGGGGTCTTCGGCGGCGGCCTGTGCGGCCATAGTCATGGGACCCACAGTCAGCAAGCTGATGGAGTCGGCGGGGTTTTCGCGAAGCAGGCGCAGGAGTTCCTTATGCGAGGGAATCGACGAGGGAGTGAAAAGGCGCGTCATGTCCGAGGCCGATTCGGTGTCACCCTGGAACAGCTTTTGCCAGGTGTCGGCGGGGCTAAGGTGCGGGTGCTGAGCGTGCACGCCATGCAGGCCGTCGATACCGTCTTTTCAATAGGTCAGTTTTTGTTTTGCGTGTGGTCAAAAGATGAAAAAAACATACGGAAGTAGTCGGCCATAAGGCTCTCCTCCTCCAGCGGGTGCTCCGGGCCAACAGCAAGAATGGGCTTGCATGCCTTCATGGCCTCGTAGCCCTCAGAACGGCCTTGCGATTTTCTCCATTCGAGTTCCTTCTCGAGCACGTGAAACAAAGACACGGCGTTCTTTAGACAGCTGTGAGAAACAAACAACGAGATGCTTAGTATAGGCGCTCGATTGCGTGTTTAAAAACTATGGTGAGTGTTGGGGATCAACGTACCTGCTCAGCGGAACGTTGCCATAGGTCACCGAGATCATAAGCAGCTCAATCTCTTCAGGTTTAGCGGACAGGGCCAGCAGAAGAGCCAGGGTGTCATCGACGCCTAGAAGTTAGTTGCGCGCAACAATGTTAGTGGGTGGCCATAAGCCTGAGACGTCATTTTGTAATGTTTGAAAGGTACAAAAACGAACCAGGGTCGGTATCGATAATGATCTTGCGGGGAGCCATGGTGACTAGGGATATAGAGGCAGGAAAAAGCTGCAGAAGAAGATGAAAGAGAGCAACAAGATATAGATGCTAGGGATTGCAAGCTGGCGAGTGCACACTTTTAAAGATAAGCAATGGAAAACACATTCAGAGTATTTATTTACGATACATATTTGTAGGTGGGTATGAGGGGCCAGTTTAAAATGCAACGGCGGGCTTCCTTCTTCCTACGTCCACTAGGCGACAATTATTTGTCGAACGAAAACCCTCAGTCTGCGGAAAGCAAGCAAGGTTAATTGAGAGCCATGAATCAATCCATGGACATCTTTTTGGTATAAATATGTACAGCCAGCAAAGGTGGTCGTTGTTAGTAATGGGTGGTATTACAGCAGCGTGCAGGCATCCACGAACAGCTGGAGAAACATTGCCAATGCGCTGCCATGTGATAAGTTGCGACGTCATTTCTACATATGTAGTAGAATTGGGCGGAGATAACCAACAGACCCCGTTCTACATACATACAGAATAGGGTTCTTCTTGACGATTACCTTAACCACTCATTAGAAGGGCATGGCCCGTAAGACACTGTGTTTCGTAATCTTATTACCGCCGATATCCGTCGGGTTCATTTTGTGCTGCAGCTCATCATTTGTACTGGTATGGTATAGTTTGTTCAGCCTTGTACGATAGATAATGCTATCGTTATCAGGAAGGGAAAAAGTGGAAATTCTTCGTGGGTGGAATGCCGTGTCGCGGTATAACGGCGGTTAAATACGACAAGTTGACTTGCGGAAATTGTGAACGGAGGTCGAAATCAAAGGATAGAAAACTGTACAATTGAGCAAAACTAACAAGAAAATAGAACAAAGAAAGCATCGAAACAGGTATTAGGAGAATGATTCTGCTGGAGGACCATGATTTTACTGATACCTGTTTCGATGCTTTCTTTGTTCTATTTTCTTGTTAGTTTTGCTCAATTGTACAGTTCTGTTTTCTATCCTTTGATTTCGACCTCCATTTACCAGTCAACTCGTCGTATTTAACCGCCGTTATCCCGCGACACACAGCAGGAAGCCCTGTGAATTATGTAAGTGCTAACCGTCCGACTTAGTCATGAGGAAAAAATGCTTTGACCAAGACCCTGGCGGAAATCGTCATCATCAATATGTACAGTACATACATAATTGGCAATGTCTAAGATTGACAACCAAAGGAGTTCCGTGGTGGCGAGGACGGAAGGTTAGGCTACGTCTACATGTAAATGTAGTTGTCAATCCTTGCCGAGGGTGGGTGAGCCTCCGTTGCCAATCGTTGACCGTAACTGTTTTGGTGAAATCGGACTTTACAGTATGTCACATACAGCCTCCTAATATCAGGTTGTGCTATACAAGTACATACAGTCATCTATGTAAGTTCAATATATGTAGTACATAGTACAAGTATGTACATAACACATACAAGCCCTTTTTTTTTTCAGATACATATATACATGTACCAGGTTTACACGTCTGTACTTATATATGTATTGGACTGGGTATCAATCCGCCCCTGGATCGAGACAACATCAAATCAACATGTGATAACCCCCAAACGACCCGGCATTGAACACCTTTGTACAGGTGTCTGTTTTATACACACACGCTCACCATCACACTCGTGCATTTCGATATACATGTAAAGTACTACATATGTATGTATATATGTATGTATGTACGTGCACCCTCCTTAAACCTGCAAATAAGTCCTGTGCATAGTGCATACTCACCTACAACACAAGATGCAGGTTCTTTCGTTTCCTGAATTCTAGCGCCAGGGGCGGCTGAGAGGCAACAAAATATTTAGCCATGCAGGTGCCTCTGTGTTGTTAAATGACAAGGCAAACTGACTAGAAAAAAAAAAACTTTGAAACATCCAACAATGAGCCCCGAGTCTTCAAAGTTCGTGATGCTATCTGGGATAGCTAAACGAAAACCCGTCAACTGCATCTGTACATGTATTGGTACATACTGTATGTATACATACTCTGGCGCCCAATAGCTAACCAAGTGTTATCTACTTCACTTCCTACCTTGCCTAAGCTTCGAATGTCGTCGGATCTTTTAGTGCCACCCCCTATTAAAGCTTTTCTCATCACGAACGCCACGCCTACATATAAAAGCTACAAGGCAAAATAGAAACAATGTGCTGCGTTGGTCAAACACCCAGACACACAACTTATTCACTAAGTACTTGATATGTATGTACCTGATCAGCGCGATTGGGCCATCTTCCTACAGGAAACACGCGTTTCAAAAAGGCACAATTCCAGGGACCGTACGCTCTGAACAGTTGTTTTTCTTGTATTCTGCTAGGCTGCCGCCAGGTACCGTGGTTGCAATAATGGAGCTGCACAACCTTTTGACTTTATGTATGTATGCTAGCTTCGATGCTATTCCATTTCGAATGTACATCCAGGCCCGCTTTCTGGGTATCCACGAGGCAATACTGTGCATACCATACATATGTAGCATAGCATGTAGCTTTTGCTGTCCGCGCTTCGGCCAATTTTCTGCTAAAGCTACGTCGCCTCTTTTTCGTTTGCCCTTGTTTGGAGCTTCCACTCCACCACATTTGCTATTTCTTTTTTTTTTGCCACGAATCTCTTTCTCTCTTTTTCCCTTCTGAAAAAAAATTGTTCCTCCTCCCAAATTCTTCCTCCAAGAAGATCGTGCTTGAGAGACGCTTGTCTTTCTATTCTTTCGCATATTTGCTTTGCATTTGTGCGATCGTTTCGTTCTCAAGAGTATCATTTCTCGCTCTTACTCTTCTTTTCTTCTCTTGCGGAATCGCGTTGCTCACGCATTGCATTGCATTGCATCGCCTCGCCCTCCTTTTTCTTTTCTTCCGTGCTTTGATTCATTCAATTGACCTCCCAAAGACACGTGCCTCTATTTTTTCTTCCCTTTATATCCCAGCGTCCTTATTTGGGCTCGACAACCACCGACACGAATCGTTATCTCGTACATAACTTCCATCTCCGGCTGGCCGTTGTTGATTGTTGGACGATTCCGCCCGCAAACCTGCTGCTTGGTCATTGTCATCTGCTCACTTGCGAGTAGACTTGTCAATTTCTCACCGCGATCACGACTCACCCTCGTATCGCGTTTTTGTCCCGCGTCGTTCGCTGCTCATCCACGTCGTGATTGAGCGCCGACACGTTTGTTGTTGCTCCCCCCTTCGGCCACTGTGGCCTTTTTGCGTTTTGATTCCTGATATCCGGTTTTTCCCTAAAAAATGTCTTCCATGAACACCACCATTGGCAGTTACGTCTTGATCGGTGCCGTCACCGTTGTCGCGTACCTTCTTCTGCAGAAGAAGAAGCAACCCGCCACGGTAACCGTTACTACCAAGACCAAGGCCACTGTTCCTGTTGCCACCGCAACCAAGACTATCAAGGCTAAGAAGCAGCGTTCCAAGGCCTACAAGGCTGCCGCTGCTGCTGCTGCCGCCTCTTCCTCTGTCGCTGCTCCCGTCGAGTCTTCTCCTGAACCTGTTGCCGCCTCGACCTCCAAGAACACCTCCGGTACTACCAAGGATGAGTTGTCTAACGCCGAGTTTGCTCGCCAGATGGCTGGACTGAAGACTGGTGCTTTTCTGGCTCCCAAGGCCAACGCTGCCCCCGCCAAGCCCAAGAACAAGGTCAAGTCTGTCAAGCAGTCCAAGGCCGCCCAGGAATTTGACTTTGATGAGGACAACACTGCTCCTTCGACTAGCACTGGTAGAGATGTTGAGGAGGAGCAGTCCCCTGCTACTTCGCCCGAGGTCAAGGCTACCGACTCCACCGGTGTTGCTGATATGCTTGAGCAGCCTGCTGCCGCCCCTTCTGTTCTCCGCCTGACCGATACCGATGCCGTCAAGTCCAAGCCTAAGGCCAAGAAGGCTGAGGCTCCTGTTGAGACTAAGAAGCAGCGCCAGAACAAGAAGAAGGCCGAGGCTGCCAAGGCTGCCCGTGCCGAGGCTGAGAAAGAGCGTCTGGTTCTTCAGGAAGCCCAGCGCCGCACTGCCCGTATTGCCGAAGGTCGCCCTGCCAAGGATGGTTCGCAGTTTGCTGCTCAGCAGTCGGCCTGGAACGAGTCCGCCGCCGCTCCTACTCCTGCCGCCGCCGCCCCTGCCCTCCTGGATACCTTTGAGGCCCCCGCTGCTCCTGCCCCCGTTGTTGCCGCTAAGGCTGATGAAAAGTGGGGTTCTTCATCTCTGTCGGAGGAGGAGCTGGTCGAGCAGGCCAAGCAGGACTCTGCCGAGTGGAGCGTTGTTAAGAAGAACAAGGGCAAGAGGAAGAAGGCCGCTGTTGAGGAGCCCGAGGCTGAGCCCGTTGTTGAGGCCAAGCCTGTTGCCGCTGCTGCTCCTGCTCCTGCTCCCGCCCCCAAGGTCGAGGCCACCAGCAAGCCCGCGGCCCCCAAGTCCTTTGGTTCGTTCTCTGCTCTCTCTACTGAGGACATTGTGGATGACGAGGAGGAATGGGACGTGTAAATGCCTGAAACACGGTGTTGAAAAACAAGGATGGCATCCCGCGCTACCAGCAATAACTGGGCGCCTGGTCCAATGCCGTGACTAAGAGTGGGTGTGGTTGAAGTGAGAAGAAGACCATGGAGATGGTAGGAGTATGAACATTAGCATACAGAGACTCTCTGTAAAGAAAGCAGTTGGATTTGGTGGATGTTAAGTTCGGTTACGTTTCCTCTGTCTTCATCTCATGTGTTTCCTTTTTTTTTTCTTTTCGACTGTCTTCTTTTGGGTGTATTTTTTTCTTGTCTTTTTTTTTATTTTTTGGTTTTCGTATATTTCCGCCTGATCATCAGTAGAGGGCAAGGAAGGCTATGGCAGGGCGCACTTTGTTTTGTTTGTTTTTTTCTTATCTACTTATTGTTGTGGTTTTTTGCACCATGTTCTCGCATCATTACCTAGAAGCAGAATCTCTTTTCCGGTCTACGATGGGGGGATTAATGATGACGCCACTCTTTTGCTTTTTTGTCGCGTCGTATGTTTTCTATTAAAAAGGGAAAAACAACAAAAAAAGACACAATCATAAAACATCAGCATCAACGACACTTTTGTATGGCATGTGAATGGGGGCATGGGTTGGGTTCTTGTTGACATTCCGTTATCTTGTAGTTTTGCATTTTGTAACCCGTTAGTACTTACTTTGTGTATTCTTTGCTGTTATACCAACTGTACTGTGCATGTCCTCTTACAATGAGCATACGTGAAATGAAGAGAGCCTTGTGTATTGAACTTGAAAAGCAGTTGTATACGTATGTAGTGTGATAGAGTTGGTTGGAAACATTGACGGGTACTTGATGGAGCGGCAAGTTGGAGTATTTGTTATACACGGTTTCCCCTCTTTGCAACAAACCTAGCTGCAAACCCTAGGTTTTCTCTTCAACCGCAGGTATTACAGGAACTGCTAGCAACTTGGCATGATCGATCTCCCCATCTCTGGATATTGATTTGCTTCCTCTCTTGCTGGCGCCCTCGATGCATGAATATCCGCATAATCACTTGCCATTGCTGCATTATTCTCCTTGTGCGATTTGGATGAAGAGGAAGATCAAGCAAAACAAAGTACACACAGCACATGACCAAGGAAATCAAGCGCAATATACTCAATCGACATCGTGAGGTAAGGAGAGTCGGATATAGAAGGAGGCACAACTGAAGATTTGACGGGTGTGTACAAGTATATCGTAGTAATTCATTTGACTCGAGGTATGGAGTGTGTTAAACATACGTATGAAGGTCAAGGGTTAGGGTCTGTGGAGCTTGAAAGAAAATTTATTAGTAGTAGTAGGCGCGATTGAAACAAAATAGATGACAACTTAAAGTGATGCACTCAATTTCAGAGTTACTGATGAAGCTCCATTGGGGGCTTTTCCATGACAGATGAGCACATAGTAGAATTTTTAACATGCTCTGACGACGGGCCCTTAACCGTGATCTGTTTATATGTACATAAAAAAGTGGCTGCTCAAGCGTACCCCATAAGATTTGATAGTTTCCTCCATCAGAAGCATGTATCTTGATGCAAGATAGCCTTGGCGAGACTTTTGACTGATCTGTTAGTGGGGGGGTTTTCTCGACATTTGTTACTTGTTTCTTTTGTTATTTGCATGTTGGAAGGAAAACAAAAATGGCAAAGAGGGGTTATTGGCAGATTCCCCTCACTTTGTTATTTGTGAAGTTGAGGTGGATTGTGATAATTGTCTTGGCTGGCATACTCGTATTACTTATTCTTTATTTTGTGAGAAAGTGAAATTTGATGCATCAGGCAATCAACTTTCAGACAAATAGGAAAGGCGGTCGTTGCAAGAGAATCCTCAATCAACTGAGTTACATAACAGGTAAGCTCCAAACAAGAGTTTTCCCTGTATTCTCCTGTCTAAACATAAAGCAAGAAGATGGCTGCCAACCTTCACATCCTCAAGGAAACTTTATCAACCAGCCGCCACGAAAAAGGCGGAAAAAATATGGCAAAGGAATAGAAAGAACAAAACGATGATGCTAAAGGAAGAAACGCCCTGCATGACCCGCAAGTTGCATGTAACCCACCATGAACAAAGGGCAGTCGGTACCATATACGTATGTAAGTTTTGGCTACCATAACTTGCGAATCAAAGACATGGCTGTGAGCTTGTGACCTGACGAGTCTACTATAACGTAGCTCGAGGGATACGGTACATAACGTCGTCAACAACAATCGCCGCTGTGTGTGCTTGTTAGCCGAGGGAGAAAAGCATAAGAGGAAACGGTGTGATGAAGGTCGTGGATTTGAGGTTGTATTAGAGGTCGTTGGATAAAAGCATGTAAAAGCGTTGATTCTAAAGAAAGAAACAAGTACGCGCCATGGTACCAGAAAAAACATTCTTATTTGAGTTTCGGGTCGTTAACTTGGTTAACTTGTTGAGAATGATGACTCGAGATTCTTTGATTACGAGGAGAAATATGAGGTGCAATACTCACATTAGTGTATGTATTTCGTATACGAGAACGCACACTAAGCGCTTAAGCTACGGACGTCGGGTTGACCGCTATTGACGTGGTTCATCAAGAAGTTGTTGCAGCCCCAATCGTATAAGTTTAACAATTTGCTACATATTTGGATAAGAGGCGCTTTTCCCTTTTCTCTTCGTGTAAGCACAGTGTTTAGCGAATCAAATATATAATGAAGACGTAGACTTCAATATGTACCCGTTTCATACAGGGGAAAAGAGGCCGTTTGCTCGGCCAGCCATTTAACAACTACGAGGTTTTCTAGATTGCACGAGCGAAAATTTACAACACAGGCGACTTGAATTCTATATAAAGCAGTAGTCTAAAAAGGCAAGCAAGCACATCAGTCGCACCGAAGCTGGGCGAGATGTGAAGGGGCAGTGCACGTCGCAAGTTGTTCTTCAAATCACGTTGAGCCGTTTTTAGTGTTTCGTCTTTTCTGGGTGCTTGGAAAGCATACTATGGTGTATTTATCTGCCACAGCAAAATCATGGGGGGTATTTTTTATTATTATTTCAAAAGGTAAGGAACCTTTGCGCAAGATCTACAGCCCGTGGACATCTAGGCTGTGTACTGTGAGACCCTAGAGGAAAGGAATGAAGTCTTGGGAAGATAATGATGCGATGTAGCAGGAAGAGGGGAATGTGCTGATAATTTGCCGTTCTTGGTACATACATATGTCCAAGTATGTTCTACGTATGTACACATGTATGTACATGTCATCACTCGAGGGTGATCCGCCGGCTTTTTTTTTTTTTTTTTTTTTTTTTTTTTTTTT